>CAWUFW010006213.1:600000-1190679 GCA_963921515.1 Calotriton arnoldi
GGAAGCCGATATGTAGACCAGATCTTGCTGGGGAGGTAGGGAAGAGGCAAATGAAGGAAGGGAGAGAAAGTCTGCGAAGCTGCCTCCTGAAAGAGACAATGTCCAGACGTAAGGAGAAACATCTAGAGCACCAGGTCAACCGAGTTGAAGGCGGGGGGCCATCGACAGGTGGGAGGGACTGACCCACTTGCACAGGGGTCTGTCTAATATCCTGGCAGCATGAGCAGTCGGCTTCCTCTTGCCATTCACTGTACAAATGTGTGGGCCAACACGCCTAGTGAGGACCCCTTCAGGCCACTCCTATGAGGAGGAAGGAAAATTATTTGTGGCCCTGGACACCCAGAGGTGTGGGAGATGGCAAGAAGTTCTCCTGGATGGCCCATCAAGCCCCGGGAAGAGAAGCAGGGGGAGGGGCGAGTGGGGTGCCGGCAGGAACCATCAGTCCAGCTCCACAGATTCCCCTCTTGTCGTAACCATCAGGAGTGGTAAGTCCTGAGGCCCCAGCGTCAAGCCAAGCTAGTCTCTCCAACGAAGGCTCCCTGGGCCCTACAAGGCCAGAGCTGCGATCCACAAGGTGCACTGGACCACGACCATCCTGCGATCGACTCGGCTGTATGCAGTCTTGTGAGGTCGCTCAGCCACCGGGAACACTCAGGGAAGGCCCACGACTCACTACCCCAACCCAGTGGCTTCTGCCGGGCCCCACACTTGTCCTCTAGCAGGGACCGTGGTGCAGGCTGAGGGTCCTGCCACCGCGAGTCCAGACACCATCCTGGTGTGCCAAACCTCAGCCTAGGCCCCAAGCTGTCTGAAGCACCCACATCAGCCCCACAGGAAACAGAGGGCTCTGTCTGTCCCCAGGGCCCAAGCAGGGACAAGCCGACCTCCTGGGGTGAGTGCTAAATGTTGCCAGCAGCAGGGTGAAGATGGAGTCTTACCTGGGGAGCCGAGAGCTCACGGAGGAACGACTGCCATCCTGAATGACCAGGCTATGCCCCCACATGTCTCTTTCAACCATCACGTTGACTTCCGACTGTAGCTGCGTCACTTTCTGATGGTATATGCAGAGGTGGTAGGGAAACATCTGAACCTCTGACCCATTGAATGGGGGCCCATAGTCTGTATTCAGAGGCTTTGGGAAGCTCCAGGGCATGAAAATGTCGTCAAGCGCAGGGAGCACAGACACAGTGGGTGTGAACACCACCTGCTGCAGCAGCAGGAACGGGGATTATTCAGCAATAGCCAATAAAAAGTATTTACCAGTGTGTAGTGAACCACACAAGCCCAGAGCTACAATTACCAATACTGCACTGGGCAGGTCATACATGAGTATGTTTTCAGGCTTTGTGGGAGGACACCAGTGCTTTTATACAATGACTTGCTTTGTTGGTGTTGTCGACAAATGTGTCTAATCCAGACAATTAGAATTTTTCTCTCAGTAACTTTATTGTAACCACCTTCCCGGTGATATTCATGAGCTATTTTAACCACCCTTTCATTAAGGGATCTGGGGTCGAGCACTCTTGAACCCCACAGTAGAATTCTTTGGGCTTTTTCAAACAATTTTTACAGTATATGTTTAAAGAATTTCAGTCCGTTCCTGTTGACAGGAGCTGGCCCATGGAGGATGATGTTGACATACCTCCACCTTTTCAGGGAGGTTAGTTTCCATACTTTTTGCAATGTCACATCTCAGCAAGTTTCACTGGCAATTTCTTCCAAGGATATCCTTTCAGACTATATAGGTGCACGCACAAATGAGTGTATACTTTAGCTGCAGAGAGCTGTTGGATGAAGTTATCCCCAACATGTATTTGCAAGCTTTGGACTTCACTAGGCCCGAGAGAAATTTTAACTATGGCTGAGTAATTTGAGTAATTTCAGTAACTTATTACTCTTGTGACGAGAAATTACCAACATTTTGCGATTGTGCCAGCTTGAGTAATTATAAGTTATTTGGGGCAAAAATCCTACCACAGGAGCAAGGGAGCAACAAACTAACAAAGAGTGACTGTCTGCTGGCTATTGCTATTAGTGCCCTGTAGCTTTTAGTGCTATTTTCTTAGCTAAAAAAGCATCCTTAGGCCCATTTTGGACACGAGTGTGCATTTTACCCTGAGAAAGTAGTGCTAAAGGCCGATTTAAGCATCTCACATAATTACACATATTTACAAGCAATTTTGTGGTAATTACGAGTAATTACACTACAGAGGATTTTACCAGTTATGCCCACCCATAGTCTTTACTTGATTTGTGTTTTTTTTTAAAGTTGTGCTTTATGAGACAGATGAACCACTGATTAACACGAGATGGTATCTTGTCTCAGTGGTTAGCATATATCGTGAGTGGTACCTGATAGTCTCCAACAATGGGAAATGATTTCTTGTACAGGAACATATCATGATGTTCACATGCTCACATCACAGCCATATTCTCTTTCTCAAGCAGGGAGTAGGACTTTTTTAATGTCCTTTAGGCTTCTGCTAGCATAGAAAACTATCTTTCTTGGTTAGTCTTGTCCATGATCGCATCTAGCCCCACCAAGCTGGTGACCATGATGAGTTCAGTGCACAGATTAGCATCAAAGTATCCTTAATGATCAGTCAGGGTCATTTCCTGTTTTATTTGTAGAAATGCAACAGAACACATCAGGAAACTAAGCAAATCCCTGAGGAAAGCACTCTTAATGGAAAAGTCATTGAAACTGCGAAAACTGTAGCTAGTCACTCCATTCAGAGAAATTTGCTGTTGTGGCTGTATTGTGAAGTGCAGCTGCTTTTCCTGGATCAGGCTGCTTTCCTTTGCTGGTGAAGATGTGGTCATAAATTTACCAAGGTTGAGTTTAAAGCCTGTCATAAACACAAAGTATACTGCAGTGTGACAATGTGGCGGGGATGCCCAGATGTTGGACCTGTGCTCACTTTGCCACTGAAACCAAGATGCACCAAACTGACGAGCCCCCATGAAGGCAAAACTGGTCCTGGGTTGCTTGTGTTGTGGTTCAGATAGGACCCGGTTTGGCAGTTTGGGCTGGACTGTTTGTATTGGAACAGGATCAAGCCTGATTTGCATATGGCTCTGTCTAATCTGCGGTGGTTTTATGGGCAAAAAAACAAAGGACTGTGATGCAGCCCATCTTCCCATAAATTTTTGTATACTTCTGTCCCAAACACAGGCATGACTTGACCAGTGATCTGTCACACTCCTTTTTCCTTTGACTAAATGTAAGGACAGCATCAATAATATCAATCAATTTTTGGTGGGAAATATGACTTTTCGGGCCACCTCCTGGATCTTTTCTGCAGCTAACAAAACTCTGAAATTGTAATGATTGTACGTTTACAGCCCCAGATGAGTTGTGAAAATTGTACAGCAATGCGACCGCTCATCTCACCCAGTTGGTTTCGACCCTGGTAAAGGTAAAGCTTTGAGAAGCATAGCACCACACATCTACTGATTATATTTTTGAAGCATGGACTTAGATGTCATCTCTTTCTTGATAACTGCATTAGGTACATGTATGTCGATGCATATGCATATCATGTCTGAATCTCTCTCTTTGGCATGGCAACTATGAAGAATACTCATTCTGTTGAGCAGAACACCTGGTAAAAAAATGTCCTGATCCAGACAAGATTGCAGTTGTTTTTCTCTCTCACTCTGACAGTATATGAGTATCGAAGCAAACACAAGGAGATGATGGACGGAGCGCTGAAGCTTTTCAGACACTCATCCCCAGTCACAGATCTGGGTTGAATCCATCATCGTTCTTTAGCTCACTTCGCCACCTCAGTTCAGAACCAGCTATATGCAAATCAGTCTTGACCCTGTGCATCATGCATATAGCTGTGTCTGAAGTGGGGTGGCGGAGTGAGCTAAAGAACGATAATGGATTCAACCCAGATCTGTGACTGGGGGTGCGTGTTTGAAAAGTTTCAGCACTCTGTCCATCATCTCCTTGTGGTTGCAGTGTATGAGTATCTGGCAGTGATTTTGAACTATTAGAAAGACATTCTCATTGATGTGAAGTGTTTTGATTTATCTAGTCCCTGGACCAGTGATGTAAATTGACTCACAATGTGGTGCCAGCAGGACACAATGAAAGCCCCATCAGTTGCAGTCTACAGTTGCTGAGTCAGCACAGGAGTGGGACCTTGACCCTGAGTACAGGAATGTCATATTGCATTGAGTTATCATCATAAGTCAAGGTTGTACAAAATGTCCATAGGCTGGTGACAGGGTAGTCAAGCGAACCCACTGGAAAACATCTGCATTGGTTGGTGAGAGTTGGGGCTTCACCTACATGTCGAATTTAAATAGGAAATTAGAAATGGTGTTCTGGGTGCTGTTATGGGGAGAAAATGAGAAAAGAAGGATTTATGAATGATGATGGAAGGGCACAATATAAAACACTGCAAGTGGTCCCATCACTTGCAGTCTAGCGTTGGTGAGGAGACACAGGACCCGGGTCTCACCTATGAGTACATTAATAACATCTTGCATTTAGGTATGGTCATAGGTCTAAAATCTACATAAGTTGGTGACAAGATGGGCAGGCAATTAACTGAACAAATTCAGCATTGCAGGGCGAGAGTTAGGGCCGATAAAAAAAAGAAGGGAAAGCCCCAACATCTAAATTTCACATTTTTCTTAAATTAAGCGGGATGCAATCAATGACCTTAAAAATGCAACGATTGAACTGATATTCTTTTTACATTGTTGTTCGGTTACTTGGGGACATTAGCAAGATTCCCGTGTTAATCATATACCCCAGCTGTCTGCTTTTAGGTTTGGGCTTAGGGAATTTTATCTCGTCTCATTTCTTTGTTGCATAAATTGCACATTTTTTCTTGAATAGGTGTTAAGATAAAATGTGCATTAAATGATCGGCAATCAGGAGGGGCCTGTTGTTTTAGTTACGAACAAATGCTTCTGAATACAACACTCAACAAAACATATAAACCAACAAATACGGAATGTGCCGCATGATCAGCGTATGTTGATCAGTTAACATGTAATAAATTGTGGGAACTAATTCTGCTACAATTTCTACTGTCACTGCTATCTGCAAATAGATAGCAACTCACACACAAGAATTCGCTTCTGAGATATGCAATATGCAGTAGCATTCTCTTACAGTGATATCGCTCATTCTCAAGGAGTAATTGCCTTGCATGCTCATTTGTTATTAAACAAGTACAAGGATTACCAGGTTAGAAGAATAGCTGCCCACAGAAATATACACTTTGAGGAAATTCATAATTGAAGAGACTAACACGTGTAACAGTGGCTAGTCAAAGTGCTCTCAAAGATGTCAAATAATAATCTATCACTGTTGTCATACACAAATCAAGTCAAGCGAATGAGTGAGTTCTTATTGCGTCCTTTCAAATCAAGAAAAATGATTTACAAATAGGACATCTTTATGAAGAAATATGCATTTTTGTGTACAAATATTGGAACACAATAACGTTTTATGTTCGTTGATGTGAGAAGATATAATTCAAACTTTAAAAGTAGCAGTAATTGTAAAGTTGTCAAATGTAAAACTGATGGCTGTACCATAACATCACAAATGGCATGTTTACTGTGGCAGATTGCGATGAAGATCTTCCAATCCCTTACTTAGGTGTCTCTCCATGAGTACAATCTACAGATGAATAAATCTAAGGTCTGAGTTAGCACTATTGTGTCTAAGGATATAGAAGTAGTAGCCAAATCCCAGAACTCTGCAGTCACCTTGATTATAGGAAGTGACAGATGCATTTTTAATGGTGGAGTGGTGATGCAGCATCACTAGGAGGAAAGGCTTGTATTGGTGTGAACAAAAGTGTGGGCTTGGGCAGGATGTATCATGAAGCTTTACATTTGCTTCATATTCACTAAGATTAAGTACAATCTGTGCAACATGCTGAAAAGCATTTGGATGTACGCATGGCACTCTGATACTGCATAGCTATTGGTGATGCTTAACTATAAAAAAAGGAACACTGTGCTCTTACAGTTTCTCAGTATAAATAACTGTGAGGAAAGTGGTTTATTATTTGTTTGGGTGTGAGACCTCTTCGTGTAATAAATTCACTATCAGTACTGCGTCCAGTCAGATTAATTTGAAAAACCTTAGCTCAACCCTGGGTAACTGTGGCTCTGAGCAATCAGGCTTTAGCAAAGGAACAAGTGTAAAGTATGAAGAAAAACTAACACAGCTGATTAAGAAAGAAACAAGACACAAAAAAACTGACACCATTTTATGAAAATAGGCCTTTTCTTTATCATTAAGTAGACAATTTAGCAACATTAATCCACCACAGGGTTCAGGATATATGCATTTTTAAATGGACAATAAATCATTGCTTTTTTATTCAGCATAATAAATCCTTATAATGGTCCACTCTTATGATCAACTTTGCAAACTTTGGAAAACTTTTATAAAGTTGTAAACTTCTACTTCAGCCTGCTCTGGGTGACAAACTCTGGCAGGAAGTGAGTCACAGAGGCCGAAGAGGCTTGGTTGAACAGTTACCTCGCAGTCAAAGCACTCACCAGTTCAGGTTCAGGCTCTATGGGCTAACCGCCATAGACTTCAATGGAGTGGTGCTGATGCAAGGGATACAGGATGCTGAAGGTGCTGAAGGATGCTGATCCAGTGATGGGGGTCTTCGTGGGACTACTCCTCCATCCACAAACATAGTGGGCATCTTTGGCCACAGGGGTCAATGTCCCTTGAAGTATGGTTGAAGTTGGGCCACAAACCAGCTGCCACTGGTCTATTGGTCTCCAGTTACAGTGAAACCAGTGGTTCCTTTTAACTGGTGGTAACATCCTTATTGAGTGACCAAACTGCACTCCATTGACTCTCTCGGGTCCAGCAAATACGGGTGCAACTTTAGAGGGTAGGGACTCAGTCTCACAGGCAGCCTCATGGCGGTCAGTTGCTCTTCAGCTTTAGCGGCCCCGTAGCTGTACCAGGAAGTCAGCCAACTGACTCTTTAAGTCACTTCTGTCTGAGGCTCGAGGACCACTTTTCCTCACGCAGGGCATGACAGGCACAGTCTTCTCTTTGCTAGCCCAAGGACCAGCAGGTGCAGTCAAGCCTTGGTGCAGCTTCTCTTTTCTGGGTCTAGGAAACAGCAGGGCATTCCTACTTTGGTCCATTGTTCAGTACAGATGTGATCTGTGCTCTTTGTGTCGGTGGTTCCACTTTTATACCCATTAAAATGCTGTGGCAAACTCACCAATCTGGCTACCAGCCCCCTCACATCTGACGACAATTTCCTGCGAAGTGTGCCATCTAGGTAGCCCAGGGTGCACTATTCTGACCACTCTCAACATGGCAGAACTCTTCTCTTGGTGTGTGGAACTCCCTAGCCCATCCCAGAAGTGTGAATACTTGGGGGACTTCACTTGAAAAAACAATTTTGCAATAGCTTTTTCCTTTCTGCCGGAGATGCCAGCCTGCAGTGCTTAATTTGAGCCGGGGCTTTCCGGTGCTAAGCACCGGCACTTAATTGGTTTCCGGTGCTCGGCACCGGCATCTAATTGTCAACACCATACATAGAACAGTCTACCACATGGTGGCGCTGCTCATCTAATTTAGAGATGAGCAGAACAACGGTTGTTTAGGAATACAATATACATTAAAATTGCAAATACCTGCCTCCCCAGCCATTCCTTTAACTTTGAGGACCTGGAATAATCTGAACTGTCGCATTTGCATGCAAGAGAGATGATTAGTCATTGTTTTGGCAGCAATGACAAGGGCGATGGGTGGTGCAAGCTGCAGTGGCCTCCTGGTCAGAGCCCTGGCACTTAATATTTTACAAATTAAGCACTGCCAGCCTGTCTGCAAAAACAAAAGAGCAGCTCCTCCTCTGTGTGATCACCATTTGCCCTTCAAAGGCTGCTTCCTCTTTGAAGCTTGCTTTTTGGGCTCACACCCTGACTGGCATTCCTGCTAGGGAGAGGTCACACCTCCTCCAAAGGAAGACCTTATATGTTCTTTCCTGAAAGTCATTCCCCCCTCCCCAACTACCCCCGGAGGGCAGAAGGTTGTCTCATGGACAGCAACCGTAAACGGTCACTGGAAATCTTTGGGCAAAAAAGTGGCATCTCTCTAGCTGCGGATTCCCCCTCGGCCGTCACCTACCCAGCCGGACCATGGGCAGACTTCCCCTTCGTCTCTCCGTCGTATCTATACCCTACCCCTTTTTCCGTTACCCCCTCTCCCTTCCTCACCCCATTTTCCTTTTCTTCTATGCTCCTTAAATGTTTTTACTGGTATCTTTGGTAACTTGTAACTGATGTAAGTTTGCAACTATGTGGAACCTTATGTAAAGCGCTCTGATACCTTCGGGTCTAGCCAGCGCTATATAAAACTCTTTAAATAAATAAATAAATAAAGTTGCCATTTGTGCACAAGTTACATTAAATTCAACTTGAGCATCAAGTCTGGTTTAATGCAACAATTCTTCTGATACCTTGAAGTATATTGTTTAGTATCCCATTCAGAAGTTAGTACTGCTGAGTAGTCAATGTGTAACCCTGTAGTTCCCAATGGGCTACTATTCTTCCTACAGTGAAAACAACATTTTGGGATTTTTACTGTCAGGACATGTAAAATCACTTGTCCTACTTTGTAATATACAGCACCCTGTCTTAGGGCTTGTTCAGTCTGCCTTAGGGGTGACAAATGTATTAAAAAGGCAGGTTTGGGCTTTATCATTACTTTAAATGGCAAAGTCAAGTTATCTGTTTAAACACATAGAAGTTACAAATTGTCATTTAAGATTGTTTATGCGCAGTAAGGGACACCATTCTGCACATAAACAATCATTCCCCCCAATGCAGGCACCCTTGCACTATAGTGCAAGGGTGCCTGTGTTGGCGCTAGGCAGCTGTAATTAGCATCAGCACAGGGGGAAATGCAGGGCTGCACGGTATTGTTGTAAATAGGGTACAGCTGTGCATTTCAGAAGTGGCGGAGCGCAGCATTAAGCCAAGAAGGCTAACGCAGCGCTCCGTCACTTCTTTGAAAATGTGCCCCTTAGTGTGAGGTTTGTTGTTTTGTTGTGGTTTAATTAAATACATTTTTTTCTTGATTAAATATCAGTACAAGATCACTGGTTGAGACAGTTTGTTCATGTGCAGTAGCAGGAAGAAGCTACACCAGAGGTAATAATACTGAGGAGAAACCTTCAGGTTTTAGTTCTCGAAGAAATCCTTAGTCAACTCTGCATTGATGACTGGATGAGATGAGATGAAACCCCGTAACCGGTCGTAGGACGCTTGTTTCCGGTCAAGAGAGGACCTGGCCTGGCAGTTCGGGCTGGACTGTTCCCATGGGGAACAGGGTCAAAGCTGATTTGCATATGGCTGGGTTTAAACTGGAATGGCATTGGGAGCAAAATAACGATGGATTTAGGCCCAGATCTCTGTATTGGGGTGTATGTTTGACATTATTCAACATTCTGTCCATCAATTGTTCTTGTTTTTTTGTTTGTTTATGGATGAGATGAACTCAATCATTTGTGGGTACAACATCAGTAAGGTTTCAGATAACCAATTCTGAAGCTTTTTGAAGAGTGCCTGCAGAATGTGGATGTCATGGATGGTCGTTGTCTTCAGATACATTTGCGTGACATCTGTGTATTGGAAGATCATGACTCCAGTGTCCCCCAGATGTGTACTGTGAGGTTCCAAATGTAGATTAAATAGTGCTTGGGAAAGAAGGGAACATTATGGTACCCTACATGATACGTGATCTCATGTTGTTGTGCCAGCATGATATTGCAACATATGCCATCACTAATTATATTAGTTATCTGTTGGGAACTTCTCCCCCCCTCCCTAAAATGTAGAAAATAGCATATACCTTGCATGGACGCTGTTGATCGCCCTCTCTTTGCCTTGATTTAGCATGGACAAATCATAAAACAAGCATTTGCAATGCAATCGGTCTCGCCTTTGGGGCCTCATAAGTATTTAACCATGCAGCATATTTTCTGCAGCTGGGGGCAGTAGCAGTTCCACAGGGATGCAGGGAAGCGAAATAGTGTGTCTCCAATCGAGGACCAGCTGTGTGAAAAATGCCAAATATTGAAGGATTGGTTAAATTAATAAGGTAATAATGCCCTAAAATTAAAGGGAGGGGGTGTTAAAGCCATATCTGAATTGAGTGACCAATGGCCCATGCCACTTGCTTCATGCGAGTGCATAAAATACAGATAAATACCTTTCAGTTAGAAATTTATCTTTTTCATTTTTCTCTAGTTTTGCATGTCTATGTATGCATGTATGTATGCATGCATAGGTATATATAAAGCGCGAAGCTAGCTGCAGTGCAATGGAGTTTTGAGTAAGGGTGGGAGTCCTGATTTAAGATTCAGGATTGTTTACAGTCAAGCAGAATGTTCGAGGATATGAAGGAAGTGGCCCTTAGGGGCCACCCGGGTTATTTACAACCACCTGCCTTCCCAAGTAATGAAGAGTCGGTCAGACAGTAGAGAATACAAACAAGCATTTATTAGCAATACTCTGCAGAGGAGTCCAATCTGACCTGCACCCTTGGATGTCTGCCGAGGGACTGACCCCCCAACAGCCCACAACACATAATCATTCCTCCCAGAACCTCCAACCACGCCCACAGTGGAAAGTTACCGGCTCAGGCCGAATGTGAACAAAGCAGGCACAGAAGGATGGGCTACCACCTGCCAGATTGGTACATACTATCAGTGTCTCAAGGTTGCCGTACTGAGGCTCAGCGTCTCCTAACGTGGGAGCAAAGTTACACACAAGGATAGGAATGCGAGGGCAGAATGGCCTATTCATTAGTAAGTCAGAATCCAATCTTGAGCAGGGAAGGAAATAATAGCTGAATACAGTGTTCTGCTGAGGCAAGCAATACGAATAATGAGGCCTAGTTCAGACACAGTCTAATGGGGATTGCGAAATACAAAATGGAGTCACACTTGCTAACTGAGGCTTGCGCATTACAAGGATAACTCAGTGGGTTACATAACGTGAATGCAAATGGAACATCATTTAGCCGCACACTGCTAACCTACTGTGGCACGGAATAAGTATATAATAAGAATGGTTTTTTTTTTCAAACCTAACAGACCCTCCTTTTAGCATGGGTGGCTAAATGCTTTATTGGTGCTATCGGGTAGGGTCTTTACAATTCTAATCAGGAGGGGAAATCTCTATTCACATGATCAATATCTTAATACTCAGAAGTGTTCAAATGCTCGCTATTAAGCAGGGAAACTATAAGAGACATGTTGACCTCAAAAGTGTCTGCATCAATGCTCATCAACCCATCGATCTCTTTCTGAAGCATGATCTTAGCATTTGTATCACATGGATATCCTTTTTCTTGGGAGTCGGTGTTCTTACACAGCAGGCACAATGAGCTGGGAGACTGTGTATACATGGGCATATTCTTTGCGTTAGCAACCCCTTTTGACTAAGGGCAGAAACCTACTTTCACGTTGTAGCTGATGGAATGTATGATGAATAGACGAGGCAACAAACATTGGGGAAAAAGGAAAGAGAGGCAACATCTGTCAGACCATTTCCTCATAGGTAAAACATAATTATGAAAGTAAACATTATAAAGTAAGATCCAAGGCAAACTTGTTATCAAGCAAGCTATAAGCCAGCGGGCTGCAAAGAGGTGTTCTTCTTCAATAATGGAACGACCAAAAGGATACATGGTAATTGGGAGAGAAATGCAATGCAATAGAATTGATGACCAGGGAACAGGGGGATGGGTAAAACTCTTCTTTCCAGTGTCTTTCAGAGAGCCATCACTGGCAGGCTCCTATTGTTCATCTGGCGTAGGCGCTGTTGAGCACCGGCGGTGGAGCTACTCGTCTAGCTCTTTCTGGAAACATCCTCTTCGCTCAGGATAGGGCACCCTCCCTCCTTGGAGGACACCCTCAACTAATCCTGTCCAGTGTCCAGGCCAGTGCACCAATCTCTTTTTCCCTACTCTATCGCTGGTACCTTAGACAGGGTACCTGCACCCTATTCTTCATCCATGAAGTCCATCCCTACTAATACAACTTTCCCTCTGGTGCACTGTGCTTCCGTCAGGGCGCAAATGGTGCCTCAATACTCCGGGCACAGGGGGTTCAAGGAAAAATGGGGTCAGACTCAAGAGGACCAGGGGGCAGAGACTCAAACACAGGCAAGCCCACAGGCTGGGCTCAATGGGCTAGGACTCAAGCACAGGTGGACCAACAGGCTGGGGCTCCTGGACAGCCCCTCTCTCTGTTTTTCGGTGGTACTGCCTCATCTAGCACTTCTTTGCTCTGCAGCTCCCCCTCAATCATATTCATGGATGTTCCATAACAAGCAGCCGGGCTGTGCATCACGTACGGGGCCCCTCTTTCTATGACTGCAGGGTGTCCCAGACCTATTAGTGGGTAGAATGCAGAGTTTTAATTAACTGGCAGGGATAAAACGTTATACAATTAATTGGTTTCTCTCCCAATACCAAGTAGCGGGGTAAGCCTTAATTCATTTACTAAGCTCTGAAAGAACAATCCGGACATACTTTGAATCATTGCATCTGTCCATTCCTATATTATTCATCTGAAGAACCTCAAAAAGGGAATTTCACAGCAATGGCTTGTTTGTGTTTCTTGTCTTAGCAAGCTTGTGTTCAATAAGTGATAGAGATCATGACACAGCTTCTACTTTGTGAACCTTCGCTGCTGTGCAGGTCTACAGACACCTCTAGAATTATTTTTCCAAGGAAGCCAACATAAATATTGCATTTGTGACCATGCTCTCAAGTTTTAGTTGTGGCAGGAAATTTAAAATTGCTAATTTAACAGAGATCCTGATTATATAAATAACTGACAAATTAAGCATAATGTAGCAAGTACATGAATTCTCCAGCAAAACTTGTTGTTCCAAACAAGCTCTTGTAGAGCTATGTGCTCTTCAAACTGTTAACCACTAAAATGTGTGTTGCGCAATTACCGGGGGCATACAGGTACCCTTCCTAGTATTGTGCATCATGTGCACCATACAGTACACGAACTGGGCCATGCGTCATCATAACCAGGGGAAAGACATAGGCATCTAGCAACATTCGTTTTCTTTCTTTTTTCTTCTTCTGGCCTACCAATATACCAGCTCTAGTAAGGGCTGTCAGCTCAATTACACAGGCTAACTAATAAGGGACTCGTGATGTCTCTGCGACTGTATGTAGTGCTGCGGTAACATGAGCAATAGTGGTGTTGCCACCTGGGAATTTAAACAGGAGCCATCAACCTATAGTTCCCCTTAAGGATCAGATAAGGGAACATCAGTCTAGTCTATCCGTCCTTTCATCTTCTTTTCAATTCAATTCCATCAATTTACAGAAAGGAGGGGCAGTAACATGGCTGACTTCAAGGTGACACACTTCTAATCATGACAATGTTTCCCAACAGTACCTTTTTATAGCCAGTTAGACGTGCACTGGTGAGGTGCTGTGCCTCTATTTATTCAATGGCATGTTCACAGCATGGAGTACCATATCTGTGAAATTAGTGGCTAAAGCAAGTCCAACCGATTGTCTTATGGAGACGGCCACCGTCATGACCGATCCTAGACCGCTCAGGAGGGCTCTTGTGATAGCGTCAAAGACAGAAAGCGCACATGACAAACCGTCTTGTGTACTTACAACACAAAACAGCACACAACAATATATGTATCAAGCACAGAAGCCAAAGAAAAACGCAGTTTGTTAGTTGCCCAAAAGACTTTTTCATGCACCTCATTTACTGTGTTAGTTCGCCAAGGAGCTAATCTCCTACCCCCCTTCGACAGTAGGTGACCTAAGCAGGTGACCTCCTGTCGACAATACTTACCCCTTTTAAAAAGCAGACTCCCTAGCCATTCAGAGCTAAACACAAGAACAGTTTGTTAGAAATGGGGGTCCCTAGTTGGCAGCGGTAGGTACCTCTGTCCAAACAGAGACCCTTCCCTCCAGTCAGGGTACGGGGAATACACACTTTAGATAACCCCTACTCACCCTCCTTAGTAGCTTGGCACGAGCAGACAAGCTCATCCGAAAGGCAATGTGAAAGCATTTGTACCAACACTCACAATAACACAGTGAAGACACCACAAAAGGACACTATACCAAATGCACACCCTCTTCCTCTGTCACACTGAAACAAGACAATCAATACACACAAAAAAAAAACAGAAACACACAGAAAAGTTGGACAAGAAAATATCTGCTTCCTAAAAGTGCTATGTTCAAACACAGACTTTAAAAACCATACTTACTAAAAGATGTATTATCAAATTCTGAGCTCATTCCTAATTTCTATCTTATCCCTATGAAGGATATACTTGTTAAATGTTACAAAAATTCCCCATTCCGTCCTATTAGCAGGACAGCCCTTCAATAGTGAAAAAGGAAAATGGTATCTTTTCACCACTAGGACACGCCACACTCACCAGCAGACATCAGCACATATCCCACTCCTCACATACACCGCGCCCCGCCCAGGGGGGGCCCTGTGGACAAACTGCGTGCAGGCACTGCGGTGGCAGGCCCGAGACTTTTTTTTTGGGCCACTCATGTGGGTGGTACAATCAGCGCTGCAAGCCTACTAGTAGCTTTTTATTTACCAGCCCTGGCACAATCAGTGCACTGTACTAGGGATCTACTAGTAAAACCAATATGCCAATCAGGGAGAACCAAGCACAATATCAATTTACACAGAAAGCACTCGCACTGTGACACTGATCAGCAGTGGCAAAATACCCAAAGCATCTAAGCTAGCAAAAACGAAAACCAGCACAGCCTCAAAACATAGGAGGGAGAGGCAAAAAAGTCAGGGGAAACCACGCCAAGTTTCCATGTCTAACACCATGCAACTGCACTGCCCTACAACTTTGCTGTGTCTAAAACGATGAGCGAGTAACTACCTTGTATTTGGAAACCTTTTTATAGATGCCCTGTCTTTCTGCATGGTCCTAAAAGGTGCAGCAGAGCCTATATCTTTTACCAGCCAATGTTACCCAAGACAAGAACCTATTATATATATTCTATAAGCAATACTGCCAAAGAATGCGCTTTAGATCAGCGACAGAAAAATATTGAGCAGCAGAAAAAGCATAATAATAACCAGAGCAGCAGACAACTGGAGGGCCACATTTTTATTTTTCCTTTGAACTGCACACAGGTCAGTCACAAATTGTAAACACAATCAAAATAGTGGGATTATTACAATGTACCAGCCTTCTCCTCACCAACACCTTTCTCAACCAAATCCGGAATCATACACAACAAGGCTCGTGAAATCTGTAGGAATCCCAGCTCTACATCGCCTGTTGCCCACAAAGTGGGTGGCACATCCGCAAAACTGGGGGGGGGGAAACAAACACTACTCCCTACTTACATTAAGGCCCATCATCAGACATTCACCTGCCTGAGAGCAGTGATAATAGGATGCCAAACCCATCACATGCTCACCACAATTAGGCATAAACTGAAATGAAAAATTCACAATAAAAAAAGACCAATAATCAGAGCAAGAGAGCGCAAAACATAAGCTACAACTAATGCGTCTGAAGCACCCACCAATACACGCATAGCACTGTACTATGTTAAATACATAACAGAAAGAAACAATATAGACCAATTACTTCCCAATATCTACAACCAAGTCGCTGTTGCAAAAAACACAATAAAAACAAATCTGCAAATAAACAATCAAATTCCTCTTTTAATACACAAATCCTGTCCACTAAAATCTAAATAACACCTTCACTCTCTCATCTTTCCTCTGACAGCAACAACCAGAGCAGCCTGAACATCACAGCAGGAATAGGAACAGCAGAAAGAAAAGAACAGCTGAATGTTTAAAGCAATAAAATCTGAGGGATATTTGCAAATTGACATTTCTGAAAACAATGCTACGGCTGTCTCCTGCTGGGCCCCTCTAGACTGTACATACGCATTTTAACTCACTTTTCATTCCCTGCAAACACTTTTTCTTATCAAACCCTCTCTGTACCATCATATTTTTTCCTTTTTCTTAAACTCTTTCTACTTCATTCCTTGTCCAGCACTATAGTACCCTTCATCCTTCAGAATACCATCTATCAACTTTCTTTGAAAACAAACCAATATTTACTGTACGTGCACCTTAACCTGATCAGAGAACATTAATCCAATAACCAACTGAGTCACAAAGAATCTCATGCCACCGGCTGCAGGACATTCTATCCCACAGTGTTGTGGAAACTCTAGATACACACTTCCACAAAACTCATGAACCAATTCTTTTAGCTCCTGTGTTGTTCTTTTAATCTGTACCCAATTAACATCTTTTACTGGCACTCTGCCCTTCAGGAAAGTCTGGCTCCGCGCTGTGCATCTCTGCCTGTCTGTGTCAGGAGCTGGGCATGGCCCCCACCTTCCTTTCTGGCTTTACAGCACTCTCTCCACAGCATGAGCCCCCTCCTTGGGAATTCCTCCCTTATCTCACTGAAGGCCATAGCAAGCCTGCCACACACTGAATTCACAAGCTATGTTTTTCAACTTTGAAAATCCTTTTATTCAGCATAAAGACACACTGCCTGGAGTGCTTGAAAGTACTTTTTCCAAATTAAATACACGTTCTATTGTGGGCAAATCCAAATGAAACACACCCACTCAAATCAATCATATGTTAACTTCTGAGCATTGCACCGAATTTCTACGTGCCAATTTTCCAGAATGCAGTTCGTGTCTGAAGCTGGAAAGCTCCAAGTACCGACACACTGCTCCCTTTTTCCCTTTCCAGAACTCCTGCACCCCCTCTTTCATGGAGAGACCGAACACATTCAGCGCTACTGAATTACGAACGTGTATTTCACCTCTCCTTACTGCACCTTTAGGATGCATGTCTGTTCAGCATAAATATACATTACCTTGAATAGTCACAACACTGTTTTCAATTTAGGTGCACATCCCTTCCTTACATTCTTCTCATGTTGTACTCTTCCTATGTCAAAACAAATGTACATTATTGCTAGTATTTCTGATCAAACGAGATTTTTATTTATTTATTATTTTTCCATTCTTCAAAATTTAAAGTGTCGTCAGGAGGCGCTAGCTAACCTCCTTCCAATGGGCATCTGCAGAGCAACAATGAAAACAAGAGACCAAATTAAACTAATTCCAGACATTTTCAAGAAGGGGCCACACTCATCATTTTGCCTGGCAAAGGAATTGCAAGTACTTTTCCCACAGACGGTCCTCAGACCGTGTCAAACAAAAACCCCACACAACACAGCTTGCTGAGGCAAGGCATCCTTACCTCCACACGAAGAGCATAGTCGCTACTCACTCAAACAAGCATTTCACAAGCACCACCACCGACGTCGGTCCACAAACCTCATAGCACTCAAACACAACAATCAAACCACAAGTCAGCCCGGAGACTGTACCAGAACAAGACAGTCCAAAGACTGCACCAAGTTCAAGCACCAAGTTCAAGAAGACAGGCTCTAGCCCCAGGCCTTTTCAAGCGTAGACCAAATTTCCAGTTGGCCTGGCAGATTGTTCACAAACAGTCCCAGGCCTTTTCGAGAATAGGCCAAATTTCCAGTTGGCCTGGCAGACTGTTCACAAACACTCTGTATCTTTTAAAGGGCCCGCAAACCCACCAAGTTCAAACCAAGACAGCCCGAAGACCGTACCAAGACACAGCCCGTAGGCTCCTGCCGTTCAAGCAAGGCAGTCCGAAAACTGCACCAAGACAGTCCGGAGACTGTACCAAGACACAGCCCGTCTGCTAATGTCGTTCAAGCAACACAGTCCGGAGACCGTACCAGGACACAGCCCGCCGGCTAATGTCGTTCAAGCAAGACAGTCCGGAGACCGTACCAGGACACAGCCCGTAGGCTCGTGCCGTTCAAGAATGGCGCCATTTTTTTCAAGAATCAAATCACTCACCTGGTGCACACAGGTCGAGTCAAGTTATTCTCCACTGCCGACTCTTCGGATCAAACGGTCGACTCCAAGGTTTCGCCTTCTCAGGACCCAGCCGGTGACCACTAGACGAGGAGTCGCCCGATCAGACGGGTGGGGCAGCTGCAAGAACCAAGCTCGATTGTGTGGGGTACCCCGATCCGCCCGACCGACCAGACCCAACCCCGACCCTGCAACCCGATTACGGGCGTGCTGGATCACCTTGCGGGGTCCCTGTTCGGGAGCCATCTGAACGAAGTGGCCCTTAGGGGCCACCCGGGTTATTTACAACCACCTGCTATGCCTTCCCATGTAATGAAGAGTCGGTCAGACAGTAGAGAATACAAACAAGCATTTATTAGCAATACTCTGCAGAGGTGTCCAATCTGACCTGCACCCTAAGATGTCTGCCGAGGGACTGACCCCCCAACAGCCCACAACACATAATCATTCCTCCCAGAACCTTCAACCACACCCACAGTGGAAAGTTACCGGCTCAGGCCGAATGTGAACAAAGCAGGCACAGAAGGATGGGCTACCACCTGCCAGATGAGTACATACTATCAGTGTCTCAAGGTTGCCGTGCTGAGGCTCAGCATCTCCTAACGTGGGAGCAAAGTTACACACAAGGATAGGAATGCGAGGGCAGAATGGCCTATTCATTAGTAAGTCAGAAACCAACCTTGAGAAGGGAAGGAAATAATAGCTGAATACAGTGTTCTGCTGAGGCAAGCAATACGAATAATGAGGCCTAGTTCAGGCACAGCCTAATGGAGATTGCGAAATACAAAATGGAGTCACACTTGCTAACTGAGGCTTGCGCATTACAAGGATAACTCAGCGAGTTACATAATGTGAATGCAAATGGAACATCATTTAGCCGCACACTGCTAACCTACTATGGCACGGAATAAGTATATAATAAGAATGGTTTTTTTTTTCAAACCTAACAGGTAGCAAAGCCTTTATTTACTGAAGGGGTACATTTTCAGATCATTTCTGAGCTGTAGCAGGATTGGAACAGTTCTGGTGTTGATGGGGATGTTGGTCCACAACCTGGGAGCCTAGATGGAGCAAGTTACTCTTCTGGTTTTCCCTCTTCTTTGTGCAGTCCAATGTTTGATACCCCTGTTTCTTATTTGCATTTTCCTGACACAAAAAGCAATTTCTGCTCTCTGCTCAAACCCAAGCAGACCTCAAGGTCCCCTGAGGTCTCCATCTCGAAAGGGCATAAGCATCGCACAGTCTATGGACCATGGCTATGGAATGCAAGACTCGCTTTTTATGAAGTTTCCTTTTTATCCAAAACTCAGAGTCAAAGGCTACTTGAAATAGTTTATTTAGTTTATCACGCAACTATACAGATTTATTCTGAAGTTACCACTTGATGTTTTTTCTTAATTCCTGAAGCTGACTTTACACACTGGTGATAGATAGCTTGTTTGCACTACACCTGCTGCACTTGTGAAAGTGCAGAAATGCAATCACTCTTCTCAAACGCTGTCAAATTGTTGAGGACTGTCAACAAATTCAAGGATGCAGATAACTGAAATGTCAGATGCATTGAGGATTCCCACTGCCATGCTTGTGTGCCTGTCTGAGGTGTTTATAAGTTGTGCCTCAAAAAAATAAGCAGGGGGATTTTCTTAATTGAAGGGACAGGCCAGAGAGAAAACCTCTGTTTGCATATATGTCCTAATTATACGTTTGTCCGTAAAGTTCAATGTTAGGTTTTTCACCTGACAAATTAAGGCAGGTCAAGCCTACAGAAATGTAACGGATGAAAAATGCCCTTTAGATACTTGGACTTGAAGATTTTAGTGCTTGCAAGCACCAAAATCGACGTTTGCTACTTTCGGGTCAGTATTCTTAATTTTCGTTTATCGCATCCGATATATAAAGATTCACAGGGGATCGTTATTTAAAGTGCTGGTTTAAAAAAAAAGCAATTACATATTTATTAATTGAGAATTCTTACTATGTGCTATTTGAGAATATCTTACCTAATCAATGCATAACATACCAGTAAAACAAGTAAAGATATATCAGTATTTTAGTGAGCAGTTTAAATAAAAACGACATTGTTTGGAAGGCTGCAACGTAAACGACCACGTTAAAACAAAACTCTGGACAGAATTGTGCAAGGTGTCGTCGAGAGCATGCGATGATGCACCTGCTTATCTCTGCGCTCACTTGAGAGGGTAAAATGTAGCTGTTCCCCAAATTGCAAGCACGTCCCAACTCTCATTACTGCACACCCAGATTTGCAAGGCGGTCAAAAATAGTCATGGTCAGATTTACAATTGGGAGAACAGAACAGCCGGCTTATTTAACACGGCCAGCCTGAAATAAACTGACTATAACCTTTTGAACAGATAATTTAATGTCAAATAGAAGATGTGTTTGCAGAATCCGTTTGCTGGTCTGCGGGCCTGAAAGTGGCAAAGGCAGGTGTTGGGCAGCTTGGTAGCTGCAGGAGCACTGGCTGCAACCAGAGTTGAGGTAGTGCCATGTGTGCTGCAGAGGCGCAGGCGGCGAGGGCTGCCCCAACATAGAACAAGCATTGGCATAGCCAATAGGTCTCGCCTTTGGGACCTTATAAGTGTTTAGCCATGCAACAGTTGATGTTGTTGCACCAAGGATATTGTGCTGCATAACGAAATACTGATAAGGTCCAAAAAGCGAGACATATTGGCTATGCCAATGCTTCTTTACTTATGTGTTTGTTTTGTAGTGTGGTGTAGTGGTTGTATGTGGTGTGTAGTAGAATTATGTGTGTTGTATTAGAATTGTTTTAGTGGTGCTGAATTGTGTGTTGTGTAGTGTATTTGTGTAGTAGAATTATGTGGTATGGTGGATAGATGGTGGTGAGAGCTGTAGAGAATGGATAGAAAGGACGAATTTGTGGTATATGTCGTTTATGGAGGTAGCTGTTATTAATAATGAGAGAGAGGAGGAGAAATAGTGTGTGAGAAAGAGAAAGAAGGGGTGCGAAAGTACTAGTTGGTTAAAGAGGTATTTTTGTTTATTAGAAGATAGGTTAATAAGAGTAGTGTTTGTGTTTTATTAAGTGCAAGTTTAAAAATGTTTGTGTATGAAACTGTGTGTCAAGATTTGTAGTTAAGTATATCGTTGATGTGGTGATAGTATATGGGATAGTGAGATACATGGGTGAGAGAGTAGAAGAGAAAGATAGAGGTATAAGTGAAAGGGGTACATGGAGGGAAGGGGGAATGGGAGAGGTGGATTAGTGTTTGGTGTGAGAAGGTATAGGAAGGTAGTATGTGTTAGTGGGTAGTATAGAGAAGAGATAGGTAATGTGATGGAGGAATGAGAGGGTGTAGTGGTCAGCGCATAAACTTTGCGCTACATATTTAAGTCAAAAGGTGCTGGTAACGCTATATGTGTAACACTACATAGGACAGAAAACAGAACCAAAAGCAAATAAAAAAAACTGAATGTTAAATGCAAACACCCCAGCAGAATTTCCACTGATTTTTGGCATAGTAGTGAGCTCTTCCAGAATCCTCCACAAACACTAACATCTCGTCAGAGTTAGCAAGCGCAATACAAACTTGGTGTAATTTGTTAATGTTCAATTTTACTATCATACTCCTTGTACAAACATCCTGTAATGTATCAATGGGAACCTGCTAATTATATTCATGAAACTCAGGGTGAATCATTCCTCTAAACATGACTATTTAGATCTGATTTGTGTGCTCCATAATATGGTATTACAGCTCTAATGCTCAAAATTCAAATCATTCAAAAACAATTATCTCAACGTGAGTTTTTGTAAACTGGTTGCTGTGCTCCCACTTGTGTCGTTTCAACTCAAGTGCGTATCTCGTAAAGTTAATCATACCTGGAGCAGAGATTCTCCTATTCAAAAGATCTTTTCTGAACTTGGGCATTTAAAGTGTAGACTGTGATGCCTGTATTAGCATGCACATAATGAAAAATTGTGAGTGCTCTTAAAAATGAAAGTGAATGGTGGTTGAACTTTTCCTCATGCTACCCATGCCCGTATTTGAAATCATTATTGTCGTTTTTCCGATGAGATCATATAATTCCCACTTCAAACGGAGCTGAATGCTTTCCCCATTTTGATCGCCATCCCGTGAAGGTGCTCACGGTGACTGTAATTACAGTGTTTGCATACACATAATAAAGAATGCTGAGTGCTCTCGGAAGTAAAAGTGAATGTTAACCGAGCTTTTAGTTTTTGTAAGTCAGCCATCCCGCGAAGTTTTTCACGATGACTGTTACTGCCATATTTGCGTGCGCATAATAAAGAGTGCTGAGTGCTCTCAGAAATGAAAGTGAATCCTAACCGAGAATGCTACACTTCTTATTTAGTATATCCGTGCCTGTGTTCAAGTCATTCAAGAGCCGCTTACCGACTGGATGTTTTTATCCCCGATTCAAACATCACCGCACTTATCTGCCATACTATTTGCCGTCCAGCGAAGTTGTTTACCCACGTGATTAGGTTGGTATTTATCCAATAGAAATGAACGCACATGGAGCGGGGCAGGGAGGAGCGTAGAACAGACAGTAACACAAAATGAGCAGGAAAGTATAAGATAAAGCGCGGTGCTCGTGAAACAGGCGCCGCGCTGAAAGTTTAAGTATGTTCCGGGTAATCAAAAAAATGAAGGTGGGCGAAACGACGCAGAACACGTTCCCCATTTTAAGTGCCATCCTGCGAAGGTGCTCAAGGTGACTGTAACTACCACGTTTGCGTGTACATAATAAAGAATGCTGAGTGCTCTCGGAAGTAAAAGTGAATGTTAACCAAGCTTTTTGTTTTTCTAAGGCCGCCATCCCGCTAAGGGGTTCACAAGGACTTTTAGTGTCATATTTGCATGAACATAATAAAGAGTGCTGAGTGCTCTCGGAAATTAATGTGAATGTTAATCAAACATGCTATTGTTCTTATTTAGTAAGTCCGTGCCTATATTTAAGAGTCGCTTACCGATTTAATGTTTTTATCCCCGATCAAACATTGCCGAGTGTATACGCCATAATTGGTTCCACGAAGGTGTTTACCTACTAAATTAGGTTTGTATTTATCCATTAGTAATGAACGTACCCACGTCGGAGCCGGGAGTAGCGTAGAATAGGCAGTAACGCAAAACGAGCAGGGAAGTTAAATATGAAGCACATCGCTCGTGAAATAGGAGCCGCACTGAGAGTTAAAGTATGTTCCAAGTAATTAACAAGCGCACACGCCTCGCGCTCAAAGTATAAAAAAAAAAACAAGTTTGACGAGAGGCAGCAGGGGGGAGGGGAGAGAGGAGGGGGCCTGCGCCTGTTTCCCTTGCGGGAGCGAGCAGGAGCCATCTGTTAATTACAAACAGATGGTTTGAAAGCTCGCTCCCGCAAGGGAATCGCCAAACGTGCACGCGTTGCCATTCAAGGCAATGCAATGCGTGCACGTTTTTGACTGCAAAACGGAATCAATTACTAAAGGTCTTTTTCCTATGCAGCGCATTCGCGCTGCGTAGGCGAGACCTAAAAGACAAACAAAACGCAAACACTATAGAGCCGACACCGCGTCTAATGAAAGTTAAACATAAAGCGTGGCTAAAGGCACGAACTCCATACTTACAAATAAAGCGTGTGTGACTCGAGAATTAAAGTAAAACATCGCGCACAGGACATTTTCCATATCTAGTGCAGACAAAACAAGAATGAAAGTTAAATATCAAGCGTGGCGAAAGGTGCGGCCGCCATAACTACTGTTAAAGGGCTGCGTGACACCAAAATTAAAGGTAAAACATCGCGCAGTGGACATTTTCCATATCCAGTGCAGATGAAACAAAGAGCATAACACAAGAATAAAAGTTTGTTTGTCCGCATATGCCCTTAAGGTGCAAAGACTTGCCGTACACCTTGTCACAGCCCTGGGCGTGGCAGTGGTGCCACTTGGCTGGAATGCTCGGGAGCGCGGTGCCATTGCAGCCCTGGGCGTGGCAGTGGTGCCGCTTGGCTGGAGTGCCCGGGAGCGCGGTGCCGTTACAGCCCTTGGCGTGGCAGTGGTTCCACTTGGTTGGGATGCTCGGGAGTGCGCTGCTGTTACAGCCCGGGGCGTGGCAGTGGTGCCGCTTGGCTGGAGTGCTCGGGAGCGCAGTGCCGTTACAGCCCTGGGCGTGGCAGTGGTGCCGCTTGGCTGAAGTGCTTGGGAGCACGGTGCCGTGAAAGGGCATACCGTAAGCTGGGGTTGGCGGCCCTTCGAACAGGTTGGTGCAGCCGCTGTCCAGGTTGCCGGCCAAGGAGGCGGCACTGTAATAAAATATTAACACAGCACGCCTCAACTAAACAACAAGACATACAGTAAATAATTAAAGAAAAACACAATCAAGTCTCACTGAAAGGCAGCCCCAAAAAAAAAGCAGTGAGGAGTACTTACAAAGACGGTGCAGCTCGGAGCGGCAAGGTGGGAGGGAACCAAGCGGTGTATACAGCTGCAATGCCCATACAGGAGGAGGGAGGAGGGGCCATCACACGCTGAACAGTGTGATGGCCAAACAAAACCTTCTCTGAATGAAATCGCCAGTGAGGGAGCTAAGCCCACAAAAGAGGGACATTTAAACAAATGCACCAATAACAGGCCAGCATTTGTAAATGACACACATAACAGCCAATGGCAATTGGTGGGTTTTCCAGAGCCCCTAGAAGAGGATACAACAGGTCGATCATGTTTGGCCCAAAAAAGTAATCTCAGTGGAGTTCTGTTGTAATCTGAGTGACGTCTGTCAGAGTTCCCCCGAGCTCCACAGAAACCACGGAGGCCTGACAGTGCGACGTCACTCACATGACAACAAGTTCACCATGATATTTTTAGATGTGCAGTCAAGTCACAGGAGAAAAATAAATCTTAAAGCAAGCGTACAAGGCTTGGCTGTTTTGAAAATCCTTTTCTATCAGGGTTTTCAGATTCCTATCCTAGCACGGCAGTATATCGTTAATAGGCATTTCAAGATTTAGTGTTGAAAGGCCATTGGCCAATTATATGTCATGGGGACGCGGTTTTAAGATTCATACAGGATAATTGTATTCTTTCTGGCGCTTTCTGAATGCTTGCCTTACACGTGTAATTATGCTGTCACTGGTCAGCAATGATTCGAACTTCATACTGACAGATTTTGCAGCGTAATATGAGGTAAACAGCACTTCAATTCATTCTAAGACAAATATGGAAGGAATGGCATTTTTATTTAACTGACAGTGATATTCATCAGTATGTCAAGAACGAGCATTAGGAAAGACAGAAGCTTTAACAGTCTACTTGAACAATGAATTGCAGACCACTTTGAGGAATGACAGGCCTCTTCGCTTGTTCATTAATGTAGAAACAAGAACTATTTTTTTTTCCAAATGTGTTGCCCCTGTATTATTTCCTTTTTGACTGATTGCTTTTAAATAATGTGCAAAAAGAAATTATGTCTTTCATTTTTTGTTTTTTGTTTTTTATTTCTTCCAGAGAAGAGCATATAATCAAATAAATTATGAAACAAATATATACAAAAAGCAGATCTTGGGCATAAATACAGTACTTCATCGATGAATTTAATAAATTTCATAAATATATTCATTGTGTAGCAATTATATACAAAAGAGTCAAATTAAACACAGGCTTATATAAAAATATAAATAGAAGTCCTCTGTTTTCGCATCCTCCCTTAACATTTCGACCATTAGATGTTTAAAAATCTGCTATAAACCGGAGACCAGCCGATCTCTTGAGTTGTTATGGCTGCTCATCCAATCCGACATAGGGGACCAGATCTTTTGTCCCCACTTCCTAGCTTGTCTACCCTTACAGTTTTAAAGAGTTCTTTCTTGCTTATATATGGCTATCAAACGAGCAAGCCAGGCCTGGAACGAGGGAGGTTCCAGGTCCTTACATCTAGCTGCAATAAGTAGTCTGGCCACTGCAACTGATATAAAGACAAAATTGGTCTGGTTCGTATCTAGTCTCCTGCTATTATCATAGCCTACTATCATCAGGGAGGGGCTGGGACAAATCCTTCGCCCAAACAATTTCTCCCAGAATGTCCCCAGAGCATTTTTTTAAAGGTAATAGCTTATCGCAGCTATAGAACATATGAACCAGCTCGGCCGGGGCAGCACCACACCTAGGGCATTTATCATCTACCCTTTTTGCCTACCCAAACAGCTTAACCGGAGTGCAGTAGAGGTTGAATACTGTCTTATAATGCTGTACCTCCAAACTGGCTAAGAGGAAGGTCTTTGAAGCTAGCCCTAATGACATATTTAAATCAACATCAGCATCGTCTAGCTTCCTGGCCCAGTTCGCTTCAGTCCTATCTAGGTCATCCGGCATATTGCCCAGCAAGATAATATAGATGTTCCTTATCTTACAGTCCGTATGGACAATTGCCTCCAGGAGGGGGATTTTATCCAGGGGTACAGCAACCCTGCGGTTATTGAAAAATTCCTTTACTTGTAAATATCTGAAGTATGAGCTATCAGGTATACCAAACGCATGCTGTAAATGTAGAAAGGAACATACTTGATCTGATAAGTAGATATCCCCTATCTTTGTAAGACCCTGTTGCTCCTATTGTCTTCCCATTACATCATAAAAAAGAGGTGGGAAGAGTGGAGATTGCCACAGAGGTGTATATCTACAATAGTTTGGTACCTTTATACATTTTCGGATCTCACTCCAGATTTTCCAGGCGTTAATTATGATCTTGAATCGCACTTTCTTAAAATAGCTCAGCTCAAGTTGTCAAAGCAGCATTCCGCCTGCCATCCTCCCTACTGCAAGCTCATAGATAGTTGGAGGAGCCATAGGGCATTCAAGATCTTCCCTATCTGTGTTTTCAACTGAAAACAGTGTGCGCATCTGCTGCAGTAAAGCCGACCAGTAATAGAACGTGAGATTAGGGACAGCCCAGCCACCCCGTTCCTGAGGGAGAGGAGAAACTTTAGAGAGCGCCTAACTTTCCCATATTGCCAAATGAAGTTTATAAAGCTAGAGTGCAGTGCTTTCAATATAGAGCCTTCAATTTCTACTGATAAAGATCTGAAATAGATATAGTATCTTTGGTAGCATTACCATCTTGAGAATGTTGCTCATACCAACTATTGATAAATGTAATCCATTCATACGTCTCAGATCGGTGGAGACTTTTCTGACCAAAGGATTAAAGTTAATCTGGCTGATTGTATCTAATTTAGGACTCATCTTGACACCAAGATCCATAGCTGTATCCACTCATCGCCTATCCATATAGCCAATGTTCTCAGTACATATTATCTGAGTTTTCCCTTTATTCAATAAATCCTGAGCCCTGTCCATATTCCCCAGCCATTAATTCGACGTCCTTGATTGCACCTTCAGGGTCAGTGGTTACTATGGCAATATCATCAGCATATGCTAATGCCTTAGTTTCATAGTCATTCCAAATAACCGGTTTTATTTTCTGATTAGATAGGATTTGCTCAATTAATGGGTTAATGTATAGGGCAAATAGAATAGGAGAGCAGGGACACCCCTGTCTTGTTCCTCTGGCCACCTTTACACTTCTTGACTCTTCGCCCATTAATTGGAGCCAAGCAAACGGATCTACATACATTGCCTTGATAGCAGTAATCATTCGAGGGCCAAAACCTTTTGCTTCTAGTGTGCCCCATAGATAGTTCCATGACACCAGCCGCGGCCGCTGCAGGTAAGAGCAGTGGGGCGGTGGGGCCAGGTGAGGGGGGATTTTGAGAGACGACCACGAGGAAAAATTAAATAAATAATTAATTTTCCTCATGGTCGTCTCTCAAAATCCCCCTCACCTCGCCCCCACCGCTCTTACCTGCAGCGGCCGCGGCTGCATGACACCCGATCGAATGCCTTCTCGGCATTGAGGAAGATCATAGCCATCTGGCCCCCGTCTTTTCTGTGATATCAAATAGCGATATAACCCGCCTTATATGGTCGGTTGTACCTCTTCCTGGTATAAAACCATGTTTCCAAGGTGTAACCAGACAAGCTATGACCCTCCCCAAGTGAACAGCCAAATTTTTAGAATACTTTTTGGCACCCGTATTTATCAAGGATATTGGTCAATACAAAGTGAGACTATCCGAAGGTTTGACCTTCTTAGGGAAAGATAACAATGTCCGTGCCTTTCCAAGACTCCGGAGAAAGCCCATTATGTTAAACTCCTAAAATAAAAATCTAAAAGAAGAGGGGCTAACTCTATTTGGAGTGCCTTATAAAACTCTGGTGGTATTTTATCTAGACTGGCCGCTTTCCGTGAGGCGAGCTGATGTGATGCATTTAGAACCTCTTCGAAAGAAATGTCCGCTTCTAATTCCTTCATGGCAGCTTGATCTAATTTTACCCCCTGATCCGCCCGACGAGCTACTCTAGATAGATCCTGGTATTCATCCTTATCATCCTTAAAAAGGTCCTGATAGAATTCTTGGAATACACTTACTATATTGTTAACTTCTGTAAAAATTGATCTATCATTTTTAATTGTGGTAATCCTATTCCTTGTTGCTTTTTGTCTAATGCGTAGGGCAAGGATTTTCCCCACTGATTCCTCATACTTGTAGGCCTCATTCTTAAGAGTCTGATACTCTTCGGTAATTCTCTGAGTGTAATAATTGTTTATCTCCGCTTTTACCATTATAATTTTAAGCTGAGTTTGTACTACTTCTAGTCCCTGGGTAATCCTTGCCACATGCTATTTTTCTACTTCAGCTAGCATGCCTAGTAGTCTCCTATTCTCAGCATCCTGCTGTTTCCTGGTATAGGCCACAAAATGAATGATCTCTCCCCTCAGCCTTGTTTTGAAGGCATCCCATACGATGCCTTGTGGGGCACTATATCTATTGGAGTAGAAATAGCCGGTTGTCCAACTTTTCATATGCTTGATAAATACTGTCTTCGCCAGCAATTTACTATCGAAAGTCCATTTATACTGATGTTTAAGATTCCCTTGGACAACTACATCGAGAACCAAAGGATTATGATCTGAGAGTATTTTAGGAAGTTTCCTAATCCCTACGTTCTCCAGCATACTCCTGATATTAAAAAAGTAGTCCAGCTGGACATACTTTTTATGTGGGCAGGAGAAATAAGTATAGCCCGGGTCCGAGGGATGTTTTGTACTCCAGGTATCAGCTAAGCTATGGCTGACCATAATTGAAGACAGTGCCCTATGTACTCGCTGTGTTTTTCCCTGATATTTAGATGCTAAGGCCTTCCCCACTGCCTGAGGTATATTCAGGTCTCCACAAATAACCAGCAGGTAGCGTCATGATGCTAATTCCACCTCCAGGTCTTCCAACACTTTCGGATCGTCCTGATTTGAGCCATAAATAGTGCATATTGTTAATCCTACATCCAGCTCCACCAATGCCCATCTGCCTAGATGGTATGCCAATCTGCATCTTGCCGACCCCATGTTAAGCCTGGCTAGAATGGCCACCTCCCTGATATGAAAGCTCTGAGAGGAGAAAACCAGTAGAGAATACCCTTTGATTGATATTAATTCACTCCTACCCCATGGGATATGTGTCTCCTGTAAGCATATTATATCAGGGGCTACTGATCTTAGAAATTTGGCTCCCCCTAACCGTTTAGTTTAATCATTTAGCCCACCCACATTAACCGAGCATATGACTATTTTACCCATTTGATAATAGTCGAATTGCTGTTGCATTCATACTCTCAAACTTATTTAGTGAAAATTCTGTAAAATCCACTTTGCTCCTTTTCTGGGTTTTGTTTTCATACCTTATTCCCCACTTGCCCCTACCACCCCTCACCCCCTCTTCCCCACCACTATTGCTCCTAGCCACACCCCCACCATTGCCTGCCCTTCCAACCCAGCATCCCGCCCCACCATGCCCCCTCCTTCCTTCCTTTCCCTAGCCCCCCCCACCCTGAGAAGTGACCAGACAGCACATCGGTCTGTGCGAAAGATGGAAGCAGTACCCTCGGCCCATGACAACATGACAAGATAATACGTATCTGGTTATAGTACATGACCCCCGCCTCTCTAACCCTCAACACCTTTTATTCACCCTATTATTCCTTTTATCCGTTCTTTTCGTGCAACACATCTAAACACATCTAAAAAAATAGTGAAAAAAAGGACCAACCCCAAGAACAAAAATAAAGCATACAAGGAAATTAATATATGTGGAGAGAGCTTAACCTTTAAGAGACCACATTCTCATAGTCTTATCTCAGCTAGGAACTCATTTGCCTTAATTTCTGAGGTAACGAACTGTGTTTGACCCCCAAGATCATTTTCAGATGCGCAGGATTAACCAGATATGCCTGGGTACCCTTGTCCTAAAAAGGTTTAGTTAGTTGCTGCAAGCGCCACCGTCTTTCGGCCGTGATGTGGCAAAAGTCAGGTCTGACAAAAAACGAAACATCACCACTAGTCCGCTCAGCTTCAGGCTTTGCTTTCTCAAAGATTAATTGTCTCAGGAGAAAGTTCCCAAAGTATACCAAGATAGCCCGTGGCTTTGAATACTCTCTGACCGGCTGTCTCAAGACAAGGGGAACCCTATGGGCTTGCTGCACCTCTTATGACCAGTTCCACCCGGCTAGCTCTGATAAAGCTTTACGTAATAGTTCCACCACATATACATGGGTATCTGTTCGCTCATTCCCTTCCAGCACCCGAAAAACCCGGAGATTGTTGCGTCGTTGGCTGTTCTCCTGATCTTCGAGCTTCCATTGGATATCAATGAGTTGAGATTCATGTTCCTCTGTCCGTACACGGGTGTCTCCCGAATCTGTTTCTATAGCAACGTTTCTTGTTTCGAGGTCCGTCAGGCAGTCCCCTATGGTGTTGCATAGATTGGACAGCTTCCTAACAGCACCCTTGACTTTCCTTAGAGCAGTTTGAGGCTTACGACAGTCCTGTCATGTTTCCTCTCGGCGTAATAATATAGACTGATAGATAGTATCAAGTGTGGGGGGGTTTGAGCTGGGAGTATCATATGGGGTGCAGGGTAAGTGCCAGTTTGGCATTCTGTTGGTGAATAGTCCCATTTCAGGTCCTTGCTCCCTGATGCTTGCCGGCCCATCTTTTTAACCACCTTGCCTTCATCTGGATCGCTGTTATTTTCACTAGACCCTATAGAGGAGCCAGACCCATCCACTCACCATTTAGGACCATCAGACAGTGAAAAAAAACAGTCATTAGGCTCCATTTACAATTCATTATTCCCATCTTCTATCCCCCCCGGCTGGGCCATCAGTTGTTGGGTTAGTTTTGAGGGTTGAGCGTTATTTGGATGGAGTGGGTCTAGAGGATCAGGATTGATAATGTTATGTGTGTCTGAGATATGATTGTGCGGAGGGATATTATTTAATGCACTGACTGATCCCGGCTGGTCAAAGCTCCCATTTTATCTGGGCCACCACGACCCAGACCCTCAGTACTCTCACCATTATTTAGCTTATTTTTAGGTAATTCAGCACAGTGTTTCACTTTATTTACTGAGTCTGAGATGTGAAAAGAAGATATCATCATACCTCCATCCTGAATGGGGGGGAATCCTAGTCTCTAAAGAAGCCTTATCCGTGCTGAGTGGGAAGATCTTGCCATTCAGTGCTTTAGGATCTTCTGTAGCTGCCAGTACTTTCAATGCTATGTCATCGGGCCAGCCAGCTCCGAGCACTCCAGGCATCTCCTGTTGCTTCGAGTCCCCTTGCTTCCCAGCCAGGCCTCGCAGCAGCTCCAGCACTGTTGAACTGGCCAAACGCTGACTAGAGGCTGCCCCGCCTCTCCCCCCTACTTTCCAGAGCAGACTCCACCTTCGACGCCGGGAGTGTGCGTCTTCCGCTCTGTCGCGATGTTGGCCCACCAACAGACTCCGTTCCCTGATCCGCAGGACCCGCGGGAGGCGGTGAGGTCACCAAAAAAGGAGGGACAGCTTTCCCCTTCTGTGCGGCTCCTGCTGCCTTAGGACCCATCTTTGCTACCGCTGGGGAATCTCGGCACAGACCGCAACCGGAGTGGCTCAGGACAGTCGCGACCAGTCGTCTAAAAGCGAGCAAGCTTTCCTGCATCAATACCACTCTGGAGCAGCCACCGGTAGCTGACTGAACCTCAGTCAGAATATCCAAGGCCATAATCGCGTTGCTAGGTGAGTCTACTCTTTATTGATTCCTCCATGGATCGAGGTGCTGCAACGACCACCTCAAGCGGCCGCCATCTTGCTTCTTATCCAGAAGTCCGAAATTATGGCTTTCTGTTGGGTTGTACTGTTTCACCTTCCCCTTTATTATCCCCTTTAGGCTTCCGTCCCCTACCACGCGCGTCCCTGCCCTCGCGCTAGCATGTTATGTCATCAGCTGGCATTCTAGAATGCCAGCTGACTGTTCTCTTTTGACAGTTGACAGTTGACGTTATTAGGTCTCAGCCAGTGTCCTGCACGGAGCTCTCCTGTCTTACTGGTGTGTTGTACCTTTATACTTAATAAAGTCTATCTGCAAGTTAAGAATGGCTAAGGAGTCTACTTAACATTTATGGCGACGAGCTGAACAGAACAACACACCAAGGCACCCACGTGAAGAAAATAGAAAAAGAACAAGGAGCATACTTGAAGCGAAATCGGAACCTGCTAAATTTGGCACTGAAACGCTATCGTTCATCAGAAAATTAAGCATCGAGAAGGTGAAGGAAGATGATTAAATGAATGAACACTGATGCTGTCAATGTAGGCAACGGAAGAAAAGTTATGAGGTGATCAGTTGCACTGTTCTGATGAGAAAACGACAGGAGAATATCATTTATCACGGAGCTGTGAAATGCGCGGAATAAAGTAAGAGAGACTTTAAACTTACGGTGGGGTGCTGAATTATCCGGGATTCATCGAAAGGAAATTTCTCCTCAGAACCTGGTGGCGCACTAACAGAAGGAGCGTCGTGCTGACGTAGCACTTTGAGAAGCGCCATCTTGGATGTCAATAATAGGCTTTCTAGTCTTTCTTACGACGCACAGGAAGCGTGCGTGAGGCCATTTTAAAAGTTAAGTCTTCAGCAGCGCAAATTAAAAGATAATACACCGGAACATTCATCTCGTCAGTTTTTGAAGAAAACATTAATCAGGAGGCTGTGACTGATGGCAAGTAAAGCGCAGGACAATGAAACAAGTTAGCATGTGAAAGGTAAAAAAAAAAAACTGTTGTGAAATTTGTGCTAACTTGCTGTTGGGGACTATCAAATTTAAAAGGAACAGTGCTAATAGCGCCTCACTCCTCACATAAGAAAAACTAATTATAGAGAAGCATTTCAGGGTTTAGTTATTAAAGCATAAATTTGTAACTCCATTGTGGTAGAAAATATATATCCACATGGCTTCTGGAAACAAGTACAATTTACAGCCCCCACAGTCGTTTTTAACAGGATCAGGTGAACCGCAAATAAAATGGGAAGAATGGCGGGAGTACTTTAATAACTACATCTCCACCTTTGATGATGAAGAAAAACAACTTACAGCAGATGAAAAGAAAAAAATACTAATGCATTGCTTGGGGGCTGGAGGACTTAAGGTGTATAACAGCATTAACAAGAAGGTACGAGTAGGTGAACAGGGTGATGTTTTCATTAATGCCATGGATGACTTGGATAGTTATTACAGACCCACAGTCTGCGTCGCTGTTAACAGATATAAATTTTACAGACGTAAACAGGGTAAAGAGGAGAGTATAGAGGATTACGTTTCTGCACTTAAAAACTTAGCACTCACATGCAAATTTGAGAATATGCACGACGATTTCATAAGAGATCAAATAGTGATGTGTGCAGCGAACCCAAACATACAGGATGCGTTGTGGGCCAAAGGTGAGAAACCACTGCAGGAAGTGATTGAGATAGTAAAAAGGGCTGAAATGACTGGAAGATGTGCCAAAGCGGTACTAAATGAAAATAAAACTAAACCAGAAGAACTCAGTGTAGTGGCGAAAATAAGTGGAAGTAAAAAGAAGAACATGGTTAATAAAAGCAGAGTCACTGAAGAGACTGGGTATAAAGGGGGAGTAAAAACATCGGCGCAATTTAAATGCTATCGTTGCGGAAGCAACAGACATTTGGCTAACGACTGGAAATGCCCTGCACGAAACAGTAAATGCACTCAATGCGGACTCGTGGGACATTTTCAAAAAGCGTGTCAGAGGAAAGTGAGAGCGAAAGTAAAATTGGTTGAGGGTAATGAGGAACAGGAGCAGGATTCATCCGACGAATCAGAGTACAACTTGTGTGTACTTAATGTGACTGAAGCATCTAAAAATGATGCACAAGAAAGTGGTAACAAGAGGAAACCTATGTGCTTGGTTGCCATTGGAGGGGTGAGCATTGAGATAGTCGCTGACTCAGGAACACCCTGTGCCATTATCAACAGAAAGGTATGGAGGGAGAAATTCCAACAAACACTAGGCCAGGTCATGGAAAAACCAGATATCACACTCAGAACATTCACGGGGAACCTATTGAGCTAGTAGGCTGCAGGGAACTTAAGTTTGCATTTAAGGACAGAACAACCATCAGCAAATTATACATCTCTGCCACGGGTCCCTCTGTTCTGGGATGGAAAGACCAGGGAAAATTAGGAATTACACTTAATCCAAACAGTTCGGAACCCGTACTTGTTATGCAACAGGACAAGGTATCTGGGTCCACCATTTCGGAAAGGTTCAAAAAAGGCTTCAATGGCACCATAGGAAAGTTGAAAGGATTTCAACATAAAATCAAGCTAAAGGAAAATGCTGTTCCTAGCATACACAAGGTAAGACACATTCCGTTCACTATCAGGGAGGAGGTCAAGACACAAATTATTGATTTACTAGATGCAGGCATCATAGAACCCACGGAATCATCTGAGTGGGTCGCACCCTTGGTCGTGGCACGCAAGCCCAACAGAAAGTTGAGGTTAATCATAGACTTACGCGACCTCAACAAAAATATCCTTGTAGACCAGTACCCCCTCCCTAAAATAAACGAGATGCTCTCCCTGACAAAAGACATGAAGGTTTTCTCTACAATTGACCTCGCTGCAGCGTACCACCAGGTCCCTCTGCACCCTCAAAGCAGGCACCTTACCACCTTCATTTCACCAATTGGTTGTTACAGGTTCAAGAGGGTACCCTTTGGGTTAGCTTCGGCAGCGGCATTGTTCCAAAGACTGATGCATGAACTTTTTAAAGGGGTCAAAAAGGTGCTCATCTTTCAGGATGACATCCTAGTAATGGGAAAAGACTAAGAAGACCACGATCATAGATTGGTGCATATGCTGAATATCTTGGAAAGATGTGGCATGACTGCAGAGTACAAGAAATGCAGGTTTGCAGAAAAAACAGTCACGTACCTGGGACATGAAATCACACCTGAAGGAATAAAGCCTAAGAAAGAGTTGCTCAGGGCCATCTGGGATGCTCCGGTTCCACAGAACAAGGAGGAATTAAGAGCATTTTTGGGCCTGGTGGAATTCTACTCCAAGTTCGTGAGAAATGTTTCGGCTAAAACATATAACATAAGACGACTTTTAAAATCAAAAAACAAGTTTGAGTGGTCTTAATGTTGCAACGAGAGCTTCAATGCTCTAAAACAGGAAATTTGTGTGGCACCACCCCTACAGAGCTTTGACACAAGTCTTAACAGTATTGTAACCACAGATGCTAGCGGAAAGGGAATAGGAGCAGTCCTTACACAAGCCGAAAGCAACGGGAAGGAAGTTACCATCGCATTTGCATCCCGCTCACTAACCCCTACTGAGGAAAGATACTCAGTCATAGAGCGCGAAGCATTGGCTTGTGTGTGGGGACTGGAATACTTCCGCTAGTACATTTGGGGAAAGAGGGTCACTTTTGATGCGACCATAAACCACTCACAAAGGTACTTACCGTTAAAGGATTATATAATGCGTCACCAAGACTAGCACGTTTGTCTATGAGACTACAATTACGACGTACAGTACCTGCCCGGTGCCAAAAATGTGGTTGCGGACTTCCTAAGTAGACTACCCCTACCAGATTACAGTAACTTGGGAGAGAGGGAGGATGAATTTTGTGTGGCAAGCATCAATGAAGAGTTCCCCAGCATACACAGAGAGGTTTGGGTGAACGAGTATCAAAAAGATGAAACCCTACAGGAAGTTCACAAACTTATTGCTGATGGTTGGCCCAGCAAGAAGTTCATAAAAAAAGAAATGAGACCATACTGGGAACTCAGAAATGAATTGTCAGTGGAAGGAGAACTCATTTTGAGACAGGGTAAGGTAATACCTCCAGTTACGCTAAGGGAAAGAGTCTTAGTAATTTGCCATGAGGGACACCTGGGCATCAACAAAACAAAACACAGGATTAAGTGTTGGTATTGGTGGCCAGGGTGTGACTTAGAGATAGAAAGAACAGTAAGGAACTGTGTGCAGTGTGAAAATTCGGACAAGACTCAGGTCACACTTAAACCCCCTCTGCAACCATTGAAATGTCCTGGCATGCCCTGGGAGAGAGTGGGCATAGACATTATGGGACCCATACGGTACCAGGAAGATCAGGTGTACATTATGGTCATAATGGACCACTTTTCTAAGTGGCCAGAGATTAAGGTAAGCCGCAAAGTCGAAACACACGACATAATCGAGTTCCTTGACAGCGTTTTCATGAGGGAAGGAATACCTAAAACTATAGTCAGCGACAACGGCAGCCAGTTCACCTCGGTGAGTTTCAAGAGGTCAATGGAAAAGAATGGAATAAAACTCAAAACAACGTCTGTGTACCACCCCACAGGGAATGGTGCTGTTGAACATGTTAACAGAGTAATAAAAGGAACAATACAACTAGCCAACAACAATGGGCTGTGTTGGAAGAAAGAAGTGAACAAAATGATTTGGGCATACAGGATAACACCAGGGGAGAGTACGCAATTCAGCCCTTTCGAACTTATGAGAGGAAGAACGCCCTTATCAAAAGACAATGTTGGATGGCTAAAAACAGCTAGGAGAGTGGAGTGGTCTGCGGACATGGTAAGGGAGAGTATCCAAGAGGCACAAGAAGCATGTAAGGAGAGATTTAATGCCAAACATAAGTGTAAACAAATCAACATCAAAGTAGGAGACAGAGTAAGGGTGAAAAGAAGTGGAATGATTGAAAAAGGACAGAATAGGTTTACCTCACCGTTGGTGGTAGAGAAAGTTTTTTGTAATTCTGCCCTTCTCAGCGATGGGAGGGTGTGGCATGCCTCCGCACTTTCTGCTTGTGCCAAAACACAGTACGACGAAGCACATGAGAACACTTGTAAGAAGGATAACTGGGACTGGTTGATTAATGAAGGATCTGGTTCGGAGGGAGAAGGGAACAGTATAACTGCGCAATCCCAAACCAATGGAACTAATGTTGGCTCAGACCAGGAGCTCATTGAATCGATTGGAGAATACAGAGACATTAGCACTAGTAATTCGGTTGAATCACCAGGTGCGGAGAATACCAGCCAGTCGGAGGAAGAACAGGATCCAGAGGAAGACACAGCAAAAGAAGGAGACCTTATCACAAGTGACACTATTGATTCTCCTGGTGCAGAGAGTACAAACCTGTCTGAGCAAGTGCATGATCCAGTAGGAGAAACAGTGAAAGAAGCAGGCAGTACCAGTAGATATGGTCGCAGCGTTTTAAAGCCTTGCAAGTACAAGGACTATGTTTGTGACTAACTACCTTGCCCAGCGTGCGCTCTCCACATCTCTTTGCTTGAGACTGTTCCTTCTTTTCCTTATCCTTTGGGAAGGAGATGTGTTGGGTTGTACTGTTTCACCTTCCCCTTTATTATCCCCTTTAGGCTTCCGTCCCCTACCACGCGCATCCCTGCCCTCGCGCTAGCATGTTATGTCATCAGCTGGCATTCTAGAATGCCAGCTGACTGTTCTCTTTTGACAGTTTACAGTTGACGTTATTAGGTCTCAGCCAGTGTCCTGCACGGAGCTCTCCTGTCTTACTGGTGTGTTGTACCTTTATACTTAATAAAGTCTATCTGCAAGTTAAGAATGGCTAAGGAGTCTACTTAATACTTTCACAGAGAAAATAATAATTTGTTACAGTTCAAGGAAACACAGATATGCAATACAAAACCTCAAATATTTCTTTAGAGAATAAATAGAATAAAAAGGAGCTGATTTTTGGTTCCTATAATGTCAATTAGGTTTTTCTACACAATTAACTATAGAAATATTTTATATTGTTTCTTTTGAACAGCATGGTTTGATTCTGAGAGTCGATTGAGAGTCAGACAAGGAAGTGAGCGTAACAGAAGTGAGTGAGTGGGCGTGGCCAAGCTCGCTGTAGCTGTGAGCACGGTGGGCCCGGCGAGAGGCGAAACGCAGCCGAGGAGAAGAACCCAGACACAAGCAGGCAATAACGGGTCAAAGCCATGCACTGCACCAAGTCCTCTTGTAGCAGCGAAACTCCCCCGAGGCAAGAGAGACCGTCGGTGTGACGGGTCTGTGTGGCGATAGGGTAACCAACTGGAATGGGGGCAAATTCAGGATGGTGAGTGTTAAAAATTCAGGACAAAGGGTCAAAATTCAGGACAAAAATTCAGGAAGGAAGGTCAAAATTCAGGACAAAAATTCAGGACAAAAGGTAAGTTTTACAGACACATCAGAGGAGGTCACGCTATAGTATAGAAGTAAATAAATAGATAACCAACAAAAGTACAAGTGAAAATAAGTTTATATTAGGTTGAGGCAATCGTGCACTTCACATTTTTTTGGTATGTGTGCAGCTTTGAGCAACTATGCAGGTCTTTTGTGTTATTTCATAATCTATTTATATGGTTACTGCACTGTGTTGTCCAGTCTGATATGTTATTTACAGTTCATGGTCCTGAGCAGGCATGTTTGGTGAGAGAAGTGGTTGGAAAGATCTGCTCGGATGGACTTTGTTCCTAGCATCTCATATCTGAGTGCCATTGTGAGGTGTAGAGCAGCATGCATATAATGTAGCTAATTGGGACCTGCAGTGCTGGACTAAAGTGCAGTCCTCCGAGTGACCAGCTTTATGTGTCAGATCGCTTCAGGTATTCCATGTCTGTTCAGCTGGTAATGACTTGTTGTGGCGTAATGGCTTGAGCTGTTGACTTCAGAGCTGGTGGGATCCAGATTTGAGTCTTGTCATAGGCGTCAACATCCTCTGATTCTGGGCAAATCACTTAATCTCCCTGTACCTACCAATCAGCACCTTGAGACCCTCACAGGTGATCTGCAGCACTTTACAAATCCTGGATTTAGGGGCTGGAACAGTACTGAGTGATGGATAAGATCCATAGTGTACAGGTCGTGTCAGGATAAGAGCATTAAGCAGGAAAAGGGAGTTATTAACCAGCCTGCATGAGCTATAATTTGCTGTAGACTGCTGTGTGTTATAGTATTATTGTGGGCCAGAACAGTTAGATAGGAGTTCCCGTTGCAGAAATGACATACACATATACACAGACAGACAAAAAATCACTGTTTGTTAAGAAAATTTTATTTTTCAAAGAATGGGGGAGAAATCTATCAAAGATTCCATCCCAGAGCAGTTGTCTGGCAGGTCACAATGCGGCATAGAGAATTCTAGGATTAGAGCACATTGATCGTGTTATGTGGACTCTTTGTTTTCCATTAAATGTTGCTTATTTCTATATTTAGGTGTTAAACTGGTACTAATAAGGTGCAACCTATGCCCAGACAGTGTTAACAAGTTTAAAAATGTCAGAATAATTAAGTAATACTGTTACAAAATGTGCTGCATTATGCCACATAATTTGCCTTTTCTTGCTGCATAATTTACTCAACCCTGCAGCATTATTATTAAATTCCATATTTAAATATCCAAAGGAACCCTATTTATCAACCTTAGAATAATGACAGATTAGAGAAAAACATCACACAAACACAATTGCCACACAGTCACACTCCCTATTATACACACTCTCCCTATCATATGCACCCTAATGGTGCTAACTGTACTCTGTCACATCACATATATCACCACACACCATCAGGTATACACCATTGGACACAGACAATGGTATACTCCCATCAGCCATACATCATAACACATCTTGACATATTAAACCAATACACTCAGACACATCGAGTCACACCAGTAACTGTAACATATGCCATCTTACCAACACACAATCGCATGAACACATTTTCCCCAACAAACATATTGCTGTAACACAGTTATGCAACACACTATGACGTACACAGCTTAAAGGCATGCACTTACCAACAATTCAACATGCACACACCATCACATCAGCGCACACCAGATGATATACACCATCATACATAATCACACAAAGATGCATCCTCACATACACACACAGACCATCACTCACACATTCCACATCATACGCACAGAGCAGGAACTCACATAAATCCAATGACATCACAAGTTGCTAAAACAAGGACCCACAGTCACATCACACACACCTCTCACTATCGCAAACCATAAATTAAAATCTTATCTGCTTCAAACATGTGAAAATGGGCAAATGGTTGGATCCGTATAACTTTTAATAATGACTCCTATATTTGTCCATTCTGCATTTTACAGTGGCAGAAGAGCGCAGGCAGCCCACCCAGTCTAAAACAAGCATTGGCAATGCAATAGGACTCGCATTTACCTGAGACCTATTGCATTGGAAACGGAAGTGCAGGTGGGAAAGAAGGCATGAATGGGAGTGGGGGGAGGGGTGGGGGGGGCCGAGAAGTCACGGACTGCGGGGGGCGGAGGGTTTGGAGGAGGAGGCAGGGGAAGAAAATAGTGTTGGAAGGAAAGGGGCCAGTAGGCATGGAAGGATACAAATGACGACATGGCCGTCATGAGGAGGGACTAACAATGCCTCAAACCAATCGGAAGGCAGCATTTAAGACAAAATCCAATGAAAAAGATGGGCGGAGAGTGGGTGGAGCTTCCACAGAGCTTCCACGCCATACTAAATACTGCATGCCTCGCAAAGTGAGCAGCGCATGCGCTGCAACGTTAGGCTCAACCTGAAAAAATAAAAGCACCTTCCCCGCATTGGGTGTGGTGTACACTTCAGCAAAAGTCCCTAATAAAATGAAGGAATAGGACTTTGGAAAATGCAGCACTTTTTTGGCATTGGGAAAGAACTATGGAGAATAATGAAAAACTGACTTCAGATTCTAAGTTTTTTAAAATTAGCTTGAGAACACTCGTGCACAGGCTTAAATATCTCAGCGGTATTAGACCAGAGCCAGTTCTATCAAAGCTGTGTTTCGAGTAAAGGCATTGCAGGCTGCACGGCTTGTTTTGAACAGAGAGGAATCCTGTCCCTCGTGCAGAAGATGAGACACCAGCATCATGCAGACACTCAGGAACACTTAAATCAGTTTGGGTGAACTGACCCTGGCATATGTATTTGTTGGATTTGCCACACTGTTCACAAATATAAGGTATGTTATACCAATTTGGATTTTTTTTTCATTTGTATATTTTTGGACCCTTCCATGTTTTTTCAGTGTACCTACTGGCGTGACATAGTAGAAGTATCTTCTAATAAATATTAGACATGTTACAATAATACCTTTGAACACCTTCATCTATCACTAGCCCCTGAACAAAAGCAGAATGCACACTCCTTGTTGTCCGGCATAATGCAATTATGGCTTCATGTAATTGTGTATCTTGTATCCTCATATTGTAAACCACTGGTTTCCCTCTTAAAGAGCTCTGTTAGTCTAAACGATCCATTTTGCGCTATATAACGCCAAAATAAGTACAGCAATCACAATCGTTAATGCCCTTCTCCAGGACTCCTACTTCTGTCTTGTATAAATTGATTGAACCACGTGGTTATGTCCCTCATTCAGCTCTGGCGCCAGAATTTTTGGAGGACTACTCAAAATGGCATTTTGCCACTTGTGCACTCCCTCACCTTTAGCAACATGGCCTTTATTTATGGCTTTTGTTGCAATCTAGTGTCCTCTTCTAGGCTCCAAAGGCTTCTCCCTACACTCTTCCTAAAGTAATGATTGTCCTTCCTGCAGCGAAAGTTTCAGAAGCTCAAATCAAGGCAACTATATGTTTATATTCCCCACTTATGGAATTTTCTGCCTGCAGAAAACAACTAGTGCTCCCTCTTTCAATGCAGCAATTTTTTTACCACTGGGTTTTGAGTTGACACTGCATCTGTTCAACAGGCCTATTGCTCACAATATAAAGAGTAGGTTTTGGATTTGACCCTTTCAAAGTTTGGCTTTCTTTGACTAGCGTCTTTCAGCCATTAGCTTGAGACTTTGTCGATCACATCTTTGCTCAGCCCTGTGGAGCATTCATCTCACCTAATGCTATTGGTGTATCCTTCCACCTTAACTCAAGTACTTCATTGAACTGCATGAGGGACTACTTCACATTTATAGCCATCTCTTTCTACTCCTGCTGTCTCCCACCTGCATACTTCGCACAAATGTGCTGATGCTGCATGTGTTAGCGCATTAAACCCAGACCGGTTAGGTTTGCCAGTGCATGTTCTCTGTGCAATGTTTCCCGCTCAGAAAGTTCTTCTCTCCCCAATACCCCCACCCCGCACTCCGAACCCCATCACGAAGTGTCAGCAAAATGTAATACTAAGTCATTTTAGAATTTATTTCTCCCGCTGTCAGCGTCGAAGCTAATTCTGAAGTCTATTTCTCTAAACATTCCGGAGGGCAAAAAAAAGCCTTGAAAAAAGCAAACAGACAATTTATTTCACGCTATAACAGGGCAGAGTCAGTCATAGATCAAGCAAAGCTTGCTATGCCACTGACTAAGTTCCTGCCCTACCAGCTCCTTTGCTAGCATTAACCTTTTAGGAACTCTCCATATTTCCTGTTGCCCTAAGTTATGGCCCTTTCAGTTTCTGAATGTAAATAAAGAAACTGATGTCAGATTCTCTGGATAAACACTCAACAACATCTAACCAACCCCACCTTGAACCCTGCCTAGGCCCTAGGCTCTGGCAGGAGGAGGCCCAGCAAATGCTGTTACTGCGCAGAGAGGCCCATTATCAATCTGTATGTGATAATGAAGCCGACATACGAATGATAATGGGCCGATAGCAGCCTGTGCCATGTCGTGGAAGGGCTGCTGCAGGCCCTTAAGATCACAGCAGGAGCACAAGCTAGCCCCTGCAGTGAGAATTACAGAACTCTCAGGCTGCTTGCAGGGGGGACAGCTCGCTCCAATGTCTGAAATTACAGACAAAAGGCATCCGTGGAGGAAATCTTCACAGACAGCGTACAAGAGTCACAAAGAACGGGCTGTCAAGCATCAATAGCTGTAAGTGTATAGGCACTAGGTGGGCTTCCCACCACAGACAGAGGCAGCTAATGTTAGGCTGGTGAGGCTTGTTTGCGGGCGGTTCCTCTCACAATCACCGCCCCCATGCATGCATCACCCCTGCCAGAGCCCAATTGCCATCAATCACGTCCAGGATGCCCATAGACTGCCATGCTGCATGCCTGCTGGTGCCCCCCGGCTGGCCGTATGGCCGATGCAGAGGTGAACTGGCTGAGGAAGGCCCCTCACATCGAGGAAGCAACTTGGGCACAGGGACCATGGTGTTCGGAGCCCAGTGGCACTATAGAGCACAACCTATAGGGGGCTGCGAAGAGCGGAGGCGGCCAGCATTGGGGCTGGTGCAGCCTGCACACTGTGCTGACCCCACTCCCCCATTCCCTTCTCCGGATCAACACAGTCAGAAGCGCAGAAGCATGCTTTCGCCCCTCTCTGGAAAAGTCAAAAAGAAAATAAAACAGCTATAATAGCCACAAGAAAGACCACCAAAGGAAGGGAGTGTCAGCGCTTTCAGCTAGAGTCATTTGACCAAACCCAGGAGCAGACACACAGGCCAACCTGAAAAAGGACCGAGCCTTAGGAGTCGGGCTGCGTTAACCAAAGTCGCGGATCAAAAGACCTCGAAAGTACCTAAGCGATAAAACCTTACCAAACGGCAAGTCTCAGTAAAAAGTTGATCTGTGAAGTCCTGGCCTGGTACAACACTACGAGAGATCTCTATGAGGGACAACAGGATAGAGCACTGACCAGCCTTGCTTATTACAGTCACCAGGACCGCACCACGTAGTATACGCACCACAGCAGCTCAACAGCACAACCAAACATGAGGTCGGGGAAATCAAAAAGGTCACCACAACAAAGTAGCAAATGAATGAAACCTATCATTTGCACAATACCACTTGTGAACATCTGTGAAACTGGCGACATTATTGGCCAGCTAAAAAACACCGCCAAGTTCCAACTACTGAAAGACGCAGGCATCGCCATTTACTCAACCATCCAACCAATCAACGGGCTGACAGTCCCACTTACACCAACCATCCTCATCCAAACAAACGAACAACTCTCTAACCAAATCTCAACAAGTGACCAAGGTACCTTCTGTTTAAATGCAATGCTTTGCACATTGTTATGATTTGTCCTTTGTATGCACATCTTCAAAACAAGTTTTTAAAACCGTTTTTTTAGCTTATGGGTTTTATCAGGCTAGGCCAGCCTTTTTCTTCTTGCAACTTCTAGATTCACATACAGTTTGTTACAATGTGTCAAAGTTTCTTGTGGGGGTTTATAAAGCTATCCGTCATGTACAATGCTGAGTTAGGATGCCTGATGAAACTATTATTTAATGTCCTTGCTTTTTATCATGGTGGTTTTTATGTATTGCTGTATTACTGTTTTTACTGCACTTGTATGATTTTACTGATAAATTTGAATAAAGTTTATGATGATGACCAAGGTACAGTGCCAGCCCCCAAACACAAGCAGGGAGAGGTTTGGTGCAGTGGCCGGAGCAGCTGACTCCGGAGCACAGGGCTCACGTTCCATCCTCTGCTCTGGCGGCAGCTCAGCTCAGCACCCTGTGACTCTGGGCAATAGCTCACTTAATCTCCCCGACGGTCCCCAGTCCCTTGATACCCCTGGGGGAGATTAGTTTGTGCTTTACAATTACCTGTTACATACACAATCACATGGTCAACACGCTAAGTGCCACCTCTAATCAAAAATCGGGAACCCTAGTTTGCCTAGATGGAGCTTCAAGGAGAAGTCTCCAGTGCGTATGACTCAAACATCATAACGAAAGAGAAAACAAAAACGGAGTGGAGCCCAAAGACAAATGGCCAAAACAATCCAGCTGTGGCTGCAGGGACAAGACTTTGACCCTAGTAAATGCATATACAGCCAGCCTTTCTGAAAATTCAATACCGAGCCCATGCCAAGCAGCAGATCAGCTAATGGGTCGAGTGGCAAGGGAAAGCTTAGGAATAAGCCCCCCCAAAACTGACCCACGGTTCAACCCAACAAAGGGTGGAAGACGAGTCAAGAAAAACAAATAGCAAAGAAATGACTGACATAACCCCAAACTGCTCGCCTCCAGCATATACTGCCATAGATGCAGAAGCTGTTCAGGAACTGAATTCTCTGATCTAACACAAGATGAGTGGAATGAACTCCTGGTGTCTTACGTGTCGGATAAGGACTACGAGAGTCCAATAGAGGGTCCAACAGAGGAGTCCAACAGAGGAGTTCACACCAAGGAGCCAACCCCCTTCAACTGCCCAAAAATTCAACGGGCCAGTCAGACAATGGCGCCTGGTCCTCCATGCTAAAGACTATACCATCAATGGTCGACTTTTCAACATATCATTCATTCAAAATGGACGTACAAATTGTAGTGTTGACACAGTGGCAGTCCATGTAGATGGAATCGACCAGAAAATCGCTGATCTGAATAAGTTCATCAAAAGAGTCCCAGATGACACTATGGAATTTCCCGCTAGATGCACATGCTCCTTAGTCCTGGAGAAACTAAGGGGTATATTTACAAGAATTGCGGCTAAGCAGTTTTGACGTTGCTTAACGGCAATTGTTTTACTGCTGTCTATTGCCGAAATGCATCAACATGTTTATGACGTATTTACAATACGTTGTTACATGGCATTAGGATCAGCTAGTGGTGGCGAAAATTGCCACTAAATCTAGCGTCACAGCAATACAATTGTTGCCACTAGTGTGAAAAAAGTGACGACCAGCCAATTAGCGGGAAGAAAACTCATGTTAGTCAGCCGGACGTCACTTTTTGTCGTCTAGTGGGAAAAAAAACACACACAAAAATGTTGCAAACATCCCCCCCAAAAAGAAAGCTCCTGAATGCCAAATGGAGCAGCCTGGACCCAGTTCAACACCAGACAACAGCCTCCCTAAACCCCCCAACAGCCAGGTTAACCAGCCAGAGTCCCAGGGGAAGAGAAAGAGGAAAACCAGATTTAGTCAGGAGGAAAATGAGATCCTGATTGTGAAGGTGACGGAGAATCAACACCAGCTCTTCGTCAGCTCCAAGGTGTCATTGAGGACAAAAATGCCATTTGGCAGTCCATTGTGACCAAGGTGAACTCTGTAGCAGAAGGCTAGAGGACAATGACCGACTGTAAAAAGTGCTGGCATGATGCCAAGGGCAAGACTAAGCAGAAACTGGCCAGCAATCGGCAGGCAGCACTGTAGACTGGAGGTGGGAGTCCAGCGCCACAGGAGGAGTTTGATGCCTTGGAGCAACAGGTGTCTGCGGTTATCAGTGAGGAGTTGGTGGTTGGAGTAGAGGGACAGGATAGTGCTGACTATGACCAACTACATCAGCAACAGGGTAATTAACAACTAGGGACATGGCGGGGTGAGTAATGTTGTTTCCATCCATCTATCTATGTCTCAGTGCCCACCAACACTGTGTCCAGATCAAATGCTAGCTACATAGGTACTCGGGGGTACATTCACATGTCGAGCTGTTGGTATCATTTACAAATACATTGAAAGTCACATAACGGTGGTGTAAGGGCCTAGTAATCAAACACACATGCATACATACAATGTCAACTGACCAGTCATATGTCTTCTAACTCTGGGGCATATTTACAATAAAAGTGACGAAGCACGACGTTAGCCTTCTTGGCTTAACGCAGCGATCCGCCACTTTTGAAACGCAGGGCTGCGCCATATGTACAACAATCCAGCTCAGTCCTGGGTTTCACCCCGCACTGGCGCTAAATGTAGCTGCCTAGCACTAACGCAGTCACTCTTGCACCATTGTGCAAGGGTGCCTACATTGTGGTGAATGATTGATTTGTGTGCAAGAAGGGGCACCTACCTGCACATAACTAATGATACATGCTGTTTAGCTGTCTCAATATGCACTGCACAATGCAGCAAACATACAAACATCAAAAAAGAGGCCAAGTCTAGCATTAAGCATTGTTGTGCAATGTCAATACCCTGTTATTACTGCTCTTACTGTTGGCCTAGCCACATTTTTCCCCCCTCCTTGGTAATACGGGGCAGCATCCAAATCATTGGCGGTTGTGGTGGAAGGTTGACTGCAACACACATTGCTTACCCCTCTCATGCTAAGGGGCATATTTACAAGCCCCTATCGCCCCCATAACGTCACTATTTTTGACGTTGTGGTTGTGATATGGGCTTTGTTTTATTTACAAGGTAGCGTTAAGCCACTTAACGTAGCTTAACGCTGACTTGTAAATAAAGCCACCGTCCACGCTATACTTAGTGTGAAAGGGGTGGGCAATGGCTGTTGAGGTGGGTGTTCTGCCGCAACACCCATTGTTTTTGACGCTGACCCATATTTACAAGGGTGGTGTAAATATGGGGCAGCCCCAAAATTAAGACCAGGGAAAACCTGGTCTTACCCTGGTTAAATGAGGAGACATAAGTTATTTCTCCTCGTTTTTGCTGTTTCTATGTGTGCTGCATTGTGCAGCACACATAGAAGTAACAAAACGCCGTTCCTGATTGTTTATGTGCAGGAAGGTGTCCCTTCCTGCACATAAACAATCAGGAATGGCGTTTTGTTATTTCTATGGTGCTGCACAACGCAGCACACATAGAAACAGCAAAAACAAGGAGAAATAAAGCATGTCTCCTGCACATAAACAATCTTATCCTGCAGCGCAGGCACCCTTGCACAATGGTGCAAGAGTGCCTTCGTTAGCGCTAGGCAGCTACATTTTGCGCCAGTGCAGGGTGAAACGCCATGCTGCACCGTATTGTTGTAAATACGGTGCAGCCCTGCATTTCAGAAGCATGTTCTGGAATACAGTGAATGCCTTGAAAAATCCCCCTCATGGCAGGTTAGACTCAAGCATCCCAGAAGAAGCCTGGGCTGCCTTCCTATATGCCCACTTTTATTGGCAAGCTGGTTCGAGCACAATCGTGCATAACCCGCAGGCCGATCAGCTGGGACTGGACCTCGCAGCGAGTCCAAAGTGGAAGTCGGACATGTGCAGCAACCCATCATCACTGCCACAGACGTACGTCAGCAGATAGCCAAGGGACGCAACACTGGGGCAACAGGTCCAAATGGCATTTGCCAGGGTATCACTGCCACAGACGTACGTCAGCAGATAGCCAAGGGTCGCAACACTGGGGCAACAGGTCCAAATGGCATTTGCCAGGGTATCTACAAGACAGACCCGACAAAATGGGCTGAAGCACTGGTTCCACTCTTCAACCACGCCCTGGCAGGAGAAACGATCCCAGCTCCTGGAGAGGCTCTATAATTTCTCCCATCTTCAAAGGAGGGAATAAACTGGAGCCAGGGAACTACAGGTTGATAGCCCTGATTGATATGGAGGCAAAATATTATGCTGGGGTACTACTTGAACATCTTAGCGACTGGGCCAACTCAAATTCCATCATTCCTCTCAATCAAACAGGCTTCAACAGGAAGTCAGGCACCACAACAAACATGATGGTTCCGTCACTCATCTTCGACTCCTCCAAAATTTCAAAGCTTCCTCTCTATCTCTGTTTAATTGATTATCAAGCCGCTTTTGATAGAGTTGAACTGGCTAATCCCCCTACACAAATTGAAATCTTTTATTCCAACACTTGGGTTAGAATTAAACTGGGGAGCGGAGCCAATCTTTCAAAGGCAATTGCAACAACAAGTGGCCTTAAACAGGGGTGTGTTTTGGCACCGATGCTATTTAATCTATTTTAGCAGAACGTTCCTCAACTTTGTCCTCTATAAACTCGCATGCCCCTAAACTAGGGTTGATACAGCTATCAAACCTTTTGTACATCAATGACCTGGCACTACTCAGCAGAACTAGGGTCAGGATGCAGCGTCTCCTGGGAGCAACCCAAGCCTACTCTGTGGTGAATGGGCTAAAAATTAACAACAAAAAAAACAAAATTATGATTTTTGCAGCGAGCACCTTCAAGGGAAGGTCCAGTTGGTGCCTTGATGGGAACAAGATCAATGAAACAACATGCTACAGGTACCTCGACCTCTTATTTGATAACAACAACTCATTTAAATCGCAGAAGGAGGAAACCAAAAGGAAAGGTATTGCTCTGGTGGAAGAACTTTTGGCCATATTCAAGAATCTGAACGGGCACTTGTTCAACCCGATACTAGAAACCGCCATGGCAAAAGTGGTCCCAACCCTGTGCTACAGCAGCGATGTCCTTCAATACAGAGACACAATGGTCCTGGATACTACAGTAGTATGAATATATAGGCACATCTTTCAGCTCCCCCGACACACCGCACCAGCTCAAATTATGCTGGAGTTTGGACTAACAAAGCAGTCCCATGTCAGGTATGCCGCATTTGCTTTCTTCTGCCACAAGCTTAAAAACGCTGATGAAAACTCAATCAACCTCCATATATGGGAGGAGATCACTAAAAAATCATGCTCACCAGCCCAAGATTAGCTCAACGAAATGATCGACTTGCAAGGTTTCGCAGAATTATGGTCAACAGCAGTGAGCCACGATCTGTTTAAAAGAACAGTTTCAAACACCACCAAAATAACAGCCTCACTAGAAGACAGGGCATCCATAGAAAAGCGCTCTCACACCGGCTTCATACTGAACAGTTTTTTTTATTTTTTTATTAATGTATTTTATTATTTTCCAAAAATAACAGACAATACATCAAAAAAGGAGAAACAAAATGAGAACGTACTTCAATGAGACTCAGTTGCAGCCGAGCATTTTAAGTTACTCACATATGCGACACAAAACTAACATCATTACGCACCAATGCCACTCAGAGGAGTATCAAGTGATGATAGCAGACAGTTAGGACACCCCAACAGGCGTAATCCTTTACCGTAGACGGTAACAGGTGCTTTACAATATGGTGGCTACCCCCTGCTTTCAGGAAGCGCGTGATCTTTAACTGCGCACTTGTGTGGGTGGGCCGTTGGTATCGCCGTCATTTGTGTATAAATAAGTGCTATATAGTTCCCAAAAACTTTTGGGCCGACTGCGTGGGGGGAGCAATTCGCTAAAGACCTCTGTTTGTGTGCTACAGTATGTCATATCAGATTTCCATTGCGCAAGCGTTGGAAGCGGGCCTCTAAACCAATTTATAGCAACCCTGCGCTTGGCTATCAACATTCCCATATCTATCAGCCGCCTCACTCCACTTGGGATTCGCTTTGAATAACCGAGTAGCGCCAACGTCGGTTCAGGTTCTAGGGCCCGCTTCGTGATCTGACTCACCTCCTTAAACACTAGGGCCCAAAAGGCTGCGACCCCCGGGCACAACCACGCCAGATGGAGGAAATCCGCCAACCCCGCTTTGCATCTTTCACAATCAGCGTTCTCCCGTAGACCATACCTAAGCAGCCTCTCAGGAGTGTAATAAACCCTGTTAAGAAACTTAAAGTGCACCAGTCGGTGTCGTCCGTTAAGTGAAATTCGCTTAGTGCTGGTGCAACAATAGCGCCACATATCGTCCGCAATTTCCATATCTAAGTTCCTTTGCCACTCCAAGCGCGCCTTAGTGTAATGATTAGCACGGTACGACATGGAAGAGCCGTATATTATCGCGACCATGTGTTTCGGGGATTTCGCGCGTATAGTGCGCGTCAAGGCGTCTAGTTCCGGCGGTTCCTGGTATTCATCTCCCAGTAGCCCTTTCAGCGCATGCCTCAGTCGATGAAATTGGAACTGCGTAAGGAGAGTAAGCTCCGGCCTATCAGAAGCAAGGGCCTCCCATCTCTTAGCTACTCCATCCTCAAATAGATCCCCTATCTCGCGAACACCCAACGATTGCATTGCTTGTGTGACCCCTTTCTCCTGGCATGGCGGCAACCAAGTACACCAGTCTAACCGGGCCGCTGGGGAATACAATATTGCTCCCGCCTGCAGTTGTAGTAGGTGATGCCAAGCATGTGTTGTGGCATTTATGGAGTCCAATAAACAGGTCCTACGGTCTGCCGCCTGAAACAACAGAGCGGGTAGGGGGAGTGGAGCAGCCACCTCCGATTCTATACGCAGATAAGGTATGTCAGGAGAACCATGCATCCAATAATATGCATGCGAGCATTGTGCAGCTCTGTAGTATAAATTAAAGTCCGGCGCCCCTAGACCTCCCATAGAATAGGGAAGCACTAATATCTGCCACTTTACGCGCGGCTGCTTACCCGCCCACGCCAGTCGAACCATCAGGGAGGTGAGCCGGTCGAAAAAAACTCGGGCAGAACCATAGGGATGTTAAGAAATAAAAATAGCAGGCGCGGTAGCACCACCATCTTCATGATGGAAATTCTGCCCAGGAGGGACAACGGGAGCTTTATCCATCTTTCCACATCATCCTCCAGTTTACTAAAAGTCGCACCATAATTTTCTCTGTATACCGTGTCTGCATCGGTATGCAGTTTGATCCCTAAATATCTGTTCGCCTCAGTGGACCACAACAGAGGGTAGTCTGGCTCGAGGCGGGGGGTATTTGGCGTAAGAGGGAAAATGATAGACTTTGGCCAATTTACATGTAATCCCGAAAGCCCTCCAAATCTCACCACCTCCCTAAGGGCAGCTGAGAGATTTGCTTCTGGATGTCTGAGCTACAAAAGCGTATCATCTGCATACATAGATACTATGATTTTGTAGCGTGGGAAGCTTATACCACGATGTTGATGATATTCCCTCAGTGCGCAGGCTAAAGGCTCCGCCACCAGCGCATACAGTAAGGGGGACAACGGACAGCCCTGTCTCGTCCCTCTGGTTATGTTAATGGCATCCGTCACTATATTTCCTACTTTGATACGGGCAGTTGGATTACTATAGAGAGTGCCTATAAGTTGCAGAAAAACTGGACCAAGTCCCATCTTAGTTAAAACCTGCCGCAAGAATGGCCACTCCACAGAGTCAAACGCCTTCTCTATATCCAGGAAGACTGCCACTGCGGGTGTCTCCGGTTTAATATGTTGCATGGTGCCAAATATCGTGCGCAGGTTATAAGTTAAATTTCTTCCTGGTACAAATCCCGCCTGTTCAGGCGCCACTAATAGTGGAACCAATGGGACCAGTCGGTTAGCAAGTATTTTTGCGAATACCTTCGCATCAACATTGAGCAGGGACAGAGGGCGATAAGAGGAACAATCCTCCGAAGCTTTGCCGGGTTTAAGAAGGGCGACTATAACTGCCTCTGACATAGATGGAGGCATGCGTCCCGTGATGCACATGTCTTCAAAAAGCACGGCTAACTGCGGGAGCAGTAAATCCAAGAAGGCCCTGTAAAATGGGACCGTAAGGCCGTCCGACCCCGGAGCACTACCCGCTCTCATGCTAGATAAAGCAAGAAGTATTTCGTCTTTCTCTATGGGCCTCATGAGGAATTCCCTATGCGTGTTAGTGAGCCATGGGAGACGTATGTGAGACAGATAATCTATAATCTCCGCATCTGATGCCGTGTTTCGTGATGCATAAAGCTCAGAGTAAAATTGCCGGAACCTGTCCGCCACGCTTGCGTCCTCGGTCAGGAGTTCGCCCTCAGCGGACTTCACCTGCACAGTTCTCAGCGTGTCTCTGCGCTTCCTAATAAGTTGCGCCAAAACTGACCCCGGGCGTTCGCTCTCACCGTAGGCTCTGGCAGAGGCGTATTTGCCCAGGTGTTTGATCTCGTCATCAGCCGCAGCGTTATATTCTCCTAGAAGTTCTGCTAATTCTCCCCCATCTGGGTCGTTGTTGTCAGTCAGCAGTCGCTGCTCAACTGCCTTGATTTTCCCCTCTAGGTCGGAAAGTCGTTTACGTATCGACCGAAGGACCCCCGCATGTTTTGAAATTGTGATCCCCCGGATATACACTTAAAGGCCTCCCATACCAATTGAAAATCATCAACGGAACCCACGTTCTGCTCAAAAAAGGTTTCAATGGTTTCTTCCAGCTCTTCCTTAAAAACTGTATCCAGTAAAGAATAAGGGGGAAATCGCCATGTAAATGGAGGTATGCGTCCGGAGGGGGCATCGAGTGCCAACAGTATCGGTGAATGATCAGAAAGTGTTCGAGGTAACACCTGGCAGTGTCGGATCCGGTCACATAGTGCTCTAGATGCGAACCAGTAATCAATGCGCGTATGAAGGTTGTGATATGCGGAGTAATGTGTGTAGCCCCCTGCGTGTGGGTGTTTCCAGCACCAAACGTCGGTCAGATCGTACCGGGTCAGGACAGTCTCAAGCTCTCTAGCAGCCGCTGATATATTTCTCTCTGGCCCCCCTGACCTATCCAGAGCTGGGCTCCTAACTAAATTGCAGTCCCCCCCCACAAATATTGCCCCCACCATAGCTGCCCACCGTGTCTGCTAGCTTTGCACAGAAATCCGGGGCATCAAAATTTGGTCCGTAGACATGGACAACAAGTAACTCCATGCCCTTCCCACTGCACCTGGTGATAGCGCATCTACCGTCAGTATCTGTAAATAAGGGGCGAAGAGTAAGCCCAGATCCAGGATTGGCCCACGTAATAACCCCGCGCGCATGCGTGCGTGGTGAAGCCCGCAGCGTGTATGTTACCTAGTAGGCCTCTGCTCCGCAACACTGGGGAACCAATCGGCAGATGAGTTTCCTGCAGAAGGGCCACATCCACCCTGTGTCTTTGCTGATAGGAGAGGACCTTGCGGACTTTTCTGTGGTCATTCAATCCCCGGACATTCCACGTGAGAGCTCTAAGTGTGGGCGCTGTAGAAACATTATCCCCCCCTATAGAGTGTGTAATAGAGTCAGTCACTTTTGCCATATAGCAGTGATGTGTGGTGCCCTAGTGCAGCGCGGTGAGTATGTCTGTCTGAACTTGTGTAAACTGCGGTATCTGAGTCTCAACCAATTCCCGCCCCCCCACCCACATCAGGATCCCCCCAATTAGGACCTGAGGAAACATTACCCAAAACCTCATTGAAAACAAAACATACAATGCAATCTTATAATCCAATGCACATGAATGCCTTGTCCCTCCCACCAGCGAAATGGTGTAAGGACTTAACCCCAAGTGTGTGATACACGTGTAGGCGGAGGGTGCCAGCCTTGCTCTACGTACAACCGGGCAACAACTATCTGGTCCCCGCACATCAATTGCTTATTTGAGCATCAGTCCAAGGTGCCGGGCATCCCGCCCCACAACTTACAAATAACACTCCCCGCAGCCCCTCCGCACCCCACCGCAACCCCTCCTCCCCCCTCCCTCGATACTGCAGCAATTCGGCACAACAACAGCTAGTCAGGCCCCCCCAGAAAGTAATTCTTAACTGCACATCGTCCTACAAGTTCAGTCCTGGTCGTCCGGGGATCCACCAACCGCTCCGTTCAAGGATTCTTTGTCTGGGCTACGTCTGTGCTCCTTAGTCCAATCTTTAATGGCCTTTTGCAGCATCTTGGGGTCGGTGAAGATAAGCGACCTGCCCTGGCGGTTGACTCGCAGACGAGCTGGATATAACATGGCATAATCTATGTTCTGTTCCCTCAGCTGTTTCTTGAGGGGCACAAACTGACGTCGGGCTTCCTGAACCCTAATCATAAAGTCCGGGAATAGTGCAATCGTGGAGCCCTCAAAGTGCAAGGACCGCTTCTCCCTCACAACTCGCAGCGCCGCATCCCGATCTCGGTAGTTGAGCAGTTTGGCTATTATTGGCCGCGGCGGAGCACCCACGGCAGGGCAAGGTCCCAGGGAGCGGTGCGCGCGCTCAATCACAAACATATTTGAAAAGGTGTCAGGACCTAATAGCGTTGTTAGTAGTTTCTCAATGAACTGCTCCATGTTGCCCGTATTCGTGGTTTCAGGCAGACCTATGATACGCAGGTTAGATCTGCGAGACCTCACCTCCAAATCTTCCGTCTTGTCCAGCAATCCCTGAAGCGCCCTGTCCATACGCTTGTGACTTGTGTCCATGCCTGTCTGTGCCTCCTCAACCTCTGTTATACGTCTCTCGGCCATGTCCATGCGTTCAGCTTGCTTGTCCATCCTTTCGGACATCCGGTCCATGCGGTAGGACAGGGAGTCGATCTTCGTCCCCAATACAGTTAGCGAATTCTGCAAACCTTTTTCCATGGAGGCTAGCATGGATTTGAGCGTGTCCACATGTGTGTCTTTCCCTCTCTCCTCCGCCGGATCTTCGTCGTCGGGCGGCCGTGATTCTTCCCTGGGTTTGCGTTGATCGAAGGAAAGTTTCTGCTGCGTTTTGTCCGTTCGGCCCATGGCTGTCCCCCTTCGCAGCACCCTCCCGATGGGGCAGGAACCGGTGTCCAGATATCAAGGGGAGCAGGCGTAGTGTCGGATGGGGCACAAGCAGTTAGCGCTAACGGGTGGGCACCGGCGCGGCAACTCTCCCCGGAAAAAAAATAAAAAAAAGTTCTGTGTGACTAACCAAGCCCAGGGCCAGTGCAGGCCAAATCAGGTAACGTATCGCCACAGGCCTCAGCCTCCAGTCCGCACTAGGCCCCACTCAACTCGGCACCGCTACGGGGAGGTGAGAGGCACTCTCCGCCACACCAGGCCGCAGGCGCCGGCCGCTGATGTTCGACTCCGTGCCCCTCCACCGCTGGGAATGGTCGCAGTCCCACCGTGACGCTCTGTTATGCCCATGGGAGAGGGAGCAGCCAGGGGGGAAAAAAGGGCCTCTCTTGGGTCCCCGAGGTGGAAGTGCGGAGCGGGTCGTCAATCCTGGCTCTCCGCCTCGGCCAGCCCCCCCGCACCAGCCGCGGCGAGGGGTCAAGGAGGTCCGGGCGGCCGCGGCGGTTGTCAGGTGGTTGTGGCCCTTACCCCAAATCGCCGCTCACATCAGGTGCTCCGGTAGCTGTCCGGCGCCTCCGGCGGAACGTAACTATTCAATGCGCACCTCTGATCGCCCTCTGCTTCGTTAGCGTGCCTCCGAGTATTCAGTTCTCATCGGTCTGGCGCAGCGCCTGCCACACGCTCCCGCCAGCACCCCCAGCTGGCTTCGGGGGGGGGGTAAGCGGCTCCCCAAGGCCGCGGGGGCCGACCGGGATTCACTGGCACAGGCGACCGATCGGGCAGCACTTCCTGCCCGCCGGCCGTAAACCTGAGCCCGGGGATTTCAGGCCCAGTGCGGTCGCCGCTCCGGCACGGTTCTCTAACCGGTGTCACTGTCCCGTTGCAACTCCGGGGCCCATCAATCGGGAGCAGATCTTCTCAGCTGCAAGTGTCTAGAGTTGGCGGGAGCCCGGCCCTCGTCTGATGCAGGATTTATGCCGGATTGTTCGTTGATACGCGGAGCTCCTCGCTTAGGCGGCCATCTTCGGCGCCGGCAAGCTCCGCCCCCCAGCTTCATACTGAACAGTTACAAGACCCTGAGACCATAGCAGTACCTGGTCGAAGTTTTAAACTCCAGGACAAAGCAAATACTTGACCTATCTCCTTGGAATTCTACCGTCTCAAACGCACCACAGTCCCAGGCTGAGGACTGAAGGGTACATGACCGCCCGACTTTGCGGCCTCACAATGGAAAATCTGGTTCACACAATCTGTCTCTGTAACTCTACTCTAGACATACGCCGACAATGACTGCATCCACTCTGGAACCTGCAATGGGTGCGCTCTTGCACGCAAGCCATTTTGACCTGCCTTAGCTCTACAGATCAGAGAATAATCTCTTGAACTGTAAAGTATCTTCAAGGAGTAGAGAGGGCCCTGAAAAAAGCAGCAGCCACGGGACCACCTTCGAGCACAAACCAAGCTACACCTCCAGTCATGTGATCATCAGCCCTCCGTCAAATGGCACTTCTCGACAATGATCCTCTTCTGTTGGTCAATGTTAGCAAATACTACTTAATTACAACATACTGTGGGGCATAATTACAAGCCCCTATAGCCACCACAACGTCACTTTCAGTGATGTTGTGATGGCGATAGGGGCCTCGCCTTATTTAGAAGGCAGCGTTAAGGCAGCGTTAAGCCACGTTAAGCCACTTAACGTGGCTTAACGCTGCCTAGTAAAAAAGGCACCCTTTCACGCTGTATGTAGCGTGAAAGGGGAGGGCAATGGGTGTTGCGGTGGGCGTTCCACTGCAACACCCATTGATTTGATGCTGCCTCCTATTTACAAGGGCAGCGTAAATAGGAGGCAGCTCCAAAATTAAGACGAGGGAAAACCTGATCTTAAACAGGCGAAACAAGGAGAAATGCTTTATTTCTCCTCGTTTTCGCTGTTTCCATGTTTGCTGCCTTGTGCAGCACACATAGAAACAGCAAATTGCTTAAGATTGTTTATAAGCACTTAAACAATCATTTTAAAAAAATGCTCTTTTGCAACTTCTATGTGTGCTACATTAAGCATCACACAAGTTACAAAACGGCATTTAAAGTTTGTTTATGTGCAGGAAGGGACACCTTCCTTGCACATAAACAATCTTCCCCTCAACACAGGCACCCTTGCACTATGGTGCAAGGGTGCCTGCGTTGGCGCTAGGCAGCTCAAGTTAGTGCCAGCGCAGGGGAAAACGCAGGGCTGCACCATATTCTAGTAAATATGGTGCAGCCATGCGTTTCTAAAGTGATGAAGCATTCCGTTAGCCTTCTTGGCTTAACGACACACTTCGCCACTTTATTGTAAATATGCAGTACCGGACTGGGAACCGAAACCGGACCTGGCAAACTGCTCGGCAGCCCCCCGTGGGGGGCTGAGGGGGTGCGGCCGAGCTGTTTGCAAGGGCCGGTTTCGGCCGATTTTGTTACCGGGGGGCGATATTGCATGCCCCCGGTAACTAAAACGGCCCCCCAGTGGCCCAAATTCGTCCCCCACCCTGGCGACCCACCGGGGAAACGCCCGGTGCCCGCTACGGCCAGGCCGGCCCTGTAAATATGCCCCTGTGTGTTTACATATATAAATAGCTTCCTATCACCGTTTCCCTTTCGCACCGCACTATGACCAATGTTTTTAATTAATGTTTTATGATAGTCCCGATTTTTACTTAGACTTTTGCACATTGTAACGATTTTAATTAAACAATAAAGGTTGATACTGATTGATTAAATAACGTTATTTGTCTAGTTTGAGTTTGGTTTTTTTTAAATGTCAAACCGCTATTATTGGCCACTTAAAATTCACATCTTACACCAGCAGAAAATTATATATTCCCAATAAAACCAATAATGGAACAGGCAAGTTATTTAAGCATTGACGTGCAACCTTTACGAATATTGATTACCTCGTTTATAGAATCCAGTGGCTTTGCTAGGCAGTACTGCTAATATTTCCCGGCAAAGTGGCACTGTATTTTAGAGTTGCCTTTGTTTTATGCCGTTTGTCAGCATTAAGTTGTTCGAGCATAATTTGTCTAACACATTTTTCTTATAGTGATTACACTTTTGCCACCCTGCTTTGTAGATTACTAATGTCATGAAACAAATACAGAATAATTTATGAATTACATCAGCTTCAACAAAGGATGCAGAAGTAAGGAAAGTCCGTTGAAAAAAGCCTCAAGCTCATCGGTTTCCAACATAGCGTATCAAGACAAAAGTTAATTTTGAATTGCGATGTGAAAATTCTGGGATGCAAAATTGCTACCCCATTTTGAGACTTATCTTCTGGAATGTAAATTTCTTAGAAATCAGTGTTTCCACACTCAATTTCGTAGGTAATTTCTAAATTCTAGGCCAATTTTAAGACTATTCTGCCAATCCGACCATGAAAAGTTTCAGCAGTCAAGATAATTCTGCATGCAGAAACACTGCATGTGAAATGAAATGACTGTATTACCCAGAATTCCCAATTAAGACAGAAACTCCAGGCTCTCAGAATGAAGAATAGACATATTTATTGGTGGAATAATGGTATTTAAAAATTCTGTGGTAACATGGAAACTGCACTAAAAGACCCATCACCACTTGGGTTGGCTCCAGCTTTGTTCCCACTGGTAGTCAGCTACTGTTGAGTGTTCCACATGCCAGGAACATGCAAGGCTTCTCCTCTTGAACAGTCTGTATTCCTATAGGGCCAGGCACTTTTTTCCATCTCTGAGCCGACAGGCAGACTTCTACGTGCTAGGCAGAATCTCAGTTTCTCCAGGAAGTTGTCCAGACATTGGGTGATGTCCCTTCAACTCTGAGAGTCTGGCTGTTATGCAGATAGCATCCATGGTCAAACAGCAGCTCTTTGAGTACACGTAACAGCACTCCCCTCCTTGGACAAGAAGTACTTGAAGCTGCAACAAAGTGAGTTGCTTGGGTACCACTTTTATGCTCATTTTCTAAACAGAGGATGTGAAACCTTGTCTAAAGTCCTGGAACAGGTTTGGGGTGGTTCCCTTTCAAGTGTAATTTTCTGGCTGTGGTGCAGACAGAGACATTGTGTAAGGGGATGAATCTTCAAGCAGGTAGTGATGATGATGGCTTCATACAGGAGTATGCAAATCAGCAAAATTAAGTGTGAAGGCTCTGCACCTGATGGTCATCAGCCATCCTAAAGCAGCAATCAGGGACAGACAAAAGGGCAGACCCTGTCTAGAAACGTCCTCATCTTTAACAGTAGGATCTGCTGACTCTCCCCTCTACCATGCACCAAATGGCAGTGCTCCTTAAAATCAAATCAACAGTGCCTTGTTTAAATGTCCTCATGTGATTTTGAAGGGTATCCCTGTCTTTATCCACTGTCACTTCAGTGTCTGGGTCTTCACCCTCCAGGCAAAGGAATTGAAGCAATATTCTTCCATTGTCTGGTGAATCTGTCTCCATCTGTCAACTTGTGCTGTGCTAAATCAGAAGCCATCCTAAACAGATTCCACGGCTCCCAGCAAACACATGCATGTTGCTTACAGTCTCACCATCATGGGTGTATCATACATTCAAAAGGTTCATATGCACTTGACACACACACAGAATGTCAGTGGAAGGGTCTGGGTGCCATATTGAAGCAGAAACTTTATCTGAGCAGGGTGGTTAGGTCACACTCATTTTTTTAGATAGAAAAAGGGTCTTTTCAGTACTGTGAATTCATGAAAATCTGCTACTGCTAGCACACCTCCAAATCAGCTACCCAGGACATGGGCAATAGACCCAAGTTGACAAAAGAGAATACATTGGCTCATCCCTCCAGGTCTCAGAGCCAGTTCTGGAATTTGGTATTACCATGGATAGGCCTAGTCTGCAGCGTGCTTGCTAGATTAGAATGTTAGCTGGGCCAGTGAAAAGCCAGAATACCAGTTCCACATGCATTTGGGAACTAAAGAGCTCATTCATGGTTTGTCGGGGCCAGAGTCCTTTCATAAATCAGTTCCTACCTGCCAAACCCCTGGGAAGGAATCATTTGGATTCAGCAGTAGGGTCTCATCAAGCAAAACAAAATGAATTGCTGACCAGTTGCTAGGACGTGGTGGCTGGTCTATATTACTTTTTTGATGAATGTGCTCTGTGTGCTCGTGGAAATACCTTCATCAAACCAATCGCTGCCATGATATTGATCTTGTAATATGGCAGGTGGTCCTCCAGCATGGTCAGTAGAGGTGTGGGCCTCTGTAGCACAGGTAGACTGTTAGGTAGCCTGTTGAAGTCTAAATGACATTGTGATTCTTTGTCTTCTAAAGACGTGTGAGAGACAGGCATACTGTTGCACATCTTAAAATGAACGACTACATTCAAGAGCAGAATTTGGTTCTGTGAGGTCACAAAGTTCAACTGATTATTAAGGACACTGTTAGTGGAAGCACCCTCGGCTCCTTATATAGTGCCTTGGCACTTAAGCTACATAGATTCCATCCAATTCAGGCACAAGTCCATGTGCCTTCCTAAATAGAAAACGTCTCTGCAGTTGGGTGGGTGCAAAAATAGAACGTAGCTGGGAAGGGGATGCAGGCTAATGCTGGTCTGTTTATAGTGAGTGGGGAGTCAAAGCCACCATGATAACAGGCAGTGGCATACACAACTCCTGCTGGGATTCCCCATTCTGACAGTGGGATCTTGGGGACAGCAGTCAAAGCTGAGACACATTGAGCCTTATGCTCATTGTCAGCATCACTCCAGAAAAAGAGATGCAACAATGCCCCCCCATCATTATTTTTAATTGCCCCGGGACCTGGCCCACCCAAGGGCCTAAATTAAATGAAACATAGAAGCCCACACTTCGTTTTATTTTTATTTTCGGCGGGAGTTGCAAATCCAATGCGTCTCCTGCCAATTGTTTTAAAAAAAAAATATTTGTTGGCCCTGGGGGGTCCCTGTGGGACACCCCCAACAGGCCGAGGGGGTCAGGGTATTTCTATCCTGCCCGCCCCTTTTTAAAAAATCTTTTTTCTTGTGACTCAATTCTTCCTGGTTTGAAGCGTTGGCAGCCACTCAGATCTCAGGCACGAGACCGGGAGGGGTCACAGATCCACCGCGGCCACAGTTGTATATATGAGAAATCTTTACATTTTAAAAGTTGAAAGTTTCGGGGTGATCCGTCAAGCGGGGGCCGAGAAAAAGGGGGTGTCCCAAAATGCTATTTATCCATGTTTATTTCCATAGGAAACTGTTGACTTAGCTACAGCCCGAACTGCTGAACGGAATTACTCCAAATTTGGCAAAAAAAAGGAAGCTCTTGGTCCAGAGTGCACTCTTTTTGTCAAATGGTGCAAATCCGTTCAGTAGTTACTGAGAAATTTAAACATTTCTCAGATATACAAATATGGCCGCGGAGGATACGCAAACCCTCCCGATCTCGTGTCTGAGATCTGATTGGCTGCCAACACTTCAAACCTGGAAGTGTTGGCAGCCATTTTGTGACTTGGTTGAACCGAGTCACAAGGAAAAAGGTAAAAAAACATTAAAAACTAAGAAAAGGGGGCAGGGTAGAAACACCCTGACCCCCTAGGCCTGCTCAGGGGGTCCCACAGGGACCCCCAGGGCCAAAAAAAGCATTAAAAAAAAAAAACAATTCAGTAGGATTCACGTTGGATCCGTGAATCCGGCCCAAAAAAAACAAAGCGCTGGCTCCCGCGCTTCATTTCCTTGAAGCCCTCGGGTGGGCCAGGTCCCAGGGACAATGTTAAAATGAGGGCCCCCGCAGCCCTGGGGACCGCCATCTCCCCGGGGCAGAAATCAAGTAATGGCAGGGTCCGGGGAGGTGGTGGTCCCCGGGGCTACAAATTGGTTGGGAGTGGGGCCTTGAGGCCCACCCTCCTAGAGCCATAAATGGCCCTGGGGACCGCCACATCCCAGGGCTGGCTCCAGCAATGTCCCGGTGTGCCCACCCCCGGGACATTGCAGTTTGCAGGTTTCGGGGACGTTATAGTTAGAAATTAGCATTTAAAAAACCTTATATATTCACTGAAAACAACCAAAGGTTACAGGGACGTTATAGTTAGACCGACATTTCACTCGTACAAAACCAGAGAAATTCAGCTAACTATAACTCGTGCCCCCGCAATGCACTGCTGATGATGTCACATATTACAATACTGTTGACATCACTGATGACATCATCCACAGAATCTCTGATGCACCTACTCACACCCTAATATAACCTTTCATACACTCACTCTAAAATACAGACTACCATTCTCGAAACCATAGACACACCAATACCAGTTAGTACATACCCACTCACTGATTAATAGGTCTACACATACACATCTACTCACTCACCCATACAGCCACTCATACACACAGCCACTCACCAATACAGTCACTGATATATGCACTCATACACCCATACAGAGACTCACACACCGCCACTCACCCATAGAGTTACTCACACATGTAGTTACTCAACCAAAGAGTCAATCACACCACCATTTACTCACCTATACAGTTATACACACACCACCTCACTTATTCATACATATACTAACACATAGTTACTCTCCTATACAATCCCTAACACAAGCACACACTCATCCATGCAGCCACTCTTACAATCACTCACTCTCACATAGTCACTTATATACTCCAACACTCAAATATACTGCCTTACACATGTGCTGTTACTCACCCATATACCACTGAGACATCCATTCAGTCAATGACAGAGCCATACGCACACTCACTCACCCATACAGCTCCTCGCAGATGCACTCATGAACCCATACACTCAGTGAATGACCCACTCACACATCCATGTAGGAGTCACTCACCCACCCACACAGCCACTCAGGCACCCATACAGGTACTCAGACAACCAATCAATAACCCATATAGACACTCATGTAGCTACTCACCAACCCAGGCAGCCACTCACACACCAACTGACAGACTGATACAGACATTCACACAGATTAGTCACTCTCCCATACATTCACTGCAACACGTATAATCACTCACTTATACAGTCAGTCTTGCACCCACTGAATCATCCATACATACACTCATACACCCATTCATTCTTCAATACACCTTTGCATATATATATAGAGATATATATATATATATATATATATATATATATGTATATATATACATATATATATATATAAACAATCTTAAACTTTATAGAAACACTCACACTCACTGGATGATGTCATCAGTGATGTAATTTGATATGTCATCAGTGATGTCACTGACCATGTCATGAGTGATGTAATTTGTTACGTCATCAGCAATGCATTGCGGGCGTGAGTTATAGTTAGCTCAGCTAACTATAACGGCTGAATTTCTCTGGTTATGTATGAGTGAAATGTCAGCCTAGCTCTAACGTCCTTGTAACCTTTGTTTTTTTCCGTGAATATCTAAGGTTTTTTAAATGCTCATTTCTAACTATAACATCCCTGAAACCTGTGGTTTTTTCAGTGAATAAAGATATAGAAATATATATAGATATATATTTTTTTAGTGTCTGTTCTTTATGAACTTAGCTTTTCTTTGTTACCTTGTGCAGAAATTCCCCATTGAATCTCTGTTATCCTCTGTCTTTCTGTTTGAACTTGGGCAGCTTTATTACCAATATTATCTTCCTTAGTCTAGTTTGGAACCTGCCCATGTAAGGCACCGCATGAATGATCACCCACTATTCTAACATAACTCCTGAGGTTTATTTTGTAGTTATTTAGCTAGTATTTTTCTTTTGTTTTGTGTGTGTGTAAAATGACAGGTCTAAGACAGAAATGGCTCAGAGCTTCTGTCAAAATTATGAAGGTTAGTTCCCGAGCTCCCAACAATGAAAAGCGTATACTTTCTACTTTGATATTTGAGTATGGAGCTCCTAGTCCAGAAACAAAGAATCTTTTTATGAGAAATGGACATTAGAGCTCTGTATATTTTGTCAAATGTCCCTCAAAACCCCTTCCTGCCAGAATTTTACATAATATCCTTCCCTGATCCAGACTCTATGAGAGTGTCACTCTTTCAGAGGAAAACATTTCTTGCTCTTTTTGTTGAACAGAAGTACCTCTGAATTCCAAAGATCTGTTGGAAATAGTTACAAAATATAAGCCTCTGCTGCAAACAGTTACAGAAAGAGCACATGCATTACTTAATCTCAGTCTTTCATTCAAATTATGTAGCCAAGACTTGAAAACCAGTAAAAATTAGAGTGTCTGATAAAAAAGGGGCTGCATATAATAATGTGTTCAAAAAAATTCATACCAGTTTAGCAAAAGAGTAAAAAGATCAAAGTAAAATTGGACGGCAAGTAGCCAGTTTGGTGACCAGTTGCAAAGGGGCCCTGCCTGCCACTGCTCTTTCAAACAAGCATTGGTAAACGCATTAGGTTTCACCTATGTGATTAATATTAAGCTGTTTGTTGTTATAAGTTGTAGCTTGCTGAGTAGTTGGACAATATAAGTTACAGAAAGTCTGGTAAAGTGTTATGAATTATTATGTACAAAAAGGCAATATACTGTGCTGTTACTAGTGGTATAGTGCAGGCAAGTAATAGCAACAGTTTGAAAAATGGAATGAAAAATGGAAGTAATAGAATTAATTGATGTAATAGCAATATTATGTGTATAGAGGAGTTGTGACAACTTTTTTGCCACTGCACCTGCTGCACCAATCAAATCATGACCCTATTACCTGCAAGGTAAACGTACTTGTGACTGCTTATTTAGTAATTAAATATAGCAATATTTGGTATTTAGAGGAGTTTTGACAACATTTGGCCCCGGTGCCACTGAACCTGCAGCACCATTGAAATCATAGCCCTAGTGCCTGCTGGATAACTGCACTTGTGCCTGTTTAGTAGTAAAATTTAGCAATATTCTGCGTTTAGTGGGGTCCCTAAAGCTTTTGGTTCCGGTGCCAATGTGTCTGCTGCACCATTCAACTCAAGCCCTGTTTAACTGCGAGATAACAGCAATTATGTCTGCCTGTATAGTAGTTAAATATAGCAATATTGGGGTTTTAGAGGAGTTCTGGCAACTTTTGGGCGACGCGCCAGTTCACCTGCTGCACCATTTCAATCAGGACCCTGTTGTCTGCAAGGTAACTGCACTTGTGACTGCCTGTTTAGTAGTGAAATATAGCAATATTAGGTGTTTAGTGGGGTGCCTAGAGCTGTTGGCCCTGGTGCTACTGCACCTGCTGCACCATTCAAATCATGACCCTATTGCCTGCTACATAACTGCACTTGTGACTGCCTAGTGTAGTAGTAACATTTAGTAAAAATCTGGGTTTTGTGGGGTCCCTAGAGCTTTTGGCCCCAGTGCCATTGCACCCGCTGCAGCATTTAAATCAAGCCCCTTTCTACTGGAAGGTAACTGCAATTGTGACTGCCTGTATAATAGTAAAATATGGCAATATTAGGTGTTTAGAGGATTTCTGACAACTTTTGGGCCCTCTGCCACTTCACCTTCAGCACCATTTAAATAAAGACCCTTTTGCCTGCAAGATAACTGCACTTGTGACTGCAATATTTGGTGTTTAGTGGAGCTATGACAACTTTTAAACTCCGGTGCCATGCCCCTGCTGCACCATTTAAATCAAGCCCCTTTTAACTCCAAGGAAACTGCAATTGTGACTGCCTGTATATAGTAAAATATAGCAATATTAGGTGTTTAGAGGAGTTCTGACAACTTTTGGACCCGGTGCCACTGCACCTGCCACACCATTCAAATCATGACTCTGTTGTCTGCAAGGTAACTGCACTTGTGACTGCCTGTTTAGTTTTACATTTTAGCAATAATCTGGGTTTAGTGGGATCCTTAGAGCTTTTTGCCCCGGTGGCACTGCACCTGCTGCACCATTCAAATCAAGTCCCTTTTAATTGCAAGGTAACTGCAATTGTGACTGCTTGTTTAGTTGTCAAATATAGCAATATTATGTGTTTAGAGGAGTTCTGACAACTTTTGGGCATGGTGCTACTGCACCTGATGTACCAATCAAATCATGACACTGTTGTCTGCAAGGTGACTGCACTTGTGACTTCCTGTTTGCTAGTAAAATATAGCATAGCTCTTGTATGTTAACTTTATGTTTTAACGTGCACTGTCTATTACAACATTTAGAATTTGATCATAATGACCAAATAGCTTTAAGTTGAAATAATCAGTTCGCTAATGCCCTCAAAGTGCAAAGAAAGGTACTGACTCATGAATAGGAAATGCCAAAAATATTCTAAGGCTAAAGCATCTGCTTTAAACAACTAAGTAATAAAAAGCAAGCATTCCAGCTTACTGTTAGAAGCTGTCTGCCTTTTTTTGAAGGGAGAGATCTTATCTTGACAGTGAATGGGGATTAAACAGTGTGAACAGCTTTAGTAGAAGTATCTTAAATGCGTGCAGCCAAGGGAAGTTAACAAAAACGAAGTTCCGCACAAAAGCGAATGGATACAGTAATTCGGGTACATAAACTGATAAGAGCCCCCTTTTAAGATATATTTAATACAAGAGATTACACAAGCACAGCGCTTGCTGTGTAGGAGAAACCTAAAAAAAATGTACAGTCCATCCAGGGTAATTAAATCTAAAATTCTGGAGCTGAAGTAAGACAATAAAACATTTCCGAATATGTTGCAATACTATAACCCAGAGCTCACGTGGGAGTCTCAAACATTTCTTCAAGTCTACTTCTCTTTACCTATGCTAGTTTCCTTACCAATGGAGAATGAAACCTTGCACTGTCTTTTGCGTTGACTTAGAACGGGCCGCCTGTCGATTTAAATAATACTGTGGCTCTGTTCCCAGATCCTATTAAAAATAAGGCATGTTCTCTACGGAAGGGCAAGGAAAGGAACGCTCCCACCTCAAACCCAAACACTACTACAGGCATGGAAAGCAGCTAATCACCACCTGGGATGGGTTAACAAGCTCACAGTAGAGAGCCCACTATGGGACAGTGATACTTTAGGAGAGGTTAAGAAGATACGTAGCCACACACATTGGCCTTTGATAGGCATAGACAAGCTAGGGGACATCTGGAGAGGGGGAGCACTATTAACATTTAGGGAGCTACAGTCAGAATATGACTTGGACCGCAAGGAGGAATTGCGATACCTGCAATTAAAGCATGTACTTCACCACCACCTTCCCAAGGGTCAACAGGTGCCAGACTATTCCTCACTGGAGGACTGGCTGCTCCTAGATCCTACGCTTGATAAGGCAATCTAATTAACATATAAAAAAAAAGATTAATAACTCACCAGACCCCCTCGTCTAACTGAGAAAGGCCTGGTCAAAAAACTTGGGCCCTCTAGATGATAAGGAATTGGGGGGAGGCTACTCAGAGCCCCAGGGAGATAGCCATCAGAGCCCGGTTTCGACTGGTGTAGCTCCGTGTGTTACACAGATCGTACCTCTCTAGATCCAGAATTCACAGGATGGGTCAAAGTGAGTCAGCTGAGTGTACTAGGGACTTCGGTGAGATAGGCACATTTTACCACACGATCTGGGAGTGCCCCGTGATACAGGGCTTCTAGAGTAGGGTAATAGAGGTTATGCAGGAAGCTACAGGATTAACAATCCCACTAGAAGCGAAATGGCTCCTATTGGGTATTACAGGAGAAGAGAAGTGGCCCAAGCACGTCGGCAAATGGATGTCGACAGCGGCAGGGGTGGCGAAATGCAACTTAGCCAGACTATGGGGTGCATCCAGATCCCCGACGATTAGAGATTGGAAAGACGATATGGACTGGTGCCAGTTGGCAGAGCGAGAAACATATGGAGCCTGTGGCTGCCCAAACAAATTCGAGAAGATCTGGGGACCATGGCTGCGGTACACGATGTCCAATGAGGGAGGGTGAGAAAGGAAAGAGGGAGGGGGCAGTCCATTCCCGCACATGAGTTGTTGAACACGCTTCTGAACTGATAGTAGACACCTCACAAACCGGAGGGAGGGGGGAGGTAAGAGTAACCTCGATGCAAAGGCCCCCTGCGAGTGGCCAATACAGTTTTCAACTGATGCTGTGCAATGTTTTGTTGACCTCGAACAACTGCTTATTAAAAAGAATTCAAAAAATTTATATAAGTCATGTTGTTGTGCCTCAAAGTGTAGTTAATGAACAGCAACAAAAAAACAGTGGACTACAGATCAATAATCCTCCTGGTACTGGGCTCACCTGCAGAGAGGCAAAGTGGAAGCTTCAGCCCTTTATAACTGAGCGTTCACTTCCCCAATGAGGATGCCAACAGATTGAGTTTGGGATTGAGCATTACAAAATGCTCAATCCCACGGCCTGTTTGAGCCCATCAGAGAGCTAAGGAGGCTGGGTCACCGCTCCTTAGTTTTAGCCTTTAGTTTTACTAACAAGAGGGGGAAAAGGAAATCAGCATCAGCGCAAATGGGTAAGGAGAATTTGGATGCAATCAATCTAGTAACTTTTTTAACAAATGCAATGGGGGACATTAACGAGGAAATTAGTCATGTGGATGAGAGGCTTGTGTCTTGCTTCGCCTTTCAGTTAATACAGAGTTCCACAAATTCCACTCCCACACAGTGGCTCAAACACGGCGAAACAGGAGACATAAAACACAACAACACCTAGAAAAGGGTTTCACTTTACAAAATGCAAAGACTCTCTTTTTAGAATAAGGCTTGGGGTTTTATATATGCAATGCTCTCTAACAGAAAGGCTTTCCCAGATGTCAAAAGAACCACATTCAAATGTATATAGAGATATATATTTATATGCAAGCAATAATAGCACACTTGGTAAATGCAATAGGTAAATACATGGATAATAATATGAAATACAAACAGCAAATAATATGAGATAAAACTCAAGCAAAAATATACTGGACGTCCTGCAAGAGATCAGAAAGATATATATACACTAAATACATCAAATGATTACTTTGGATGTGCACTCTGAGTCACTCACACATCACAAAGAAAACACCTCAAATGACCACCGCCTCTGGAACCACGCATCACAATGGCACTAGTCAGAAACAAATCACCTCACCCGATCGTTCACTCGACATCCTTGCCAAATCAAGCTGGAGGAGCCAGTTACACCCAGGCAGTGGACTCGCGATCAGGACTCAAATCCAGATTCTTGTGGCAGTACGTCTATTCCACAAGTGAACTCCCAAGCTGGCTGTAAACAACCCTCAGCTTTATAGTCTCAAAACACACTAGAAGGTTTGAGAGTCTTTCCCTCTGCACCAAGGAAACTTACTGGAACTGGCCAGTTTCCAGACAAGCATTCCACGGCAAGAAGGAGTTCCCACGTTGTCTCTACATTCTCACATGTTCCAGCCTTTATCTTGACGAAGCTTACGAAAGCCTTCCAGGGTGCATTAAACAATCTCTCACAAAACAAACCTTGAACGTGATGAACACAAGAAACTTGCAAACACTCTGGGGTCCTGTCTGTGCGCTCCGAAAAGCTTAAGCAAGGCAGAGTCAGAATTCAGGATGACATGAGGCCATGTCAAAGCCAATAGTAAGAACTTCATAATAGTTTCCAATGTACAACACAATGCACATTTGTGTACAACTGCCTATAGCATCACACACTTCATCTCTCAATGTACAACATAATGCACATTTGTGCACCACTGCTTATAGCATCACATACTTCATCTCCCAATGAACAACACAGTGCACATTTGTGCACCACTGCTTATAACACTGCACTTCAAGACCAAAAAGTGCATACCACACCTCTCTCTCTCTCTCATGCTTTCAAATGCACTCCCACACGTTCTGTTCTTGGCAAGGCTGTTCTACTGTGACAGCTCTCACTTCAAAACTACAAGAAGAAATCTTCAAGAGAAGCCAGCCATATGCAGGACATCGTACATTCAGGCTAGGGTAAAGTAACACACCAAAGTCAATTAAAATGATGGTAGTCAAAGTTCATCACGTGGTGTCAGACCAAAAGAGTGCCTCTAGTACTACAGGCTTGGTAACATGCAACATTCAGTAAAGGAAACACTCATTACAGTGGATTACACCTCTCCATTAGACAGTTGCCAATCTGTGCATCCATTAAAAATATCTCGTTCCTCAGGTTAAAAAAATCCATGCACATCAAATGGCTTTCTGCTTATTGAACTGGCTTCCCCCATGGACTCTTTGGTGCTTCCCCCACCAAAAAACCAAAAGGGGTCATACGTACCTCAAGATCTAAAATGAAGTTGGGTTTAGTGTCACAATTATTTCCAGTGAATATTCAGAAAGACAAACAAAGTGCAAGAGATTTGGGCTGGGAGGCAGTATGCATAAAGCAGCAGTTGTAGGAGATCATGGAAAGCACCCTCAGCTCTCTTGAGAGCTATGTTAAATATTTGTTTAACACAACTTTAAAAAAAATTGATTCTATAGAGGACACTGCCAATGTTTATCTAGATCACATCAAACATCTGTCATCTGGTTAGGCTAATTTAGACAGTGCATGCTCAGACAGGCAGGCAACCCCCATGCACCAAATCCACAGGCGTGCGCTTCCTTGATTGGCTCTATGTCAAACAGAGGTGGTGAGGGAACTGCCACTTGAGGCAACCCTGTATGTGATAGTGGGGAAGGTGGGTTCCGCGTCTTCGACCGGATAAGAATGAAGTGTGGAGCATATTGATGAATAAAGCGAGACATTGAATGGGTAAAAGTGTACAAAGATCTACTGGATGGCATCAAAATGGTATCAATATGGTACGCCGGGTTCTATGGATAGGCAGGGGTCCCAAAACATGTATGGAGGACTGTGTGGTGGTAAACATTTGTGCGGAATCATATGTGGAAAAAGCCTTAATGTTATTGGCCACTCCTTCATCATCTGCAAAGATGACACTGGTGGTCCCACTAGGATATTTTTGTAGCCCATTTGCTGTGGGCTGCATGGCCAATGATGCACAGGCCACAGCCGCAGGGCATTCTGAAGCTCCAATAGCATGCTACTCGTCCATCACTGTACCTAAAGTTTGTACCAATAATCACTTTCCTCTCATGAGTTCCTTAGTGGATCAGGACTGACAAGCGTTTGTGACTGATGTTGGCCAAGAAACAGGGGACACACTAACTAATAATGTGATGAGGGATGTGGGCAGGGATGAGACGGGTGGTGTGAAGGCCATCTCTCCAGCGACCATCGGTAATTCAGTCCATAATGAAGGATGCCCTAAGTTTTGGAGTTGGAACATTGCAGGCTGAGGACAAAATTAAGTAATCCAGATTGGACTAGTCTTGCACAGAACTAAGCCATATTGTGTTTTCGAGAAACCTCGGAGACTAGTCTTTTGTACCTAAATGGGTGCTATTCTTTGTGCACACCAGTGGTTCATTTAAACCATGGCAGGGCTAAGGAGAGACTGGCAGTTTTGATCTCTGTGATTTTACCAGGTAAAGTGACTAAGAGATCACAAGAATCCTCTTTCTAATAGATTGCGAGATATGAGTTTGGGGGTGGACTGAATCTCCTGTTAATTAACTTTTACAGTAATATATTCAATTGTAAGTATGTCAATGTGGCCCAATAATTAGAAAGAGATTTGAATGGTTTTCTAGAGAATTTCAAGAAAGAGGTTTTTATGGAATGGGTAGGAGATGTTAATATTCGTGTGTGATCGCTAAATGCCAATGAGGTCTGTGGTTTGACCAACAATGAGGGGGAAGACTTAACACATTTTAGTCACACCACTTATGGGGAGGTGCTTAATAAGGTGGTAATGAGGGAAAATCTGTGCTTTGCCAGTAATTTTGTCACCTCATCTGAGGCAGCGCTCTCGAAATTTTTGGGCCATGGATACTCAAATACTATTGAATTCATGTTTGGTGTCAGAGAATATTACAGCTTTCGTAGGTAATTCTGAGATAATCCCCTCATGCTTGAGCAATCACAACCCTTTAACAGTGCAACTAAACTGGGTTTATTTGAAATCCAAGCCCACCTTACTTCATTTGACAGTTTGGGTTACAGGTTGAACCTGCAGCAACCAGGCTACAATGGTAGGCCTGAACCCATGTTTTCCTCCATCACAATAGTGGATGGCACTGTGCAGTCCACAAAACAAAACAGCAAAAACAACTCAGGGTCGCTCACATTAAGATTGTTATCCTGTCAGTGAGATGGCTGATACCCTATGGTTGTAAGATACCTTTATTGTGAAAGCTGTAGATTGGGAGAAAGTATCCTATCTACCCCAAAAAAATCTCTCACCCCTTCCAAGAGCAGTCGAAGATCTAGGATAATTTTCGGTGAGACATTTAACTTTGCATGCCATGGATATAGTTTCTACACCATACACCATACACTAAGACTTTATGGGAAAAGTATGCCTATCAGGGATTAGCAAAATTCTACATGTTTAGGGTCACGTCACATACATTGGCCACTAGACAGTAGTGCCGCAGTGTGCAGAGTTTAAAAAACAACAATACAAGTCAACAACAAATATTTTGTATGTAACCTGTTCCATTGATTGTTGCCATGCTCTTAATTCTGTAAAGCGCTCTGATACCCTTGGGTCAAGCTAGCGCTATATAAAACCTCTAAAAATAAAAAAAATAAAAAAGTAAAAATGGGTGACCATGCAAAAAAGGGTCATTTTTCAAATCAGGAAAGACCAATGCATCTCTCTACTTTCTATCTTGTTGGTGAGACTAGTTCTAACCATGAGATAACACATGCCCAAATACTTTGATCCACAGACACAAACTTGACCGGTGTTCCATGTATTACTAGACTTTACAATATCTTGTGACTGTGCTCTTGACCTTAATGCTGAGAATGAAGTTGACCTTCCTGACAGAGAAGGAAAACACAATTTAACCTGTGTTTTCTTTTGCTTCTTCCAGCATACTTCATGCTGAACATCTAAAGGATATAAGAATGCCATGTAATGAGTCTGTACCACCATGTATTGGAGATCAAAATAGGAACATCTCCCCAAACCAAGTGGTTACTGACCTACATTCTCTGACTGGGAGACACAAACTGACAAATTAAATTAAATGCCTGCTAATTAGAGACTACAAGATTAGCAGTAATGTTGCCATTCCAAAGAAGGAGCATCAGTGTTTTTCAAAGTGACAAGGAAAGTGGGATGCTTGATTACTGATGTCAAGCTATACAACATATAAGAGATGCTATCATTCCTTATTTATAAGTCAGTCTGCCAGCTGCTCCTCAGACTCCAGCATGTCTGCATGTAGAGTTTCCAGAGCCTTTAACCAGACTACCTTCAGATCCCTCAGGCCCTATGCCTGGCTGCTTTCCAAGGCAGCACTCTCAGCTGTGCCTTCAGAGCCAGGACCCTCATCTAGTCTAATTTCAGAGACAACCCTTAGCCTATCTGCATTCAGAGTCTGAGCTCACAGCCTGCCTGCCCGCAGGGCCTGAGCATCCAGGGGGTCTGCCTTTAGAGCCTGAGCTTACAGCATAACTTTTCTCAGAGCCTAAGCCTCTAGATTATCTGCCTCAGAGTCAGAATCCTCAGAGTTTCTGCCCCAAGATCGAGGGTTTCCAGCATTCAGAACGTCCTGCATGTCTGTTTCCAGAGCTTCCTGTGTGTCTGCTTCCAGAGCCTTCTGCATATCAGCCTCCAATGCTAGAGTTTAAGGTCCTTTTCACTTCACCCTAATTGCCATCAGACGACTTGTCTTTGGCGTTTATACCTCCATCCAATCTGATGTCTGCTTTTGAGCCTTTGGTCAGTCTGATGTGATTTTGCAAGTGCTACTGAAGCCTGCCATCATCTGAGTTTCATGGATACATGATCAAAATTTTCCTGATTTTGTACACTTCAAATTTGCTTTCAGTCATTCCTCCTGCTCCCATAAACATTGCTTTTCAATACTCTGCCTCTAATGTTCCTGAAGTCCGTAGCCTGATAAGACTAGTCTTCAGATCATCATATTTTATTAATAGTCCTCCGGTATTTTGTATGACAGCTTCAATGGGCATGGATTATTTTATGAGAGCAAGTGCTTTGGCTCCAGTTCCAGATGTTGGGGCCGGGCTGACTGTGGGAACGGGGTATGCTGTCAAAGTTCACTTCCTGCACTCTTGTGCCCTCCACTGGGGGTTGTTGGCTACTTGTAGGACTTTTCAGTATTGAACCTTATGCTATATACATATACTGACTACTATCCTCTTGGACACTATCCTGAACTTCTCTTTGATTTTTGAACAATGTAAGGCTTTGCAGTTGTCAGAATGATGCTGCTCTCATGGACTACATTCCCTTGACCATGACCTTTTGTGATATCCCAAGAATGATTTACAGCTCCTTTGAAAACCTGCAGGACTCAATTTGCATTCAAGATCTATGTCAGGTTTTGAGGCACCCTGTGTGTTTTTTCCTGATATAGTCTTTAGCTCTGAGAATTCCCTACTCACTGCTTCACCTCCACTCTTAATGACCAAGGATGGGTGGAGGAATCAGCACAGCTGTGGTGATAGTTTCTAGCTTGATCACACTTGAAGCATGTGATTGCTAGTGAGCTCCATTAAAGCCTTTGCTTCAGTCCAGCACTGGTCATTGTAGCAGGGTTTCTGTTTGGCCGACTCTCTGTTTCTAGGTATTCTGAGTTCCTGGTTCTTGAGCTATAGCAATCATTGTTCCCTGTACCTGCACTGCTTTGAAGTGTAGCCTTATTTTGTGATCTTTCATTATTTATTAGAGTGTGTGTGTTGTGCAGTGTTTTACATGATTCTTGAACTAGCACTATTCAAAGCCTCCTGATTCCTTGAACTTTCTCTTTTGTAGTTTCCCTTTTTGTATTTCTTGCCTTGCTTTCCCTGCATCCTTACCTCTAGTGTTTGCCTTCCTGCCCCTATTGCTCTACTTTTCAGGTCCCTAGTGTGCTATATTTGCTTTCTGCCAAGCGCTGCCTATGTTAAGCATTACTGCACTCTAGCTCCTTGTCTATGGGGGCTGTGTATTTAGGTCTTCTTCTTGTCTTAACCTCCTTGTCCGTTTTTTGTGATTTCCAGGGTTTGTGCTTTCAGCTGACAACCTACATACATCACTGTAGGTTTCAGCTCCGCAGTCTCCGCCTTTCCATTTTGTCCAATATGTGGATGTTTCGTAGTCAGCATCCGTGTCGGGCATGAATGTCCTGTGTTAAATAAGAATACGCTTTTGCCCTGAGTGACCAAACACAAAAACAACAATTGATGGACAGAATGCAGAACAATGTCTTACATTCATCCCAGTACAAAGATCTGGGACTAAATCCATCGTTTTTTTGCTCACCATGCCATTCCAGTTTGGACCCAGCCATATGCAAATCAGTCTTGACCCTGCGCCCAATGGGAACAGTCCAGCCCGAACTGCCTGGCCAGGTCCTCCCTGGACTGGAAACAAGCATCCTAGGACCGGTTTCGGGCTTTCAGCCCTCATCAGCCAGGATAGCTTGACTCCAGTGGCATGGAGAGCACGGGACCCACGTATCGGCATACCCGTCCCACTCGGGGTGACAAATGCAAAAACAACAATTGATGGACATAATACAGAACAATGTCTTACATTCACCCCAGTACAAAGATCTGGGCCTAAATCCATCGTTTTTGTGCTCACCATGCCATTCCACTTTGGACCCAGCCATATGCAAATCAGTCTTGGTCCTGCGCCCAATGGGAACAGTCCAGCCCGAACTGCCTGGCCGGGTCCTCCCTGGACTGGAAACAAGCATCCTAGGACCGGTTACGGGCTTTCAGCCCTCATCAGCCAGGATAGCTTGACTCCAGTGGCATGGAGAGCACGGGACCCACGTTTGGGCATACCCGTCCCACTCGGGGTGACAAATGCAAAAACAACAATTGATGGACAGAATGCAGAACAATGTCTTACATTCACCCCAGTACAAAGATCTGTGCCTAAATCCATCGTTTTTTTGCTCACCATGCCATTCCAGTTTGGACCCAGCCATATGCAAATCAGTCTTGACCCTGCGCCCAATGGGAACAGTCCAGCCCGAACTGCCTGACCAGGTCCTCCCTGGACTGGAAACAAGCATCCTAGGAACGGTTTCGGGCTTTCAGCCCTCATCAGCCACGATAGCTTGACTCCAGTGGCATGGAGAGCACGGGACCCACGTCTGGGCATACCCGTCCCACTCGGGTGACAAATGCAAAAACAACAATTGATGGACAGAATGCAGAACAATGTCTTACATTCACCCCAGTACAAAGATCTGGGCCTAAATCCATCTTTTTTTGCTCACCATGCCATTCCAGTTTGGACCCAGCCATATGCAAATCAGTCTTGACCCTGCGCCCAAAGGGAACAGTCCAGCCCGAACTGCCTGGCCAGGTCCTCCCTGGACTAGAAACAAGCATCCTAGGAACGGTTTCGGGCTTTCAGCCCTCATCAGCCAGGATAGCTTAACTCCAGTGGCATGGAGAGCACGGGACCCACGTCTGGGCATACCCGTCCCACTCGGGTGACAAATGCAAAAACAATTAATGGACAGAATGCAGAACAATGTCTTACATTCACCCCAGTACAAAGATCTGGGCCTAAATCCATCATTTTTTTGCTCACCATGCCATTCCAGTTTGGACCCAGCCATATGTAAATCAGTCTTGACCCTGCGCCCAAAGGGAACAGTCCAGCCCGAACTGCCTGGCCAGGTCCTCCCTGGACTGGAAACAAGCATCCTAGGACCGGTTTCGGGCTTTCAGCCCTCATCAGCCAGGATAGCTTGACTCCAGTGGCATGGAGAGCACTGGACCCACGTCTGGGCATACCCGTCCCACTCGGGGTGACAAATGCAAAAACAACAATTGATGGACAGAATGCAGAACAATGTCTTACATTCACCCCAGTACAAAGATCTGTGCCTAAATCCATCGTTTTTTTGCTCACCATGCCATTCCAGTTTGGACCCAGCCATATGCAAATCAGTCTTGACCCTGCGCCCAATGGGAACAGTCCAGCCCGAACTGCCTGACCAGGTCCTCCCTGGACTGGAAACAAGCATCCTAGGAACGGTTTCGGGCTTTCAGCCCTCATCAGCCAGGATAGCTTGACTCCAGTGGCATGGAGAGCACGGGACCCACGTCTGGGCATACCCGTCCCACTCGGGGTGACAAATGCAAAAACAACAATTGATGGACAGAATGCAGAACAATGTCTTACATTCACCCCAGTACAAAGATCTGGGCCTAAATCCATCTTTTTTTGCTCAACATGCCATTCCAGTTTGGACCCAGCCATATGCAAATCAGTCTTGACCCTGCGCCCAAAGGGAACAGTCCAGCCCGAACTGCCTGGCCAGGTCCTCCCTGGACTAGAAACAAGCATCCTAGGAACGGTTTCGGGCTTTCAGCCCTCATCAGCCAGGATAGCTTGACTCCAGTGGCATGGAGAGCACGGGACCCACGTCTGGGCATACCCGTCCCACTCGGGGTGACAAATGCAAAAACAATTGATGGACAGAATGCAGAACAATGTCTTACATTCACCCCAGTACAAAGATCTGGGCCTAAATCCATCATTTTTTTGCTCACCATGCCATTCCAGTTTGGACCCAGCCATATGTAAATCAGTCTTGACCCTGCGCCCAAAGGGAACAGTCCAGCCCGAACTGCCTGGCCAGGTCCTCCCTGGACTGGAAACAAGCATCCTAGGACCGGTTTCGGGCTTTCAGCCCTCATCAGCCAGGATAGCTTGACTCCAGTGGCATGGAGAGCACGGGACCCACGTCTGGGCATACCCGTCCCACTCGGGGTGACAAATGCAAAAACAACAATTGATGGACAGAATGCAGAACAATGTGTTACATTCACCCCAGTACAAAGATCTGGGCCTAAATCCATCGTTGTTTTGCTCACCATGCCATTCCAGTTAGGACCCAGCCATATGCAAATCAGTCTTGACCCTGCGCACAATGGGAACAGTCCAGCCCGAACTGCCTGGCCGGGTCCTCCCTGGACTGGAAACAAGCAACCTAGGACCCGTTTCGGGCTTTCAGCCCTCATCAGCCAGAATAGCTTGACTCCAGTGGCATGGAGAGCATGGGACCCACGTCTGGGCATACCCGTCCCACTCGGGGTGACAAATGCAAAAACAACAATTGATGGACAGAAAGCATCTTATATCTGGCATTCTGACTTTTTGTGGCCAAGCTAATCCATTGTTTGTGCTGCGTCCTTTGACTCAGAGGTCCAGAGCATTTATCTGACACCTGGAAGATTGCACATAGTCCTTCCAGAGCACTTACTTTATTAGTGGGTGCATGGGGGTGAGCCAGCAGATCCTGCTGCAAGAGGAAGGAAAGCTTCCAGAAAGAGCCTGACTCTTCAGTTTCCCCCTGAGTGCTACTTCAATAACGCTGATGACCACGAGCTGCATGGGTTTCACGTATGTTGTGTTATGTGTATTTATATAGCGCACAACTCACCGGAGAGGGTGTTTGGTGATAAAGTTGGAGGTGTATGGGGCGAGCCAGGGTCAGGGCTAGATAATAATAATGATAATAATAATAGGTGATTTACAGAGCCCTTGGTTACTCCATTCAGAGTGTCCCTGTGCTAAGAATTCATTCTCAGTGAGGAACCTAAAGAAGCCCTACATAAGTTGTCTAATAACCCTAAATTTATCTGAAAAACCATGTCTTAAGTTTCTATAGAAAGACTGATTTGGAGCGTTCCTGTCTCAGATCAAAGGGCAAGGTGTTCCACATTTTGGAAGCTGAAAAACTGAAGGTACATCCTCCCATGCACCCTCTTTTCATTATGGGAACCATGGTGAGTGCAACTCCTGTGGACCCAAGACTTCTTCTGGGCAGGTAATGTTTCGCCAGAAGTAATAAGTAGTGGGGTCCTTTACCATTCAGAATTTTATGGCAGAAACACATGGCTTTGAAGGACACTCTCTTTCTTAGCAGGAGCCAGTGTAGCTAACAAGGGCTGGACCCATAGAAGAGTGCCTCGGGAGGTTCAGCAATAAATGTGCTGCCACGTTCTGCCTCTAAAGCCTTTTCAGCCTGGCTTTTTGTGGCACCAAGATATAACACATTGCAAAAGTCTAGCCTGGACATGACCAGAGCCTGGACTACTGTTTTCCTAGTGGCTTCAAGGAGAAAACCCATCATCTTATTCAATGTTTTGAGGATGCCAAAACATTTCCCCGTGAGGCTAGCAACCTGGCTGTCACATGATAGTTTAGCTTCAAACCAAATGCAGAGGTCCTTCACTTTCGGCATAAGAACATCTAGCCACCAGCAGTGGACCAGATAGATGGTTGTTTTCCTAGGATAAGAACCTCAGTTTTACCAGCATTGAGCTTGAGACAGCCATGGTCCATCCACTCCACTAGTTCAATCAAGCAGGATCTAAGCCGAGCCGCATACGATCCCTCATCCTGAGATAGCATAATAATGTGATGCGTGGCATCGGCGTATGACACGATGTTAAAGCTGTGACGCTCGATGACCTCTGCTAAGGGGCGCATGTAGATATTAAGTAATGTAGGGCTCAGGATAGGGTATTAAAGGTGGAAAGCCCATCCTTTTTGCCCGATGATTTAAACCAGGTTCCAAGGCATGGAGTATCCCTTGCTGCCTCTGGGAAAGCTTAATAGATTTTAGAAACTTTATCAGAGAAGAAGTGGGGGATCGAATTGCAACTCTCCACTAACAATGCAATCTGGACGGAGACATCCTCCAAAGAAGACAGAGATTTCACAGTGGAGAAAAGCTCTTGTGAGGAATTGTGCGCTATCTCAATCATTTGGGCATAATACTGGCTGCGCACAGTTCTAATCTGCATGTGATAGTCCTTCAGTGCCTTGTAGTGGTTGGCTTTACTCACAGCACTGTAGTTTCTGAGCCAAAGATGCTCTAAGGGTTTACAAGTCTTCTTTTCTAGCAGTAGTTCCTCGTTAAACCTCTCAGCCAAAGGTTTAGAGCGCGTGACTAAATGATTAGTTCTAGGCGCAATCTGATCAAATGCACCAGTTATCCAGTTGTAAATGTGCAGTGTCAACACACTTACTCAAGATTGGACGGTAAGCCGCCAGAGCTTTCTGTAAAGGCAACAGGGGTGACCTTCATCTATTTCCGCGATTTACACTGCTCCCCCCCCTTCAAGGTAGGTGGAGGGAGAGTTGAGGAGTTCCGAAAAGGGATAATATAGTGGTCAGACCATACCACCGGAATGGGCAAATCCACGCACACCTCTGATGAATTAGAAAAGATGGGATCTAATGTGTGTCCTAAAATATGGAAGGGGCGCGTACCAGTTGTATGAGCTAGAGTGCTTACAAATCCTCAATAAGAGTAGAGGCCAAAAGTCACATTGCCTTTTCAAAGTAAAGATTAAGATCATCTAGCACTAGAAATTTAGTATATTGCAAAGAAAAAGAGTCAGAATGTCCGTAATGGCGGTAATAAAATTAGAGGCCAAACCGGGCGAACAGTAGATCAGGAGGCCCACTAGTGTATAGTTACTTGATATCATAAAAGTAAAAAAGCTGCCTCACAGCCCACAATATTTATTTCAGGAAAATGTACAGGGGATAGTCTGTTTAGAAATTATGGCAATACCCCGCCCCCCCCTTTGGGTCTGTCTGTCGAGCCTCGCTATCGCTTAGCCAGGCAGGATAGCATTTAGAATATTAGGTGCAGAGTTTTCTGTTAATAGTGCATCTGGCTGATGGTCTGTTAAAAGCCCATAGATCTCCGCCCTATGTTTAGTTGGAGAGCAGCAATTCAGAGAGAAGCACCATGCTATATGAGGACAATGCTGGTCCTTACTTCCCTTAGGTGGACCTATTTTCAAACTTGAGAATGCAAAACCACATTTACCACAGCCTATAATTTCCTGGGAGACGTCCAGAGAGTGCTGACAGTCTTTTGTATTCCTAGGGACAAGCTGCAAGATTTTGCTAGTTGTGTAGTGCTTAATGTATGGTTCCATTCGGCCAGGTCTTCAGTTCCCTGCAGAATTCAAGAACTGAGGAGGAGGCTCTGGTATGCAGGGGCAGGTCGTTCCAGGCTATGGGAGCAAGATAGGAGAAAGCACAACTGCTGAATCTGGCTTTACATATGCGTGGAATGTGTGCAAGTAGGAGTCCTGCTGAGCGAGGTGTCTGGTAGGTTTGGGGAAGTTTATGCTGCTTTGTGTGTGTGCGTGAGGAGTTTGAAGAGTGCTTGTTTGTGGATCAGGAACCACTGGAGCTCTTTCAAGTGTGGGATAATATGAGTGCAGGGTGGGAGGTTGAGGGTGAGCCTGGTCTCAGAATTTTGTATGATCTGGTGTCTTCAAGTCAGTTGAGCATTGATTCCAGCATAGAGTGCATTGCCGTAGTCCAGCTTGCTGCTGATGAGAGCTTGGGTAACAGTTCTGCGAGTGATGGTGGGGAACTATTTGAACATGTTCATTCACTTAGCCGGTCATGGTGAGTTGGTTGTCAATTACTATTCCAATGTTATTTGCGTGGGTTGACTGGAGGGGTGTGGGTCCATCTTCAGCAGACCACCAGGTAGAGTCCTAGAGCAAGGTGTTTTTGTCAAAAATGACAACTTTCGTCTTGTCTGTGTTAAGCTTGAGGAAGTCGGTTTTGATCCAACTGGCTTACTTCAGTCATATAGCAGGAGAAAGTAGTCTGGGTGTTTAGCGTCTTGTCGGAGAGGGAGAGTATGAGGTGGGTGTCATCAGCATAAGATACAATGTGGATTCCATGGATGCAGATGATGTGGATCCGTGTATGTGGATGATGCTGGTATTGAACAGAGAGGGGCTGAGTCAGGATCCATGTGTAACTCCACAGATGAGGTTGACGGCATCCGAGGTGAAGAAGGGCAGGCTGACCGACCGGGTACGGCCTGTCAGGAAGGAGCAAATCTAGCACAGTGTGAGATCTTGGATGCTAGCTTCTTGCAGTCATTGGATGAGGATGGGGTGGGAGACAGTGTTGAAGGCTGCGTAAGGCCACAGTAGGATGAGGGCAGTGGTGCTACCTCTGTCCATGATCATCGGATGTCATCCCTGGTGGGGACGAAGGCAGTCTCTGTACTGTGTTTGGGCCTGAGTCCGGATTGATAAGTGGCGAGGAGGTGGTTGTTAGTGAGGTGGGAGGCTAGGTATTTGTTTATCTTCTTTTCCCTGGCTTTAGCTTGGTAGGGTAGCAGGGAGATAGGCCGGTAGTTGGCTAGCGTCTTCAGTCCTGCTGAGGGTTTCTTGAGGAGAGGGAGTACTGTGGCACGTTTCCAGGGATCTGGTTAGGAGGCTGTGATGACTGAGTCATTCAGGATAGAGATGAGATCTGCGCTGAGGGAGTCCAGTCCTAGGATGAAGACGTGGTGAGAGCAGGCGTCCAAGGGTGCTCCAGAGTATGTGGACTGCATGGTTGTTTGAATTCAGCAGCTCATGTTTTCAGTACTCCTGCCTCCTGAGCAAGCATTGTAACTGCCTATTGAGCCATTACTTCTTACAAAGACTGTGTGCATTGCAGAAAGAGTGGACTCTTTCCAGGAGAGTAACTGGAGCTAACCTGAATCTGCCTGAAATTCTCTCAGTCTCCTTGAATGTTTCTCGATTTAAGCAAAATGAGTCGAAACAGTTCACTGATCCCCCCCAAGCATATCTACTGCAGTGACACCACCTGAAGAGGATGATGGACTTGTGCTGACTCTACCTTCTGTACACCGAGACCTCCACCATTGACCGGAGGACAAATGCCAACCTCCGAGAGTTCCAAGATCATCCCAATTGGAGCTGAATTCCCCTAAAACACATGTCTCTGCAGCAGGTCCTGCGTGAAGAGAAGGAGGTGGGGCCTCGTGGTCGAGTGGTTGTGCCAACAAGTGTATGTGTTTGACTGTGGCTCACACATTTGTGCTTAAGCCTATCAAGCACCTGATATCTCAGCTAAAACCACTGCTGAAATTAACATTGACTGTCAATGATACTATAGGTCTATGTGGGATACATGTTTTAAAAATAACCCTGCCTAAAGAAAACTGTCAAGTAAAAAAATATGGACTAACTCATGTGTCACAGAAACCAGTGAAGCTAGTCGTCTGAACCAGTAGTGAACCAATACATGTTAATTAATCTAGTTTACTGATTTCTGTAAAGATAATCCGTGTAGTATGCAACTTTGGGGTATTTAACAATTCCTGTGAATAGTATCACTTTTTGTGTAATTATCATTCTACTAAAAGGAGGCACAGGGCTCAGCAAAGAAATATTGTGCCTGAGATTTGAGTATTAGAGTTCTGAGTCTCAACACCACACAGTACCTTTCTGAAAAGCCTTTGACTGCTCGCCCTCGCTCCCTGAGAGACCAGTGTGGAAAGAGTGTACTTGGCCACGTATGCAGAGCCAAAGTAGGTTAGACCCAGGACAACAGAGGCAAATGACACAGTAGTCCCTGCTTGCCTTTTTGCCCCCCTGAACAGTGTCTGACAATCTGTAATAGCAAGTATTGGTGAGGAACTTACTGAACTTCAGTCTTATTGTGTGGAGCTTCGCAATACAGTCAAAGTTATTTTTCTTCTGGTGTGCCATTTCTCCAGGCAATCAGGTTGCAAAGTAGCTGCCTCGCCAATGTTATGGTCCTGGTGAGCCTAGAAACATTGGGGCATATTCTCAAGGAGCTATCGCCGAGTTAACGGCACTTTATCGCAGCCAAAGTTGCGATAAATTCATCGCCCCATTCACAAGCTGGTGTTAACAGCCCATAACACCAGTTTACCCGCGATAGCAGCCGCAAAAAACATCGCCACAGATGACCCCGGCAACTATCGCTAATGAGATGCAGAGTAGGCGTACCCGTGCAAAAAGCTGCGAAAACACCACTCTGCAACATTCTCAACCACCAGCCAGATCTGCGAAAAGACCACGAAACATGCGATAATGCGCGTTAGCAGCAGGAAATTAACACCTGCTCTGATTTGGTGTAAAGTCGGACGGCAGCCTGCACCACAAAAGGGAGCCCAGCCCACAGCCACACCTGAAGACCAACAGATGCCATGGAGCCACTGAACATGTGGGCCAGACACCCAAGAGGGCCCCAACACTCACCGCCACCACCCCCAGGACCATCCCCATCCCTCCGGACACCCACCGCCCCCCCCGGACCAACACTGAGGCAGCGCAGACAAAGACAGCGACCCTCCGAAAATGCACCAACCTCATAGACCCAACACCAGAGAATGTCATTGCCCACTATATGCCCAAAGGGACAACCCTCCTCCGCATCCTGACCACCATTGCCCACAGGCTGACGGTACCAACACAGCGGACAACCAACATCCCACCGCAGACAAAGCTGCTGGCCGTGCTGCACGTGTTGGCCTCTGGTACCCTCCAACCAACATCCGCCTGAGACGGAGGAGTCACACAGCCAGGCCAATCCAAGTCCCCCACAACGGTCATGGATGACACCATCAGCTTGGTACCCCACTATCTATACTTCACACACACTGCACAGGAACAGCCGGAGACCAAGCAAGACGTGTACGCCACAGCTGGCTTCCCGCACGTGTCAGGGGGCAATTGACTGCACAGATGTCCTACTAGTGGCCCCTGGCGACACTGCACACAATAAGCGCAACAGAAAGAGCACGTATCCCACCAATGTGCAGGCAATAGTGGACCACCGTGGAATCCCCGCCAATGCCGCCGCCAACCACCCAGGCAGTGTGCACGATACCTGCACCTCCCGACAGTCCATCATCAACCTGCGCCACCAGGATGGCACCCACGGAAATGCACTGCTTTGGCCAATACCAAATGCACACACCACACACCTCAACTCCACAATCATGCAACACAGGAAATGCACACGCCACAAGCTCACATACAACATGCACACCCACAAGACACGACAGCACAACTCACTGTGGGAACCTGGGCCAGCCATGTACATGAGCCATCAACGGCATGGCACCTCGGACACACAATAGCAGAATGTCGGAAGAGGTGGGGACCAGACATGTGCGAAGGAGGCAAGGGACCGATGAATGAGAATGTACACAATGCCAAGTGTGGCGTGGATGTGTTGGCTAGACTGCAGTATGCATACCACACACATATCCATGTCGACACACACCACTGGTGTTTGGAGTGTAGTGGACAGTGGATGCAACCATGTCACTCCAGCCAGTGGGGAAGATCGCGGAAATGTAGCTTGTGACGTCCCCCCCCGTAAGCGTGAGCGGACTCGGCTGGCCCGGCGTACGCCAAGCCAGCGTAGGGGTGTGAATAAAAGGCACGTAACTCTGGGCGTGGTCCTCTTCCGGAATGCCGAACGTCTCTGCCAGGGCTGCGCCGCTCACCCCGCCACGAGGCCGACACCGTGAGCGGTGTTGCCAGCGATCCTGTGTGCCTGCTGCACCTCGGGATGCTGGTCCCCGAACCAGTACTGCCCGCCCCTGCACACCCAGGCCTCAATGTCCACCTTCCGACACCGGCGTGTGTCGAAGAGGGCCCACCACGTGCCGGTGCAATCCCCAAGCCCGAGGCCTACGACCATGGCACCCTCCTCAGACCATCACAGCCTCCGCAACACAGGCCTTCAGTACTCCATTCTCGTTGACGTACTCCACCGGCATGCACAGCGGACAAGTAGGTCACACATTTGGAACTGAGTCTTGATTACACCATGGCAGAGCACATCAATCATGGCTGAGTGTATGTCACTATACACCCTTCGATGTGGTGCCAACAGGTCTTAGTGTTACATCACAGCCGCAAGATTCTGTGGGCCCACGCGGACTACTGCTCTTGGCCTACGCTGCACTCGAGTAGGTCACAGAATTGGAACTGAACATCGATTATTCAAAGGCAGAGTACGAATCATTGCACGCAAGGAGAGGCATAAGAGGAAGACGCGTTGCATTTGGGAGGAAAAAAGGCTCATCGTTACAGAGGTGATCGAACACTACCGACAACTGCCCTGATGTCACTAACTCTGTGCATCGCGAGCCTACGACACGTGGCTGTGGCCCACTGCTGACCGCTGCCTCCGGCCTACACTGCGGTCCAGTAGGTCACAGAGTCTTGATTCGGCAATGCCGGAGTACATATCAGTGTACGGGCATCATCGCAGACTGCATCCCCTCTCAGCTCCTGTGCCACTAAGTCTGTTACCCGACATTCATGGACACTCTCTGGTCGTACATTGGTGGCGTCTGAGTCTATGGACTAGGGGGTAGTTTTCATTCTCATGCAGCTGATGCCGAATTGGTGGTGGCAACGAGGCAGTCGCTTTCCACTCCTCCATTTGCTGCTTCCGGATAGCTTCTGTCCTCTGCATCATGCCCTGGAGGACACCTTCTACTGTCCCCCGCAACCCTCTGCCACATTCACCTTCGACATCGACGGGGACCCGCTCAGTCTGTGTGGCCCTACATCAGTGGACCGCAAGTCACCGTCCCGTGGCGGTGTGCCTGTGCCTGCCGCTGTGCATCCGGGGCCACCAACTCTGTGCAGCTCAAGTCAGGGACCCTGTCTGAATGAATATTGGATGACCTCTGTGACGGTGGTCTTGGGGTCATCGACGCCATGTGCATGTGGCCCTGCGCTGTCTGCTGCCTCCGGCCTCAACTGCGGACCACCAAGGCTCACACATCATATCGAGTCCTGACCGGCCCGGACATCGCATCACCGCAGGAGGCACACGCCACCATCGCCAGGGCCAACTCCAACCACCATCTGCCAGAGTCGAAACAGTGGTACTGGCAGACTAACGGAGTTGCTCAGACCTGTCGTGGATGCCATCATCTGCCTGATCCCCTGCTCAGCACTCCAGGTGCCACTGACTCAGTGCACCGCAACCCATGGACCCTTACTGATTGAGTTTTGTGCTGTGGAGAGGTTGCGCAACAATGTCACCTCCGGCAGTGTGGGAGACCTGGGACGTTGATGAGGAAGTTGATGCAGGTCTAACACACCCCACTGCATCTGCATCAGGAATATCCCGAATGGACACAATCCTAGTCATTTTCATCACATGAGCGCGCTCAGCTCTAGTGCCCCAACCTCAGTGCACTGCAACTCACGGGCACTTCTGTTTGTATGTTGGGTGACCTCTGTACTTGCTCCGGCTCCCTCCATGTTGCTCAGCAGTTGACTCTGTTATGCAGGTGTTTTCTGTTTCCATTGCACTGGTGTCCACTGTTCAAGTTGTTGCCAGCACCAAGCACTCCGTGCGGGCTGGCTTCTGCTCACCCCACACACATCCAGCACAGGCGTCACTGTACATGTGGCCCTGCCAATAAAGGGGCCGGGCGCACGTGCCCGTAGCCAGTTCAACATAATATCTGCGTCTGTCCCTGTGGTCTTGTTGTATGCATGAGGGCCCTGGGCCCTACAACATTACAGTGTGCTGTGTACAGCAGATGCAGACATGTCACCGCAGGCAGCGGGTTAGAGCTTGGACATGTGGCTTTGTCGTCACCCACTCAATTCGTAAGGGGAGTGGACTGGGCCGTCGTACGCAGAGCCAACGTGGGTGTGTGACTGATATGTGCATGCCCCTGGGCGTGGTTCTGTACTGGGAATGTGCATGTGTCTCTATGGCAGTGTGGGTCTCCTTTGTGGGGTGTAGGTGGTCTCTGAAGGGTAATTGACACCCACGTATGTGATCTAGTTCGCCTTCCATGGGTTCGGACCACACCCGCACCTGTTCGGCCACCTCCTTTTAGCGTTCTGACACCTGGCATTGGGGTGCCATGTGTGGGTCGGTGAAGTGTTGTGAGCCAGCCGTGCTTGCGGGTGCTTCATGCTGTGTGGTCTGTTGCAGGGGCTGGGTTCTCCTCTGAGTAGCTTGTCTGCCCTGGTCCTGGTGGTGGGTTGCGTGGGATGTCCATGGGCTGTTGTAGGGCATCGGTGTCGAAGGTGTGGTGGTCGTCTCCAGCATCACTGATGGGTTGTCTGGTCTGACCTGCTGGAGGTGTTGTTTGTACCTCTGCAATGTGAAGGGGAGATGCATGTTGACATTGTGTTGATGTTTATGTTGGCGCATTGTTCTTGTAGACATGCAGACTGTGTGACAATGTACATTGTGACTGTTTGGGCGGTGCTGGCAATTTGAGGGGGGACAGTGGACATTTGGACTACATGACTGATGTGAGGTTGTACCCGTACATATGCATCTCACAGTTCCCTGCTCTGTCAAATGTGATTGGCCTGTTTCTGTGCATGGGCGGACCCAGTTGTGTCCCCTGTTCTGCAGTGTCGGTGTTGCACTTTGTGCCACATTGTCATGGGATGTGCTGTGATTGCCATGTGTGTGTGCTGCAGTGTGCCACGGGGATGGGGGACATGACCCTGGGTAATTGTGGGTGTGCAGTGTGCTACACATCCTTGTGCATGTGTGCCATTGTGCCCATCTCCCCCTGTCCCCCCGTCCCTGTTTGTTACTCACCCTTTTGTTGTTGTGTCAGGTCCTCTCGAGCTGTGTCCATACTCCCACCTCCTTGCACCGTCTCCACACTGATGACTGGCCTCCATTTCCTCCAGCTCCTCCTGTGGCGCAGGACTCCCACCTCCTGTCGCCGTTGCTGCCTTCCTGTTGGCTGCGGCTTTGGGCCTGGTTTAGGTTTTCACGTCATGCCAGCGCCTCTTGGACTCCTCCATTGGCCTCCTCGACACTCTGGCTGCATTCAAGGTAGTCTGATTGTGGGTCAGTTGCTGGTAGTGTTCTGTCACATCCGTGATGCTGGTCTTGTTTTCCTACGGACTGCACCCCGTCTTCCTCTCCCTCTTCTCCTTGGCCTTCCCCGACCCCGTTGGTCCTTGCTGGTGGTCTGTGGGGCTTATGGGGTTCGCGTTGGCCTCTGCGCTGGGTCAGGGTGCATCCATGTTGCTACGCACTTTGGATTGTTTCTGGTGTGTTGTTTTTGTTGCTTTTATAGTGCATTTTCCCGCCAGACGCGTGGGATTTGCAGGCCTGCCGCTGCTTTTCGCTGCTTTTTGTATCGCGATTGGCCTCATCGCAGCTTTTTTTGCGTTCGTATTTCGCATTTTTGCGGCGTGGCGTTGATTTTAACGCGGCCATTTGACGCGTTATCTGGTGACTATCGCATGGTACCACCGTGTTGTGAATACTTGGTTAAAACGGCGTAAATTTCCCGCGATATACTACGATGTTGGAGGTTGCGTTAAGTAACTTTTGCGATGGTTATCACACGTTCTTGAGAATATGCCCCATTGGGTGCTATTGCTGGGCTCTTACTTTTCATGCGGAACAAGACACATGACAAAAGGAATGTGCAGGTAGCCCCTAATTGTGCAGAGTGTGTAGCTTTATGCTTGCCATTGGTCACAGTCATTGTACAAGTATTGCTCCTCTAAGGCCATAGACTGGCCTGCGGAAACTGATCAAGGGGTCATTTTTGTTCTATTCAATGGATGTGTAATCTAACTCAAATGCCTGATCTTTGCTTTGTAATGGTTTGCACAGGGAGGGGGTGAAATAGCAGTGCAGGGGCAGAAATGAGAAGAGAGACTGCAGCTCTCACTACTGTTAAGCCTATTGAGCATGCTACAACCTTAGGTGTTATGTACAATCAGAGTGAACTCTAATTATGATTAAGATATAATAAGCATTGGCAAAGTCAATCCGTTTTGCCTGTAAAACCTAGCAACAGAGCTACTGCCTTTGCCTTGGCTTATTTTTCGGTGTAGCATCACCCAAGGATTAATATTACTTTACCATTTAGAAATGTCTGGCAGCCATCTTAGAACTGTAAATAAAGTAAAGGATAGCAAAACAAATTCCAAGGTAGCCACCAGTGCATCAACAAGCATGCATATGCATGCACATGCATAGGCACTCCCCTTGGAATGCTTTTTGTTTTACTTTATAATAAAAACCATTCCAAGATGGTTGCTGGTACATTCAAATACATTTTTGGATTCTTTTTATTTTACAATAAAGAAAAAGCTTTCCTGGGTGACTGCCTGCACATGCATGCTACCTCCGCAGCAACCATCTTGGCATAATTTTGTTATTATATCTTATAGATGTGTTGTTCCAAGAAGGTCGATGGCTATGTTTGAATGGTAGATTAACAAATAAAATATGCAGAGGGTGGAACACAATTGAGTGCAAGTGAGCACTGCAGGGCGCTCACAAAAACAACAAGCATTGGCAAAGGCAATAGGTCTCGTCTGTACAAGGGCTATTAGCTTTGCCAATGTGTTTTTGCCATGTTGTACACTAGTGTGGCTGCTGTTCAGCATGGCTAAAAGTTAGTGGTGTGGCGTGTGCTTGAGTGGAGTTGGGGGAGTAGAGGGTCATCAACTGGATCTGTTGGAGTAGAGTGTCGTATAGTGGAGCTGAGGTAAGTAGAGTTCAGTGGTTCAGTGGCAGAGAGTGTCGTAGAGTGCAGTGTCATAAAGGGCAGTGTCAGAGTGGAGTGGCGTAGAGTGGAGTGGCATAGAGTGAAGTGGTGTAGAGTGGAATGAGGTGGAATAGGGTGGAGTGGGTTGGAGTGGATTGAGGGAGTGGGGTGGACTGGAATGGAGTAGATTGGAGTGGATTGGATTGGGGTAGAGTGGGTTGGATTGAGTGGAGTGGGGTGAATTGGAGTCGGTGGACTGGATGGGGTGGATTGGATTGAGTGGGATGGATTGAAATGGGGTGAGGTGGATTGTATTGGAGTGGATTGGATTGGGGTGGATTGGATTGGATTGGAGGGGGTGGATCAGATTGGTTTGGGGTGGGGTAGATTGGATTGGAGTGGGGTGGCTTGGAATATACTAAGGTGGTTTGGAGTGGGGTGAATTATAGTGAAGTGGAGGGGTGGATTGGTTTGGAGTGGGGTGGATTAGAGTGTGGTGGGCTTGATGGATTGGACTGAGTGGGGAGGACTGAACTGGGGTGGGATGAATTGGACTGGAGTAGAGTGGGGTGGATTAGACTACAGTGGAGTGGTGTGTATTGGAGTGGGTGGACTGAATGGGGTGTATTACATTGGAGTGAGTTGTATTGAAATGGAGTGGAGTGGGGTGGACTGAATTGGGGTGGATTGGACTAGAGTGGGGTGCACTGGAGTGGGTTGGTCTGGTGTGAGATGGAATGGAGTGGGGTGGAATGGAGTGGAGTAGAATAGAGGGATGAATTATAGCGAGGTGAATTGGAGTGGGGAGAACTGGATTGGGGTGGGGTGGGGTGGGGTGGGTGGATTGGAGTGGAGTAGATTGGATTGCAGTGGGGTGGATTGCATTGGAATAAGGAGGATTGAATTGAGTGGGGTAGATTGGATTGGGGTGGATTGGATTGAGGTGGATAGGATTGGGGTGGTGTGAACTGGTTTGGGGTGGGGTGGATTGAATTGAGGTGGATTTTATTGGAGTGGGGTGAGGTGGGATGGGATGGATTGGAGTGGGGTAGATTGGATTTGGCTGGATTGGGGTGGATTGGATTAGAGTGGGGTGGGTTGGAGTGGGGTGGATTAGAGTGGGTGGATTGTTTTGCATTGGAGTGGGGCAGATTGTTTTGGATTGGAGTCGGGCAGATTAGAGTGGGGCAAATTGGATTGGAGTGGAACAGATTGGAGTGGGGCGATTGGAGTGGGGCAGATTGTTTTGGATTGGAGTGGGGCACATTATTTTGGATTGGAGTGTGGCAGCATGCAGTGGGGCAGATTGTTTTAGATTAGAGTTGGGCAGATTCTTTTAGATTGGAGTGGGGAAGATTCTTTTGGATTGGAGTGGGTTAAATTCCTTTGGACTGGCATGGGGCATATTGGTGTGGGGCAGATTGGAGAGGGTAGATTGTTTTGGATTGGAGTGGGTTAGATTGCGGAGGGAGTGGGATGGATTGGATTGGGGTGAGGTTGATTGTATTGTGGAGGGGTATATTGGGTTGAGCTAGCTTGGGGTCGATTGGATTGTGGTGGATTGGAGTGGGGTGAATTAGCATGGTGTGGGTGGATTGGGGTGAGGTGGATTGGACTGGCGTGGGATGAATGGGAGTGGGGCAGATTGGAGTGGGGCGGATTGGAGTGGGGCATATTGGAGTGGGGCTGATTGTTTTGGATTGGAGTAGGGTGGATTGGAGTGGGGCAGACTGGAGTGGGCAGATTGGAAGGGGGCAGATTGTTTTGGATTGGAAGGCGGTAGGTTGGAGGGAGGCACATTGAGTGGGCAGATTGTTTGGCATTGGAGTGTGGCAGATTGTTTTAGATTAGAGTGGGGTGGATTGGAGTGGGGCAAATTGGAGTAGGGAAGATTGTTTCTGATTGGAGTGGGGTAGATTAAGTGGGGCAGATTGCTTTGGATTGGAGTGGGGCAGGCTGTTTTAGATTGGAGCGGGCAGATTGGAATGGGGCAGATTGAAGTGGGCAGATTGTTTTAGATCGGAGTGGGGCAGATTCCTTTGAATTGGAGTGGGGCAGATTGTTTTGTATTGGAGTGGGGCAGATTGTTGGAGTAGGGCAGATTGTTTTAGATTGGAGTGAGGCGGATTCAAGTGGGTCAGTTTAGAGCGTGGCGGATTGGAGTGGGGCAGATTGTTTTGGATTGGAGTGCTCAGATTGGAGTGGGGCAGATTGGAGGGGCAGACTGTTTTGGATTGGAGTGGGACAGCTTGGAGTGGGGCAAATTGAAGTGGGGCAGATCGTTTTAGACTGGAGTAGGGCAGATTGTTTTGGAGTCGGGTAGATTGTTTTGGATTGGAGTGGGCATATTGTTTTGGATTGGATTGGATTGGGGTGAGTTGGGAGAATTGGAGTGTGGTGGATTGGAGTGGATTGGAGTGGATTGGACTGGGGTGGATTGCATTGGATTGGTTTGGGATGTATTGGATTGAGTGTGGCATAGAGAGAGGGGTAAGGCAGGGCTGCGTATTGGCGCCCTTCCTATTTACATTGTACATCAATAGCTTGGGAAGCTTTCTGGTAGACCAATTTCAAGATCGCCTGCAAGTCGGCCTTCGCCTGAACCCAGCCCTCCTCTACTCTGACGATGCCGTCCTCATGGCCCACATTCCTGTAGGGCTCCAACGATTACTAACAGGCTTCACTAAATCTTTGCAGAATTAAACCCTGTTAATTAACAAAGATAAGACTTTTATTATGAAGTGTGGGAAAAGGTCCTTGAAATGTCAGGATATAAACATTGAAAATGGGAAGATTAGCTTCGCCAAAACCTTTTCCTGTTTGGGTATTTTTTTTTACCAGGAGGGCTCGTGGAGACAGGCTATTAGTATAAGGAAGCCCCAATTTATGAAAAGTACCACAGCCTTGTGCAATTTCTCAAGGAAACTTGTCAGAAATCTACCCAAAGAATTATCAATAATGACAAATCAGATTGTTTGTTAACAGCCTTGTATGGGGTGGGAGTGTGGGTACATTCTGATCGCCAAGCCTTGCAACTAGTGGAGAATGCCTTCTTAAGGTATCTTCTAGTGGTGCCTAGCAGTTGCTCCTCTTATGTATGCCATGCTGAGTCAGGGCTATCTTTTTAAACGATTAAGCCAAGATTCAGCCAATTTTATTGGCACAAGGTCTAGTCCACCGAAGAAACTACCCTTAATCGTACGATCATTAGGGTTTGCCCTAAATCTCACTGTGTCTTTCAAATACCATGGCTGAATTATATATTTTTTTAATTAAGTGATATGGGGCATCCTGAATTTTTTGACCCGCCTGAAACTTTAGAACACACTGGTAGAATTTTTTAAAAACTGATTGTCTATCATTAATGGAGGAATTTAGACTGTCTGCCGAACTATTGAAGCCCACCGTTCGTAATAACCTATTGACGTTGGTTACCTACGAGATGCAACCGTATTTAAAAAATATTTACAACAGACAAGATAGGTTTGTTTTAACTTGTTTCAGGCTAGATATATTTCATTGCTTCACTAGTTTTCCAATGACCAATGATTGGTCGTCAAGCTTATGGAAATATCCCTGTAATGATGTGTCTCCACAGAAAACAATGCACACTGTTTTGTTCTGTAAATTTTACAGTGAACAAGGAAAGTACGGATTGTACCGATATTGAGGTCACATGGTTTCAGACAATTTCAACCTGCATTCCTATTCTTACAGACCTTACCCACTGTTCACATATGTTATGTCTTGGTTTTTAAAGGCTGTGATTAGATGCAGAAAGTCCCTGATAACCTAAAAAAATCTTTTGAGGTGTTATAAAATCGCATGATTGTCTTTGATGTATTTTAATTTTTATCCTTCTTAGGGAATGTTTTTTTTCTCTTTTATCTTGGTGTATGCTTTTCTATTATGAAATCGAATAAAGCTTATTTGATTTAATTTGAGTGGGGCGGATTGGTATGGGGTGAGGTGGGGTGGATTGGAGTGAGGCAGATTGTAGTGGGGTGGATTGGGATGTACTGCACAATGTGTTAAAGCATCATTTCAGAAATTACACATAACAAAGAAACAATGCCACTTTGCATTAAATTAATCCTCATCTTTTGGGAACAGCGCCCACAAGAAAAAACAAAAGAAAGCATGAGTGCAAAGTGAGAAAAGAAGGCTTGGCAAAATAAAAGACTACAGAAAATAAATCTTTGCAATTTTGTTTGTCCTGCTGGGCACGTTTTTGCCATTTAACACACCTTCTGTTTGCATAACACTTAGGTGTCGATTCCGATTTCGGCCGGAAAACGTACTACCCGACACGGACCCGTCATTTTTTCCGACCGAACCGTACACACACCTTACAAATAGCTGAGTAGGATGCGAAGCTCGAAATTTGCGACCTACTCGGCCGGAAAATATATTATACGTCCGAGTCAGCAGGAAAGGAGCCTGATGCGACCGACTCGTACGCGCAAGATTCGAGATAGCCAAGCGTCAACCTACAGACACGTACGCGAACGACTCCATGTAGCCAAGCATCAACACGACCCGACAGACTCGGACGCGAACGATGCCACATAGCCAAGCATCAACACGACCCGACAGACTCGGACGCGAACGATGCCACATAGCCAAGCATCAACACGACCCGACAGACTCGGACGCGAACGATGCCACATAGCCAAGCATCAACATGACCCGACAGACTCGGACGCGAATGATGCCACATAGCCAAGCATCAACACGACCCGACAGACTCGGACGCGAACGATGCCACATAGCCAAGCATCAACACGACCAGACAGACTCGGACGCGAATGATGCCACATAGCCAAGCATCAACACGACACGACAGACTCGGACCCGAACGATGCCACATAGCCCAGTATGAATGGAACAGACTCGTCCAAAACAATTTACACAAGAACAAGCATCAAGTGCTGTCAAAACGACTTACAAAATTAGAAGAAAATAAAACAATGGAAGCAGAAAGAAGACTACCAAAAAACGCGTCATCTCCAAAAAAACACATTTTCAATTAACAAGACACACCCACAACACAACCTATATAAAGGGAGACAAAACTTCCCAACACCATTTGCTACTGCGACAGACATGCAACCACACCACACCACTAGACAGACAACTCATCTAGCTACCACAAACACACACATCTCATCCACCAAACAACCTCCACACAACTAGCACCAAAGAAACACACCTCCACTCACACACACTCACCCTCACCTTCACACACACACACATCTCCACCAACACCCATCACCATGCCCCCAAAGAAGAATCCACAGTTCTTAGCTGCTGAGTTGGAAGTGATAATAGATGAAATCATCCGAGTTGAGCCACAGTTATTTGGCAGCTTGGCCCAACAGACCTCCCAGTCCCAGAGAACCAAGATGTGGGAGAGGATTGTCAACAAGGTGAATGCCCATTCACCTACCTTGCGCACAAAGGAGGATATCCGGAACCGGTATGATGACGTTCGCAGGAGGGTAAAGAGGCTCATTGCCAGAGAACATGCCCTGAGCACCAAGACTGGTGGTGGACGTCATAAACCGGTACATTTCACCACCTGGGAGGTGAAGGTGCGGGACCTCCTCCCACAGGAGGCCATAACTGGACTAGCTTGAATCCCAGAACCTGGTGAGTACATGTACAAATAGTCTAAATTCACCCCAAATACACAGCCACAGACACCACAGCAACACATCTTGAATGTAACTTTGTACACACAGTCATGGAACCCTGGAACATGCTGGCCCATTTGTCCTGGGTGGGAGGAGGAGTGGAAGCAATGACTACTGCCACCAGCACACACTAGTCCCCCCCGTCCCACAAGAACACACCTGTCACTATGCTGTCCCTGAGAGTGAATGCAAATGCCCTGTCAAGATGGCTGACACTGGTCATCGGTGTGGGGAACACAAGGCCCTGTTGGCAGTCCTGTACAGCATGACTGCAGGCACCACTGTCAGACATCTGGAATGTAACTTTGTACATACTGTCATGGAACCCTGGAACATGCTGGCCCATTTGTCCTGGGTGGGAGGAGGAGTGGAAGCAATGACTACTGCCACCAGCACACACTAGTCCCCCCCCCCAGTCCCACAAGAACACACCTGTCACTATGCTGTCCCTGAGAGTGAATACAAATGCCCTGTCAAGATGGCTACACAAGGCCATCCTGTACGAAATTTGGAAATATCTACTGCCAGTTCTTGGACTACTCACACAACTACAGACCATAACCTTAACTGCACATTACACACACTGACAGGTATAGATCAGTCACATGTGCCCTCAATGTGCATGCTACAAATGTGTGTGGCGGACAGGACACACTCTAATTAGCTGTCACACCACATAACACAAAACACACACAGATAAACACACATCAGGGACAATGCCCACGGACAGTAGATGTGAGGTGTAATGCAAGATGGCTGACACTCTTGCGTTGTTTCATGTGCACAAGGCATTGTTGTGTGTAGCATTGTAATTCAACATCAGTCAGCGGTCTCAGCATCCTTGAAAACTACCACCCTCACTGTCATTGCTCCTCTGACAATGATCAGTAAGCTGGTCTGTTTGCCATTGGAAAGTGGGGTAGAAGTCAACACAGCCTAACTCAAGCACTAAACACGCTGTACCTCACAGCTCTGACCATGAAAAGGCAAAAGACCATCCCTGGGAAAGATCTCTGTCCATGGAGAACAAGTAGAATGTACATGAAGTGATCATGTGCAAAAGTATGCAGCAACAAAATGCACTACATCAAGATATACAAATGTGTGCAAAGTGATGAAAAATATCAACATAAATATGACTACTCACATTGCATACGTTCACAAACAATGCAAAAACTACACACGCATAACAACAACCATGTTGGGGCATAGCAGAACAGCACAATGCGAAACATCACACAAACTTGCTGTAGGCTCTGCGCAGGAGTACAAACTTATACTATTCACCATTACAAGTCCAGTGTGGGCAACATTAGGGAATGTCAGATCATACTATTATCGCATAATACAACTACTCATGTCAGTTACTCCCCTACTGCATGCCAATGTAATGAGCTGTGTTTCAAGGACTGCCATGTAACAATGCATTTGTCAGAAGAAACGCGTTGCGATTGCATACGAGGTTACACATGTGATGTCATTGATTGTTCACATCAACACATACATCCAAGCAAAATCATCTAATGATGACACATATTCAGGAAAGTGAGTTTGCATGTCACCCCAGCAATGTAAGTGTGAGAAACTCCACAAAGGCAAGCACAGATGCACAATTCCTGCCAAACATAAGATTAGTTACAGTATGTATGTCATAGTGAAAACACTGATGTGTGAAATAACAACACACCTGGCTCATGCACAGTGTGACACTTGCCAAAAAATTAATACGAACAGTCAAGGATAACAATACATGCACATTGATGCACAGAGCTGGACATGCTCAGTAAAGCACATGTCTCCAAAATAACAATGTCCGATTACAAAATATCTCAGTGTCTGTGACGATTGATGAGTAGAAATAAGGAGGAAACGCAACATTATCCACAACATCTTCACATTTGGCTGTGCATGACAACATAACATCTGAAAATACACAACTAACATTGTGTCTCTCTACTACCCACAGGCACTCCAAAACAGAGGGCATCATCTGGAGAAGATTCAGAGTCCACCAGCAGCTCCAACACAACGTCAGACACTGAGACCTACAGTGTGGATGACTCTCACACCTCCTCGGGCGATGGGAACGAACCTGGCACCTCCGGTGTGGGTCAGCATGTGGCACCAGTATGATCAGCAGCCCCAGCAACCACTCCTGCAACGTCCATTAACATCCATACACCCCGGATCCCCTCGGACACACCCAGACAGCAAAACCCTGGGAGCACAGCAAGACAGCCCAATCTGGATTTGGCAGGAAATACCAGCCCTGTCAACAATGAAGGAGGACAGGAGCTGTCAGTGCGTGCTACACCAGGCAATGTCTGTGCGGTTAGGGAAAGGAGTGGTGTGAGCATGCGTGGTGGGAGGACACGTCCCACAGCTGGTGTCGGAGAACAAGCTGACCCCGAGTTACAACGCATTTTCGATGTATATCGCGAATGCACCGGAGACTTTGGCCAGGTTGTCGGGATCCTCAGGGACATAAAACATCAGCAGGCTGCACATTTCGACCGGATTGACAACCATATGGACCGTGTGGACCAACACATGGACCGTATGGACCAACACATGGACCGTATGGAGTCCAACTGGTCAAAAATAGACAATCTCACTGCAGTGCATAGGGACATACTAACATGCCTATGCCAGATAACCACCAACATTACCCCACCTCCCCGTGTGCACTCCACACCTGTTGCCTCAACATCGGCAACTGCCACAGGGAGGGATGAGGAGTCTGGCGTAGAGTCCCCTCCGCCGCAGCAGCCTGATACTGAGGGTCCCCCCAACAAAGAAGAGGAGGGGCCGTCCAAGGAAGGATGGCAAGTGAGAGACTGATGGACATGCATCCCCCAGGAACCAAAGAAATGCTCTGGATATCCTCCATTGTGTGCAAAGCATTCACTTTGTTGACAGTCCCTGGACTCTCCCACATGGGATGGAGCATGTAAGTTGGACTAAATGCCAAATGGACTGTGGATTTCGCTCAGAAGGATTTTCATCTGACAGCACTTCCAGCACTTCCAACTGCACATTAATAAATTCATATTCACACAATCCCTGTGTCATCTATGAATTATACACTGTACCCACTTATCAGCTCATGATCTGTATCACCTGGCACTGTCTCACAATGAGGTGCATGAGTTCTGTGGTAGTGATTCTTCTCATACAGAAGTATGCATGGCAAAATAGGCCATTGTTGAAGGATGGTTGGACATTAGTTGCACATCAGAACACACAATCCAATGACCCACTACCTCTGGTGTCTCATCATCTCAACAAAATATACAGAAGACACCCAATGATTCTACCACCCAGTAGCCAGCACTAACAACATCTCTGAAGCAAGGTAGCAATGCACACATTCACGCTCACTCACCCATGCTTGTCCACCAAATCATGAATCAGTGTGTGTGTAATGTTCTATAATTCACGTTTGAGAAAAAACAATCTCTGACTGTTGTCCTACAATGCAGCATACGAGCTAGCCCCAGCAGCTGTAAACATGATTCTCAAACAATATACATTTCCATAATCAAACATAATACTACAGGTGAAATGTGTTTACAACCTCAGTGTGGAAAGCACCACCCTCCCTGTGATGGTGACATATTCTACAAACCATTGAACAACTCTGTGGCAATACGGGTCAACCGCTCACCTCAGACAGTAGGAGTACTGGTCACAGCATATGCACAGCAAAGCACTGGTGCGTATATGTAGATCTTCCATCTGTGTAGATTATTGCCCTGTGCGTCAATGTAATGCAAGTATTCCACTTATGTGTAACAAAGTGTAGCATTTCATGGCGAAACTATCCGTGCTGACTAGATCTACCATTACAAAGAGTCCTGTTTTTCAACCTTGTGGCGCAGCGCTTCAACAGTACCAAAATGATCTCATGTGGACTCAAAGGCATCTTGCACAACAATCACAGAAAGAATGTGTGCTAAAATGTCACACACAAAGCTATTATGTCAGCTTGGCTCCGATTACTTTAGCATAATTCAGCATGATCCTAGGGACAAGCTTACAATTCATCTACCGCCTCATGAAGAAATGTCACATGACACATACCAGAGATAGCCACGCAAGGTCAGCACAACACACATAGCACATGCAACATTAAACATTGCACACACTGTTGTCAAATTAAAACCATAGAACCGCACAAACAAAGACCATAGTCTAATGAAATGAACACCATGGCAGAAAAACATGATATGAACGGTTGTAGCATATTTCTGCAACGGAGAAGGCAAACATCAATGTGTGTAACAGGTTTATTACACAGGCAGAAGCTCTGCTAAACACAAAAGCAAACTAATTACAGTTCCAAGTATCCAAATAAACCAAAGAAAAGACAAATCTGACCAAATAGATTGGCTGTCAGAGAGTACTGGTCCAAATTGAAAAACCATTATGGAACAGCGTTGTGTGTACCCACACAACAGCCAAAGGAGCCTGTGAAGGAGAATCATAGTACAGTCTTAAATACAACTTGCCATGATGACATATCCAATTATTGACTCACTATTGTCCATTGTAAATTCTGACCAATTGCTAGGAGTGATTTCATAGTGGAGACCATCATAACTTAACATACACTGTACAACGGCAATGACCCTGTAAATTAGCCGACCCACACACACATCACAACATATTGTCCTACATACACACATCACGCTTAGGAAAGGCATCATCAGACTTCTGCTGCTGTCCGGAGTCAGTGGAGAAGTGTGGCTCAATGGTTAGAGCGGCAGACCCTGATGCAGAGATCTGGCCCGGGACCAGGGTTCAATTCCCGCCTCGGCGGGTCTTGGGCTCAATTTCCTCGGACCTGATAATTCTCGCCTCGGTGCCTATTCTAATCATGGGTCCAACTCTGGGCAATAGCTTGCTTAATCTCCACAACGGCCCCACCAGCACTGGGATGCCTGGCTTCACCTTGGGGGTGCCCAGGAGTGGACATTTCACAGGGAAAAGACAGGAAGGGTTCCACAGCGGTATGCGTACAGCGCCAGGACACCCTAGGGTAACAGTGTGCTTTACAAGTACAAATTTCATTTCATTTCATGCATACTTACACTCAAGTAAAGAAGTTGTCAATGAGCTGTCTCCTGACATCCACCTCCTCTTCCTCCTCCTCCTCACTGGCAACGTTCCCCAGGCCTGGATCCTCCCATGAGGGAGGACGTTGGTCCCTGTCATCCTGAATGAGCGGTAGCTTATTCCTCACAGCCTTGTTGTGAAGCATGCAGCACACTATAATGATTTTGCACACCTTCTCTGGGGAATATTGAAGGGCACCTCCTGTCCGGTCAAGGCAGTGGAATCTGGTCTTCAGCAGCCCAAATGTGCGCTCAATCACACGCCTGGTCCGCACATGTGCCCCGTTGTAACGGACATCAGCAGGTGTGACCGGGTTCCTGAGTGGTGTCAGCAACCAGGGCATGTTTGGGTATCCAGAGTTTCCTAAAATTATCAAATATGAAGGATCAGTTGAGCAACAACAGGGTACAACATGACAGACAATGATCACACAACTGACACTGACAACTTGACTCACCAACAAGCCAGGCACGCTCATTCATGAACTGGGACATCAGCTGGGGGATCCGGCTCATCCTCATTATGTATGCGTCATGTGCAGATCCCGGGAAACGCACACATACATGGGAGATGATCTAGTCCGCCAGACATACCACAAGGGCATTGATTGAATGAAAGTGTTTACGATTCCTGTAAACCTGTTCATGGGCTCGTGGTGCAACCAAACCCACATGTGTCCCATCAATCGATCCAATCACATGTGGCATGTGTCCCAGGGCATAAAAGTCATCCTTAATGGCACGGAACTGTGGCGGTGTGGGAAAATGTATGTACAGGTCGAGGAACCTCAACATGGCTTCACACACATCCCGGAGCACTCGACTGAACATCGTCTGGGACATCCCACCAGCATCAGACACAGTAAACTGGAACGAACCTGTGGCAAAAAATGTAGTGCCGCCATCACCTTCATCTTGGGGGTCAGGGCAAAGGGATATGTGCGTCCAGGTAGCAAGTGTGGTGACAACTGGTCTGTCAATTCCGAAATTAATGCCCTTGTGAACCTGTATTTCCTCATGCACTCACGCTCCACCATGGTTTCAAGATCCGGGAAGGGTCTGTGGACATTTGGTGCACTGAGGAACACATGACAAAGTATGTACACATATTACTATATGAATTAAACTTCAAGTAATACAGTATCAACAGATTGCGTGGCACTTACAATGATGACACAGTGAAGTCAGATGTCTGAGGTTGACCTAATCCAGAAATTACAGCAATGTGATCATGAACATACACACAATTATGTCATGTATTACCAAATAATACAGTGTAGTACTGTGACTACTCACTGTTCTCTGACACTCTCCATGTGATCAATTGTAACATGCACAACACACACACAATTTAGTATCAGCCATAGATTTTTAGGTCAAATAGCACATGAATTGAATGTACACAGACATGGACAAGGTATTACAACCTAGCAACAACACTACAGACAGACAGCTTGTCACCATGCACAACACTGTCATGGTCTGGACATTGTCATGATGTGATGTATGACCTACACAACACAATTATCCCCTAGGACAGTGGCCAAGCATAGGAGGATGATCTGTGAAGTGGTCACTCACACTAGTCATGTCCCTCACAAACACTGCTATAGTTGCACTGTAAGCTAGGATCATAATGTGAGTAGTCTTGTCTAATGTGTCTGTCCCATTTGACATGTGCAGAACTCCATCCACACAGGGCATACAGCATGCCATTATTCATACATACATTGTCTGAGTTGATGAGTGGGCATTGCATGCACGCGTCTGCCACATCCTGACCGAGCCGGACTGACAGATTGCATGCTTGATTCAATGCTGTTCGACGCGGGTGAGTTTTCAATACACGCGTCTGCCACATCCTGACCGAGCCGGACGCACTGATTGCCTGTTGGTCATCATGGTGACAGACGCGCATTTCGCATCGTGCATGATTCGCGTACGGTACGATTCGGTTTACTTTTTTAACAAATGTATCAAAATCTAAACTGTCATGATGCAGGTATTTTGAACGTTGCGGTAGGCGTGTCTGATGCGTCCTATCTCATGGATTGGACTAATTCATAGGATGCAAACGAGTCGGACCTATCGCTTTGTACGCATGGGACCAATTCTGCCTCTGCAGCGCAGATATAAGGCTGTCTCTTGCCCTGAGAGCTCACTTGCCTGCACTGAATGCTCCATATAGACATCTCTGCTACCACTGCTGCTGTCTCTGTGTTCTCTGGCTCCAAGAATGGCACGTACTGTGGAGAGGGCCCCAGCCTTCACAGAGGAGGAAAACCAGGCCCTGCTGGACAGCCTCCTACCACAGTACAGCAAGCTGTATGGGAAACCAGGGGAGCAGATGAGTGTGCAGTCCACATCCTCTCTCATTGTGCATCTTGTCTGACTAGCACTAATGGCATTGTGTGAAGCAGTGGCTAGCATGTTCACTCAGTAGTTGTCACACCCAAAGTGTGCAGGTACCTGCAGTGAACAGGTACTGTGCTGTGAGAGTGCATTTAGAGATGGTCATACTACCCAGGCAATGTTTCCATGTTGGTGATGCAGGACAAGTGTCCATCCACATAGTTGCACTACCTGTGTACATCAGATGCCCTTGTGAAAAGCACATGTTTATCCAACCGTGTGATGCACAAACATGTTGTATGTGTGTTAATGGCCCTTTAACTTTGTCATCCTCACAGGTTGATGCCCATCAGAAACAGGAGATCTGGCTGACCATTGCCAGGGCAGTTCGATCTGTGGGGGTCCACTGGCGTCGCATCCGCAGCTGCCAGAAGAGGTGGCAGGACCTACGTGGCTGGACCAGACGCATTGCTAGAGTCCTGCTGAAGCTGTCGCCTCCTCGCAGTAGGGGCGGACACCGGATTCTGACCCCCCACATGTGCCGGATTCTGTCAGTGGTCTTCCCTGACCTGGGTGGGCTGTTTAAGGCCAGACAGCAGCAAGGAGGGGGTAAGTGCATGCCTTGTCTGTGAACTGTGTCTAACATGATCTTTGCATTCCTTCAGCCTGGTTACGCTACCACAGTTTGTCTGTCTGCTTGAACTAGAATCATGTCCATTATTTCTGTAATGGCCCTTCCTCATCTGATACACAGGTGTGTCCCTTTCAGTCAGTGACATGTCTCACGGGGGGCCTGCTGTTGTCCAAGGTTGATGTGGGGGACCGCATCTGCTACCGGCAGAATGTATTAGCCTTCATGAGTGGGGAATTTATTGACATGTATCTGCACATTGCCAGATATGTGACATGCACTCTGTGTGGGCCATATATACGTGTCCTAGTTGATGCTCTGCCTCGCCATATGTGTCTGGGGTGATTCCCAAACACACATGCAGCATGTGTCACAATGTTGTGATCTCTGAAGTATGTCCATCATGTGTGTCACACATGCATGGACACATGCCTACTGTTCAGGCTAATCCCATGTTGCACATGGACCAGGTCAGGTATGCCTACTCCGGTCATGGTGTACACTCAGTTCTCCTAATCATGTGTGTCAAAGTAAATTAAATGCATTGTGCAATGTGCAATCAGGTGTCAGCCTCTGTCTCATTGTGGAGTGGGCTAGCTTTTTAGACTCCTGGGGTGTCAATTATTTTTGGGTGGTCAGACAGCTGACATGTGGCTGTTGGATCTTCACGATGGGGTCAAACATAGGTGTGTAATCACTTGACTGTGCCTGATGGTGTATCCAAAATTTAAGTGCAGGCAGCTATACTTCATTGTCATCAGACTGTGATGTGATCATGTTGCCAGACTTGTGCTTGCTGTCACTCTACTGTGGCATATGTATGACGTGGGATCATCATTTGCCTTAACATGTGGGTAGCAGTGGGGCAACATGTGCACATGACAGATGCAGGGCTTATATTCCCCACAACTACATGATTGAGATACAGTGCAGACTGTTGGTTTTGTGATGCACTGCCCCAGTGATAGAAGGCAGCAATGACTGATTACCCAGACTGCCCTGTAGCATGTTGTTTCATTTGCTACAGTGTATCCTGCAGTGATGGAAGTTGTCCTGCATGCACTCAATTGTGGCATCGTCCAGCAAGACATGAGCACATCATGGTGTGTGGTGAAGGAAGCATATCCATATTACTGACAATTACTTTGGCCATCCCTTTACCTGACACATGTACAAACTCAGTGCCAGGAGATGGTATATGTGTGTACTGACACATTTCCATCACAAATCCTGCAGTTCAGACAACTGTCTATGTGGTGCATGTGTGCACAAATGAGTAGTGTCTGGCTACATGCACCAGACTGATGTCTCCATGGACATGTAGGATATGAGGGGCATGGTTTATTGGCAGACTGACATGTGTGTTTTACAAATATGTGTCTGCACTTAAGAGTATTTACCGCAAATGATGCACAAACGTGCGCTGTCATGTGCTGTACTGACTGTGATGTGTGATGTATATACAGGTGACTGATATTTCTCTGTTTACCCTGTTGATTTGCAGTTACATCTATGGACACTGGAGGAGACAGCTCCACGGACCATGAGGAGCCACAGCGCCAGGCAGGGTCCGCTGCGGAGGATTCGGAGGGACCCAGTGGAACGGAGGGTGAGGGAAGCCACAATGAGGAGACCTCGGCTACGTCCACCTCGGCTGAGGAACACGCCAGCTTCAGTGATGACTCCCTTGTGGAGGTGGGTGCCAGCAGCCCCCAGACAACACATAGCAAGTCTGGCCCCGCCACCACCACCATCTCCACCCTCCCATCTGCTCCCATTCCAGATGTCCGTGGAGGCTCCCGTGTAAGAGAGCATGTCTCCTTCGTGCCAGGCACTGCACCCCCTGCCCCTGTCTCCCCTGCTGCCCTGAGTGTGGAGTCTGTGGACTTACTGAAGCAGCTCCATGTAGGTCAGACAGCGATGCTGAGTGTCCTCCATTCTCACACCAGTCTGTTGACACAACTGGTGTCCTTCATGGAGGGCATCTCATCAAACATGTCTGCCCTACATCGGACCATTCAGGCCATGGCCTCCACACAGACGGCAGCAGTGTCCCTCCTCCAACAGGCCCTCACCCCTGCTACCTCTGCCACATCCACAGTCACCACTCCCCTGCCTGTCCAACAGACACACACACCCGCACATGCACGCGCCACATCAGGCAATAGCAGCACACAGACACGCAAGCCAAAGTCTAGATCCACAAGCACGCACACTCCGGGGACTGATGGCACACACACATGGGATGGGTCACAGACACACATACAGGCATCCACAAGCACTCCGCATTCCTCAGATGCCTCTCCCTCCAAAACACCTTCCCTTGCCTCACCTACTACCCCCACTTCCAAACAGCTCTTCCTCTGTGACCTTGGCCTCTTCCCCACAGACCCATCTGCTCCAACTTACATGGGGAAGAGGAAGTCACCACGCACAGAGGGGAGTTCCCCTGCAAAACGGACACCCTCCCCCAGGCGTATGGACACTGAGGCCCCCACCCGCAAGTCTCCCCGGACCAGGAAGGGTAAGACACCACCAATAGCACAGGCTTCCACCTCACACTCTCCATCCTGCAACCCCCCGGACGCCAATACACAGGTCCTACGGCCATTCCCTGCACCAGGTTCACCCACACACCCATACCACATACCCAGGATGCTTAGGCCCTCCCCCTTCCACATGCACTTCCACCCCCGCCTCACATGCTCAGCCTGTTCCTGCCACTGGTGTGGAGACCGTGTCTCCCCCCTCTGTCCTGCCCACCTCATCTGAACCCCATTTCACTCCTCTTGATGTTGGCACTGCAGTAGGAGGCACATCCCCCCCGTCTGATTTGGGCACTGCAGTTGAGAGCCCGTCCACCACATCTGTCCCGCACACTGCAGTGGTGCAGGAAAACACCACATCTGACTTGTGCCCAGCAGTGGTGACGGCGCCCATTGTGTCAGACCCCTCCACTGCAGTTGCTGGCGTCACTCCTGCACCCACCACACCTTCCCTGCCCCATTCTCCTGTCCCCTGATCCTGCCCCTGCGGTGCCTGGCCTGCCACTATGTATGCCCCTCCAAGGGGTGAGATGTCCCTGGTCCATAGCAGTGCAGGCAATAAATGGATGACACGTTTTCACATGTTACCCTGGTAGGACTCTTTGATGGACTGGCCATTGGCCTTTTCACATCGTGCCAAGAACATTCATATATATTTTATTGCTGAATAAAGCCATTTTTGTTATCCAGTGGTGTTGCATATAATGTACATGATGTTGATGATGTGTATCATGAACTTGCTATTGTAATGGTGTCTGTGTTTGTGCAACCGCACCACTGCACTGTTATGTCTTTTCCCGGCCATTGGCAGTATGTTTTTGGGAGGTTTTACCCTAGTGTCCCTTCGTCTCCTGGCTCATCAGCCTGCACATTCATCATGTTTGGTATCTCCCATTGCTGACATGGTATGGGACTTGTTCACCTAACATCTACAGTCTCCACAGGATTCCTTAGTGTGTGTGTCTGTTGGTGTAGATATGTGTGTATTCCTCATGGTGCTCACTTTGCAGATTGTCTAACTGTTCACTGGAGTCATTGTCAAGGATCATTGCCATTGCTTGTCTGCACATGGCAGAGGGTGTTCTTGTGATACACAGCAATATTTGCCAAACCAAATCTATGTTTGTATGTGACACAACCACTACATTGCCACAACATTGCTTGTACAATTTGGACACTGACTCATGCATGCTGTTTTGAAGATGCTGCTATTTTCATGTACACAATGACCTTTTGGTCACTGTGGTGATGGGGGTTTAGACCCCATTACCACAATGAACAGTAGATGCAGGAATTTTGAACCCCACAATCACCTTTTGGTCACTGTAGTGATGGGGGTTTAGACCCCATTACCACAATGATCAGTAGATGCAGGAATTCTGATGCACACAATCAGCTTTTGGTCACTGTGGTGATGGGGGTTTAGACCCCATTACCACAGTGATCAGTTGCTGCAGGATATTAGTGACACACATTAACATTTTGGGCACACATGTGTTGTGAGTCACATTGTATGTCCACTGCCACAATATGTGTTGTGAGCATTTTTCACATACAAACATGCAATGTTGCAAAGATGGTAGAGGGGTGGTTTGCTTAGTCTCCCTATGTGTGTGTATCCTGGTGTTGATGGGCATCCTGCCCCCTATGAGTGGGGATGGTCATTTTGATAGGCATCCACCCCCCTATGGGGTGGACAATACTGTGAGTGTTAGGCACCCACCCCCGTATGGGGTGGACAATACTGTGAGTGATAGGCACCCACCCCCCTATGGGGTGGACAATACTGGGAGTGATAGGCATCCACCCCCTATGGGGTGGACAATACTGGGAGTGATAGGCATCCACCCCCTATGGGTGGGATATGCTGGGAGTGATAGGCATCCACCCCCTATGGGGTGGACAATACTGGGAGTGATAGGCATCCACCCCTATGGGGTGGACAATACTGTGAGTGATAGGCATCCACCCCCCTATGGGGTGGACAATACTGGGAGTGAAAGGCATCCATCCCCCTATGGGTGGGATATGCTGGGAGTGATAGGCATCCACCCCCCCTATGGGGTGGACAATACTGGGAGTGATAGGCATCCACCCCCCTATGGGGTGGACAATGCTGTGAGTGATAGGCATCCACCCCACTATGGGGTGGACAATAATGGGAGTGATAGGCATCCACCCCCCTATGGGTGGGATATGCTGGGAGTGATAGGCATCCACCCCCCTATGGGGTGGACATTACTGGGAGTGATAGGCATCCACCCCCTATGGGGTGGACAATACTGGGAGTGATAGGCATCCACCGCCCTATGGGGTGGACAATAATGGGGGTGATAGGCATCCACCCCCCTATGGGTGGGATATGCTGTGAGTGATGGGCATCCACCCCCTATGGGGTGGACAATACTGTGTGTGTTGGGCATCCACCCCCCTATGGGTGGCATTTGCTATTTGGGATAGGCATCCACCCCCCTATGGTGGTGTTTCCTTTCGTGTACTCGTGACATTTTGGTGTGTGGTAGGTGTCTAACTTACCTTCTGCGTCGTGCGCGTCGGTAACGATGGGCGTACAGTATAGGGAAGACATGCGCGATTGGATACATGGCTGCTCCGTCTCGTCCCCGTTGATCGTGTTCTGGTGCGAGTCGGAGCTTTCATACGCCTCGTCCGGATGCTGTGACGTGCTGGAGCCGGCGCCCTGTGCGACGCGTATTGGGGACGCATCGTACTTGCGTATCAGGAAATTGGTTAGGTTGCGCCTCCGTACGACTCGGTTTCCGTGTTTCCTGAGCCTGTTCGCTACTGACATAGTGCACGAATCTGAGCGGACGATTCGGTCGGAGATTTGCCTGTTATACGCATCGTACTTGCTAGTTTGTAGGAAAAAGCTCCGGATACGAATCGGACGTAAGGTAAGCCTACGATTAGCATTGGGAAGGCACTTTTGGCGACATCAGAATCGACCCCTTAAAGTTAAACAGAACAAAATAGTACCTCAATCACGTCGGGAGCAGTGTATGAACACTGATTAGGTTGAATCAATCAGTGCTGGGTCCCTTCTCCACAGAGAGGAACGGAATGTTAAACCTGCCTTGATGAATTTCGAGGATGTAAAGAAGAGTGCCTCGCAAGCCAACACATGGTAAGCAACGGGCAGGCTCCAAAACCTTTTTGTTGATAGGTAGAGGTAGAGGCAGAGGCATGCGCTAGCACATGCTCTCACTGGCACGACCCTAGTAAAAAATAACAAAGAATGACGCAGAAACAGGAAATGGAGTGATGGGATTTCATAAAAGAAGCAGGAGTAACGTGGAGAAAGAGGAAAGAGAGAGCAGTCGTACGAAAGGAGTGGAACAGAGTATAGCTACAACTCATCCAATTAGAAATCATGGTAAAGCAGGCTTGCTCCAGGAGTGAGGCAAACGCAAGATTAAGGCAGAAAACTATCGTAAAAGGAGTAGGTTGAAGTGAGATGGAAAAGATAGCAAAAAATCATGGAAAGGTACAAGCAATAACCTCCATTTCATAGATGAAGGAACTTTCTGAGAGATTACCCTGTAAACAAAGAACTGGCCACACCCCTTAAAATAATGCATCGATTGCACTCACTTTCTTGTGACTAGGGAAGGTCTTCAAATGTCACATTTTTCGGAACTAGCTTCCAGTATATTGCACAAATTTCGATCCCGTTCTTATATCATTAGCATGCTTTCTGTTTTTCTTTGTTTGAGAAGAGGCAATGGTATTGTTCCTTCTTTAATAAATTGTAATTGATGCAGTGCACGTGCTGGAGAAAGCGAGCTGGAACAATTAGTGTGATGCGGATTAGATCATTAGAGTGGCCGGTGATTGGCAGTGCTGGGCTGTCTGGTTGCGCCTCTGGGCTGAACAACACTGACAACAGATGGTTCAATATACCTATCCCTTTCGGCTCATCAGTCATGCTTCATCTCTGCAGAGGGAGAGGAGACACTGTGTGTTGGAAGAGATGCAGAATGAGATTGAGAAGAAGGTAGGAAGAGGGAAACAGCATAATTGGATCCATCAAAACAGTGTGTTCATGTTTGTGGCTTGGGGATGACTGCCTAACTCAGAAGCCAGGAGTGAGTAATACCGAGCAATCTGCGATGAATACAAATAAACACTTAACTGTGCCCCCATGCTCATTGAATATTCATTTTCTGGACAATTTCCATATTACATGTGATGATTTATTTATAGCAGTTGTGTGCACAGCAGCAGACTACCGCATATCAATTGGACAATTAAAAGGAAATTGGGCATTTTGCCAGGCAATATTTTCAAAATAACCTCTCATTTGACAGAGATAATACAACATAAACGACTATATTTCATAATTTTTTAAAGTTTTATTTCGTGAAGCTTTTCGTGTGGGGTCTTCTTTTTATACCATTTTTAAAAACAATTGTTAATATAATATTTGTTTGCAGAACCGGATCAGGTTCAATTGTTTTTTTTAAAGAAAACTGAAAATAAAACGGAGTGAAAGTGTCAAAACCCTCAATGGTAATTGTGTTTTTATGCACACATAACTAAGATAAATTGCATCGTTGAAAGTATGCTTACGCTTCAGTTTTAAAATTATATTATTTATGGATGGGTCTCAGATGGTATCATAGGAAGAGAACGGAATTCATATCATATCTATTGTGGTTAGTGAAGATGGAAGTATCTATATCCTGTAATAGCATTAGTGGGAAGTCAGTGACTCTCCCTTTGGGCCTGAGGGCAGAGTCAGCAGTGGCAATCTTGCTGAATCTATCCTTTCGCTGAACTCTGGGGAGACACAGGTTCCAAACTGAAGGCAGGGAGTGAAGGGACCCTCCCTGCATCCTCTTTCTGCTGGAGGGCAAACTCTGGGAGATGGAAATAAAGTGTAAGCGTGCCACTTAGGCACTCTGAATGGTTAGTCCCAGGAAAGCAGGAAGAAGGTAGACCAAAGAAAGAGACGCACTGTGGGTGAAACCTGTTATGGGTTCTAAGTTGTTATCTCCCCTCTTAAGAACTTGGGGGCTTATTTAGAAGCCCTTTGCTCCACAGGAACGTCCCTTTTAGGGAGGTTTTTGTGGCGCACAGGGCTTAGCTATATCTACAAGGCCATGTAAAGCCTCCCTGCATGGCTTTTTATGGCCTTGTAGATATGGAGTAAGGCAAAGCAGCACAAGTTGCTGCCTTGCCTTACTCTGCAGCATTTCATGGGCGTTGCTGTGGGTGTTCCCATGCACACCCATGGACTTTGAAAGTGCCCCAGATTTACAATATCTCATAAACCTGAGGCAGCGCCAAAACCTTGCGCCTCTAGAGAAGCAGGCGTAATGAGGAGATAGGTTTACATTTCTCTTTGTTTTTTCCTCTTTTCACGTGTGCTGCATTCTGTAGCACATATTGAACGAGGAAAACACCTCTGGTAATTGTTTTTGTGCAGGAACGTGTCCCTTCCCGCACAAAAACAATCCTGCCAAAAACACAAACACCCTTGGGGTGCAAAGGTATCTGCTTTGGCTCTCGGCTGTAAATTGTACACCAGCAGAAAGGACAGGAATGCCCCTTATCTAGTAAATACATTGCATTCCTGCACTTTCGAATTGGCATAGCGCTGTGCAGCAAAATGACTTGCGGCACTACCCTACGCCAATTCTTTGTAAATATGCCCCTGGGAGTGAACACATACTTACGGAAATGGCAGACTCGTTAGATATTGCAGGGGTTTGCAAGGCCAGCGATCTAAATGTTTTGCGGTATAGGCCTCAGACTGAATCCTGTGCTAATTTCTATTCGAGCTCAGACAAGAGTTTATTCCCAGATAGGGTATGCACCTGGCCAGTTAACACAACCCTTTTTTGTCTCAATGCAAATAATGAAAAAGTAACACCTGGTAGGATTTGTGAATTTTGTACGAAGAGACGTGACATCACTGTGCTGTTCTTCATTCCTAGGTGTGGGGCACTTGGAATGGGGAGGTGGTCCAGCATGGTGTTGGTATTGCAGACCGTCCACATCACATGGTACCACCGTGTGCCACTACAATATTGGCACACTTCCCACAGTCACACGGTGGGAAGCCATTATCATTTGGTGTGCACACAATTAACTGCAAATCCCAGCAAGCAGCAAATATTAATTCTGCAAGGGTTGGGACAGGTTTCTGTGGATTAACTGTTGATGTTCTTCATTTTTATTATTTTTATTTTTTTATTAAAGAATTGTGATTTTTTTTTTTTTTTAAACTGAAGAACTTTGATTTTTAAAATCTTTTTGCAATTTGCACATCGGCCTCCAACATTGCACGTTGTTATCGGGTGGATCGGATCCTTTGTTACTAGAACATCTGCCATTTCAGGACTCGCGCGAGCACGCAAATTCAAGATGGCCGCCCCTGTGTGAGCTCCGATACGAGGGAGCTCGCTTTTATCAACAAACTCAATAATTCCAGTCGGAAATAACTGGAAATCATATTCATAATGCTCAGAGGCCTTACCTGATGCTGTGGTGTCCTTTTTTTGATGAATAAGACGTCGCTAAAGGTACTTTTCTTCCTCCTGGTTCTTCTCCTATCTCTGCCTCAGAGTGCTGCCCAGAGTTCCTGTCAGGGGGGCGGAGCAAGTGTTCAGGAAAGGGCCTGGCTTTGGCCTTACCACACCCCCAGCCTAATTAAGCTGCTGCACCTGCTTTATTCTTGCAGTATTTGTTTCTGCTTCCACAGTACTTCATTATTCTTTACATTTATTTGCTCCACACTCTTTATTATATGAAAATGGAGAATAAAAATGCGCAGAATCCTAATAATAAAAGGAAACAGCAAATTTCTCCGCCTCCTGCAAAATCTAAAGTGGTGGAATCTAGTGAACCCTCTTTGGCATTAATTCTTGATGAGATTCATGCATTGCGTACCAGCACTGATACTATTGCGTCAGAGATTAAAAGCCTACGTAAGGATATGGCTAGTATGTCGATGAAAGTTTCAGATAACTCTATTAAAATACAAGATAACAAAATTAAAATTGATGCTTTCACACCACTTGTGGCAAAAATGTTGCCTATGTCTACTCTTCTCCTGGACATGGAAAATCGTAATAGGCAATACAATTTGCGTATTTTTAATCTACCTGAGGATGTTGAAGGTGCTAATTGTAGACTATATCTGGAAAATTTGATACCTGGTCTGTTAAACATTAAATTTACGGAGACCTTTGAAATTGATAAAGCACATAGGATTCCATCTCATCGCAATCCTCATCACACTAAGGGGCCGATTCCGATCTCGGTCGGAGGCGCACCCAACACCATTCGGTCGGGAAAAAAGCCATGCGAAAGCCTGTTTCCCGACCGATCCGTACAGCACACCGAACGAGCAAGTACGATGCGCACAACAGCAAAGAATCCGGCCGAGCCGTACTCACCCAAACCAGGTCCTGTTCTCCGACCGAGGCAAATCCGGAAACGCCGAATCGAGTCGCACGGAAGGAAAAATGCAGTCCCGTCCGGCCGGACAAGTACGATGCGCTTTCCGTACGCGCCGAACCCGTCGCTACGCGCGGCACGTCAAAGCATCCGGGAGAGGCGCACATAAGCTCCGATTCGCGCCACAACACGATCCACGGCTCCGAGACGAACACGGCAGCGACGAGGACGACGCGAAGCGACGAGGACGACGCGAAGCAACGAGAAGGACGAACGACACGAACCAACCATGAATCCCTTCGTCCCGATCATACCAATATTCTACATATACTACCGGAACAGGCACGGACGCGTACGGCGCAGAAGGTAAGCCAGACACCAACCACAAAACACATACAACACGTACACGACACATCACACACACACAGAGGGATGCAGAATATACTTACACCAGCAACAGCAGCACCATAGGGGCGGGATGCCCATCACCAATGCCACATATGCACACAGGGGCCTGAATGCGCACCACCACCCCTACCCAGGAGGGGCAGGATGCCTACCACCACTACCACCCTTACCCAGGGGGGGCTGGATGCCTACCACTACTACCACCCTTACCCAGGGGGGGCTGGATGCCTACCACCACTACCACCCTCACCCAGGGGGGGCAGGATGCCTACCACTACTACCACTCTCACCCAGGGGGGCAGGATGCCTACCACTACTACCACCCTCACCCAGGGGGGCAGGATGCCTACCACTACTACCACCCTCACCCAGGGGGGCAGGATGCCTACCACTACTACCACCCTCACCCAGGGTGGGCTGGATGCCTACCACTACTACCACCCTCACCCAGGGGGCAGGATGCCTACCACTACTACCACCCTCAGCCAGGGGGCAGGATGCCTACCACTACTACCACCCTTAGCCAGGGGGGCAGGATGCCTACCACTACTACCACCCTCACCCAGGGGGCAGGATGCCTACCACCACTACCACCCTTAGCCAGGGGGGCAGGATGCCTACCACTACTACCACCCTCACCCAGGGGGGCAGGATGCCTACCACTACTACCACCCTCACCCAGGGGGGCAGGATGCCTACCACCACTACCACCCTTAGCCAGGGGGGGCAGGATGCCTACCACTACTACCACCCTCACCCATGGGGGGCAGGATGCCTACCACTACTACCACCCTCACCCAGGGGGGGCAGGATGCCTACCACCACCCTTAGCCAGGGGGGGCTGGATGCCTACCACTACTACCACCCTTAGCCAGGGGGGGCAGGATGCCTACCACTACTACCACCCTCACCCAGGGGGGGCAGGATGCCTACCACTACTACCACCCTCACCCAGGGTGGGCTGGATGCCTACCACTACTACCACCCTCACCCAGGGGGGGCAGGATGCCTACCACTACTACCACCCTCACCCAGGGGGGGCAGGATGCCTACCACTACCACCACCCTCAGCCAGGGGGGGCTGGATGCCTACCACTACTACCACCCTCAGCCAGGGGGGGCTGGATGCCTACCACTACTACCACCCTTAGCCAGTGGGGGCAGGATGCCTACCACTACTACCACCCTTAGCCAGGGGGGGCAGGATGCCTACCACTACTACCACCCTTAGCCAGGGGGGGCAGGATGCCTACCACTACTACCACCCTTAGCCAGGGGGGCAGGGTGCCTACCACTACTACCACCCTCAGCCAGGGGGGCAGGATGCCTACCACTACCACCACCCTTAGCCAGGGGGGCTGGATGCCTACCACTACTACCACCCTTAGCCAGGGGGCAGGATGCCTACCACTACTACCACCCTTAGCCAGGGGGGCAGGATGCCTACCACTACTACCACCCTTAGCCAGGGGGGCAGGATGCCTACCACTACTACCACCCTTAGCCAGGGGGTAGGATGCCTACCACTACTACCACCCTTAGCCAGGGGGGCAGGATGCCTACCACTACTACCACCCTCAGCCAGGGGGGCAGGATGCCTACCACTACCACCACCCTTAGCCAGGGGGGCTGGATGCCTACCACTACTACCACCCTTAGCCAGGGGGCAGGATGCCTACCACTACTACCTCCCTTAGCCAGGGAGGGCAGGATGCCTACCACTACTACCACCCTTAGCCAGGGGGGGCAGGATGCCTACCACTACTACCACCCTCAGCCAGGGGGGGGCAGGATGCCTACCACTACTACCACCCTCAGCCAGGGGGCAGGATGCCTACCACTACTACCACCCTCACCCAGGGGGGCAGGATGCCTACCACTACTACCACCCTCACCCAGGGGGGCAGGATGCCTACCACCACCCTTAGCCAGGGGGCTGGATGCCTACCACTACTACCACCCTTAGCCAGGGGGGCAGGATGCCTACCACTACTACCACCCTTAGCCAGGGGGGCAGGATGCCTACCACTACTACCACCCTCACCCAGGGGGGCAGGATGCCTACCACTACTACCACCCTCACCCAGGGGGCAGGATGCCTACCACTACTACCACCCTTAGCCAGGGGGGCAGGATGCCTACCACCACTACCACCCCCACCCATAGGATGGACAATGCATGACACAACCAGCACACCACAACCTAGGGAATGCAAGAAGAAGACATCCCCCCAACACCATGACAAGCGTGTGTAGACTGTGTCAAATGCCTACAACACTGAACATGACTTCGAACATACAATGTGACCCCCTAGCACACGTGCCACACAAATATGTGTGTGGCACACACAACGCAAGCAGGCCATGACCATTGTGGCAATGGGGTCCAAACCCCCATCATCACTATGACCAAAAGGTAAGTGTGGGGTCCATAGCTGCAGCACATTTTGAACATTGTGGCAATGGGGTCCAAACCCCCATCATCACAGTGACCAAAAGGCAAGTGTGAGGTCCATAGCTGCAGCACATTTTGAACATTGTGGCAATGGGGTCCAAACCCCCATCATCACAGTGACCAAAAGGTAAGTGTGGGGTCCATAGCTGCAGCACATTTTGAACATTGTGGCAATGGGGTCCAAACCCCCATCATCACAGTGACCAAAAGGTAAGTGTGGGGTCCATAGCTGCAGCACATTTTGAACATTGTGGCAATGGGGTCCAAACCCCCATCATCACAGTGGCCAAAAGGTAAGTGTGGGGTCCATAGCTGCAGCACATTTTGAACATTGTGGCAATGGGGTCCAAACCCCCATCATCACAGTGACCAAAAGGCAAGTGTGAGGTCCATAGCTGCAGCACATTTTGAACATTGTGGCAATGGGGTCCAAACCCCCATCATCACAGTGACCAAAAGGTAAGTGTGGGGTCCATAGCTGCAGCACATTTTGAACATTGTGGCAATGGGGTCCAAACCCCCATCATCACAGTGACCAAAAGGTAAGTGTGGGGTCCATAGCTGCAGCACATTTTGAACATTGTGGCAATGGGGTCCAAACCCCCATCATCACAGTGACCAAAAGGTAAGTGTGGGGTCCATAGCTGCAGCACATTTTGAACATTGTGGCAATGGGGTCCAAACCCCCATCATCACAGTGACCAAAAGGTAAGTGTTGACAAAGTAAGAGGTGCAACTGCCAAACTGCATGGATGATTCCTGGTCACAGAACAACAAACACATCAGTGGCAAAGTAGTGTATGTGTCCCATTGCAACATAAATTGGGGGAGCCAAATACTGCAGTGCAAATAAGACATAACTTTGGCCATGTGCAGACAAACAACACCCATGGGGGCTGACACCGTCAACAATCATCAATGACACAATGACAGAAGTGACCATCCGAATGCAGACCCACATATTTGCACCAATGGGCACACACATGCAGATACCCTGTGGAGACTGCAGATGTGAGGTGAACAGATACCATACCATGGCCGCAATGGGACACACAATCAACAATTAGCACCAAATGAGGGCTCCCGTCCCATCAGCCTGGTCATGGAAGTGCCAACGGAATCATCAGCACAGATCCAACACACTTGTATAGCAATGTTGCACTGACAACACAGATGAGTCCTTCCCCATTGATGCCCAAACCTGCATGTTCACTGGAGATGGCCACACGGTCAGGGAAGTAGATGAATAGAACAATGGCAGGCACAACAGTTGTGCAGGGGTGGAAGCCACAGATGTGAAATTGCCAATCTAAGTAGGAAATCCCATTGCCAAATACTGAACACATGACACCCTCAGATGCTGCTATGGATGACATGGATACACCACAGGATAGGACACATTCCCCCTGGACCACATGGGTTCCTGCACAGTAACACTTCATTATCATGAGACCAAATATCACCATCACTGCAGCAAGGGCATGGTTAGCATCATCAACATCATGTACATCAGAAGCAAAAGCACTAGAGAACAGAAAGTTGCTTTATTCAGCATATGTGGCATTAAAAGTAGAAGTCCGGCAGAACATAAACAAAGGCCAATGGCCAGTCCATCAACAAAGTCACAAGTGGGTGACAGTGGCAGATGCCACCCTACACATGCCTGCACAAAACCAGGGACAATCCACTAGGAGGGGCAACCGGGGGTAGGCCAGGCACCGCAGGGACAGGATCAGGGCTCACCAGGAGGAAGCAGGGAAGGGGTGGTGGGTGCTGGAGAGCCACTGACAACTGCAGTGGAGGTGTCTGACATGGTGTGTGCCGGCACAACTGGGGGCATGGCTCAGATGTTGTGGGTGCCGGCACGACTGCAGTGGACCCTGCAGATGGAGTGGACAGGTCCACCACTGCAGTGCCCAAGTCAGACAGGGTGGTAGTGGACTCCACTGCAGTGCCTACCACCAGGGGAGGAGAATGGGGAACAGGCAAGGTGGGCTGGACAGAGGGGAGGACACCCTCACCACATCAGTGGCTCAGACAAGCACAGCGGGGGGTGTGGTGCCGGGAGAGCAAGTGGCAGGGGGAGAAGGCCGGAGCCTCTTGGGGATGGTATATCTGTGGGTGGGGGAACCTGGGGCAGGGTGTGGTGGGGGCACCTGTGGAGTGGGGGCCTGAGGGATGGAGGAAGGAGACCTGGTGCTTGAGCTGCAGGGCGGCGGCGGGGTCTTGCTCTTAGCACTCCGGGGGACTTGCGGGTGGGGGCCTCAGTCTGTCTGCGCCTGGGGGAGGGTGTCCGGGGGCGAGGGGCACTCTGCTCCGTGTGGGGGCTTCCTCTCCCCCTGGATGCTGGGGCAGCTGGATCGGAGGGGAAGAGGCCGAGGTCACTGAGGAAGAGGCGCTGGGTCTTTGGGGTTGCAGGTGAGGCAAGGGAGGGTGCTTTGGAGGGAGAGGCAACTGAGGACTGTGCAGTGCCCGTGGATGCGTGTGTGTGTACCAGGGCCCCATCCCCTGTGAGTCTGGTTTCAGTCCCCTGACTGTGCGGCGTGTGCGTTTAGTTTGTGGCGTGTGTGTCTGTGTGCTGGACGTGTGTGTGCTGGTGTGTGCCTGTGCCGGTGTGTGTGTGCTTGGGACGGGTAAGGTGCTGGGGAGTGTGGATGGAGCAGAGGCAGGAGGGGTGAGGGACTGTCTGAGGAGGGACACTGCTGCAGTCAGGGAGGAGTCCATGGACCTGTTGCCCCTCTGTAGGTCAGACATGCCCGATGAGATGCCCTCCATGAACGACACAAGCTGAGTCAACAGTGCGGTGTGCGCATGGAGGACACTCAGCATGGCTGTCTGCCCTACATGGAGCTGGCGAAGGAGGTACACAGACTCCTCACTCAGGGCAGCAGGGGACACAGGGGCAGGGGGTGCGGTGCCTGGGCCAAAGGAGACACGCTCCCGAACATGGGAGCCTCCATGGACCTGGGGAATGGGAGCCGATGGGAGGGCGGTGGTGGTGCTGGTGGTGGTGGGGACAGCAACACTAGCTGGGGTGTGGTGGCTGCTGACACCCGCCTCCACAAGGGAGTCATCCTCCGAGTTGCTCTGGTCCTCAGCTGAGGTGGATGGTGCTGAGGACTCCTCGGTGTGGCTCCCTCGCCCTCCGTGCCACTGGGTCCCTCCGACCACTCCTCGGCTGCTGACCCAGTCTGGCTCTCTGGCTCCTCCTGGTCCGTGGAGCTGTCCCCTTCCGTGGCCGTGGATGTATCTGCAAACAATGGGGAAACAGACAGACATCAGTCACCTGCACCAAACGCACACACCACTGTGAGCACAGCACATTTCAGAGCAAGCCCTGGCATCATTAGTTGTACATTGCTAAAAGTGCCCTAACTGAACAGGAGAAGCCAATTGTCAGTCTGATGCCAAGCATGGCACTCACATCCCACATGGCCTTGCACCCATCTGTCTGGTGTGTGTTGGATTGCAACACCCCAGTGTGGACACATGCACCAAGTACACAGTAGTTGGACAGTGCAGAGGACACGGTGTGGCATGTGGACATGCACACATCACAGCTCTTGCCACTGAGTCAGTACAGGTTTCCGGATGAAAGGGATGCCCAGAGTCAAATAGGAAATGCATGTGATGCATACCAGCGACAGACACCATGATGCACCCATGTCCTGATAGCCAGCGCCACTATGGTGTGCATGTAGCACATGTCACTCCCCTGCAGGACCACCAATAAGTTGACACATGCCATGGCAGAGGCATGACTGCTAAGTCATACATCACTGTCTCAGTGATGTATGACTTGGCAGCCAGACAACAACACTATGCACTGTGTCACAATAGTAGGTCATGGGGAATGCAAGTCCTGGAGCTGCACAAGTGCACATGTACATCCCCCACACAACACATCATCTTAACCCTCATCTGTCCAGGTCACACCTATTGGACATATGGGAGACCTGTGACACTACCCTCTGAACCTGAGCCCCTCACAATTTGCTGTGAATGGGGAACAGCTGCCTGAACTTCACATTCGCATACCCCAGTCTGCACGGGCAGCTGATCAAACACCTATGTGACACACAAGTATCGTCTCCTATGGTCACATCTCCAGGGGCATGCTGAGCCCCTACCAAGAAACACCCCAGCAGTCCTGGCAACTAATCCACAGCACACTGACACAGAGGCAGACACCTGAGGGCTCAAATCACTGTGCACAATGTGTCAGCTGATACACGGGAGTGGGAGTACAGAGTGCATTGCATGGCCTGGAGTAGGCATGACTGTCCTGCCCCACATGAATGAGGGATGTGCCCTGGACAGTGGATAGCTGGCTATGTATGTGTGACACACGTAATCTGCACACTCCTGGGGCCCAAACATTGTTCCCACCCGCTGCATGGGCGTGTGCCACATACCCCAGGCACATGTGGTGGCTCAGCTCAGCAAGTGGACCGCATATCAAAGCAACACGCAGATCACATGTCCAAACCCAGGCGTTGTGTGAACAATGGACCCACCCATGATGCCCACAACAGAGTTAGGGAAACAGATGCTGTCCCCCACCTTTAGTGAAGCAAACTGCAAGGACACAGTCCCAAGTGACACAATTCCCAGAATGTAAGGGCCACACCTGGGTATCAGATGAGCAGTGGGCAGTGCACAATAGAGGGACATGGCTCCTGGACAACATGACTGCTGCACTGTGGCAGTTGAACCAGGCCAGAGGAGGGCACAAAGCATGTAATACAGAGTTCACAGTGCAGTCTTTGACTCACCCCCTCCTTGCTGCTGTCTGGCCTTCAGCTGCCCATCCAGGTCTGAAAACACCACCGCCAGGATCTGGAGCATGTGGGGGTCAGGGTCCGTGTTCTGCCCCTCCTGCGAGGAGGCGACAGCTTCAGCTGGACCCGTGCAATCCTCCGGGTCCAGCCCCGAAGGTCCTGCCACCTCTTCTGGCAGTTGCGGATCCGGCGCTTGTAGACCCCCACGGACCGGACAGCCCGGACGATGTCCTTCCAGATTTCCTGCTTCCGATGGGCATTAACCTGTCAGGATGACAAAGTGAAAAGGCCATTACCACACATGCAACATATCCGTGCATGACACAGTTGTATATACATGTCTCAATCACAGGGGCACATGATGTACACAGGCAGTGCAAAGCTGACCATGGACAGTTTGCCAGACGTCACTACATGGTATCATTGCATGGGAAGTAAAACCATGTTCAAATGCACTGTCACTGCACCATACCTGTCCAGTGCAAGTCACTACACACTATGGGGGTGACAACTACTCAATGAGCCTGCTAGCCAGTGGCGTGCAGACTCTCAGCCTTGCTAGTCACACAAAATGCACATTCAGAAAGGCAGTGCACAGAACACTCACCTGCTCCCCTGGTGTCCCATACAGCTTGCTGTACTGTGGAAGTAGGCTGTCCAGCAGGGCCTGGTTCTCTTCAAGGCTGAAGGCTGGGGCTCTCTCCACAGTACGTGCCATTGCAGGGTCCAGAGGGGCAGAGACAGCAGCAGTGCAGTGGCAGATGTCGTCCTGGAGCATGTAGTGCAGGCAAGTGAGCTCTCAGGGGAACAGCCAGCAATATATATGTGCTGGAGAGGCAGATACTGTCCCTTGTGTCCAAAGTGATAGGTCCAAGTCGTTTGCATCTTCTGAATCTGGCCAATCCATGGAATAGCAGCACCAAAACACACCCACAGCATCCTTCAAATCTTCAACTTCATGACATACATGATTTTGCAACATTGTTGTGGGTGACCAACTGAATTTACAGCAACCGACTCGTTCGAAATTCGAAAACGCGTCCGTTGCCAGGCAAGCCCATTGTCAATGGGTGCGCACCGATCGGTCCATTGCGGTACAACGCGCACAGGGGTACAACGCGTACCCGCACACATTGAATGCAATGGGCCGGCCGGAGGCACCGATCGGTCCATTGCGGTACAACGCGCACAGGGGTACAACGCGTACCCGCACACATTGAATGCAATGGGCCGGCCAGAGGCACCGATCGGTCCATTGCAGTTCAACGCGCACAGGGGTACAACGCGTACCCGCACACATTGAATGCAATGGGCCGGCCGGAGGCACCGATCGGTCCATTGCGGTACAACGCGCACAGGGGTACAATGCGTACCCGCACACATTGAATGCAATGGGCCGGCCGGAGGCACCGATCGGTCCATTGCAGTTCAACGCGCACAGGGGTACAACGCGTACCCGCACACATTGAATGCAATGGGCCGGCCGGAGGCACCGATCGGTCCATTGCGGTACAACGCGCACAGGGGTACAACGCGTACCCGCACACATTGAATGCAATGGGCCGGCCGGAGGCACCGATCGGTCCATTGCGGTACTAACGCGCACAGGGGTACAACGCGCACCGCGACACATTGAATGCAATGGGCCGGCCGGAGGCACCGATCGGTCCATTGCGGTACAACGCGCACAGGGGTACAACGCGTACCCGCACATCATTGAATGCAATGGGCCGGCCGGAGGCACCGATCGGTCCATTGCAGTTCAACGCGCACAGGGGTACAACGCATACCCGCACACATTGAATGCAATGGGCCGGCCGGAGGCACCGATCGGTCCATTGCAGTACAACGCGCACAGGGGTACAACGCGTACCCGCACACATTGAATGCAATGGGCCGGCCGGAGGCACCGATCGGTCCATTGCAGTACAACGCATCACTGTACATGTGACTGGCATATGTCAGCATGCCTGTCTCAGATGGACATATGCCAGCCACAGATAGCTCCCAGGGAGTGAGGGGCACACCTACATCATGACAGCCTGTCCAAACTTTATCATAAGGCATGTAAGGCTGCATTTCCTATTGTGTGTATGTTGGTGTACATGTTGTCCTGTGGGTGTCACCTGTGGGCAGCCACCCCCAGGCTGTGTACGTGTTCATGGGGACAGGATCCTGGGTGTTACGTGTACATGACCACTGTGATGTGCAACTGTTCATATCTGTGCATGTGCCATGGTCACATTTCACAGTGGTGTATGTGTATGTCATGTCACATACCCCGTGAGTCCCATGTGGGACGGTATGTTTGAGCCAGGGTGTCCCAGTGGCACAATAGTGATGGTCCTCCACAGTCTTTGTGCATGTAGTGTTTACAATGTCTCTGATTTCATGTGCACAATGGGAGACAGTCTCCACATCCACGTTGTGTGTGCATGGACTCTGATGTTGTGCGTGTGTGTCACAGACGTCCATGTCTGTCCTGCCGTGGCAAGTGGGGCCACTACCTGTGGGGGTCATGGTTGTTTTGCTGTGGTGTATACATGATACTCCATGTAATGCCAGTGTCCATGTGGCATTACAGGGTCCCTGGGAATGTACCTGTCGTTGAGCTGTGGTGCCTGGGGCACATCTGTCCTCACATGTCACTGTGGGGGTTATTGTGACACGGCAGCAGGAGATGGGAACTGTGACACGGCCTCATGATATCCAATGGGCCAACCTGGGACTAATTGATGCCACCTGTTGGACCGTGTTGACAGATGTTGGCCATGTATGTACCATACATGTCCTTCCGGTACTGCACACTTCAGGTAGTTGTGCCTCATAATGATGTATGTTGGGATCTTGAGTGTGTTCAATGCCACATATGTGGGGTGACTGACAATCTTGCTTACTTCTCCTCTGCACTGCAGGGCTCCTGCTGTCCATCAACCATTCCCAGACCTGGCAACGATGGTGGAACGGGACAGCATCCGACGGTACCGCTTCACCAGGCAGCTGATTGAGGATTTGGCAGTGCAGTTGTCCCCACATTTGCAGCCTGGCCGGCCGTATCCTACAGCGCTGACCCCCAAGGTTAAGGTGATGGCAGCCCTACACTTCTTTGCCACTGGTACCTTCCAACATACTGTGGCGACTGCTGGTGGGATGTCACAGACCATGTTCAGCCGTGTGCTCCGCGATGTTTTGGCGGCAATGTTGCTCTTCCTGAACCGGTACATCTATTTCCCTAGACTGCGACGACTCACTGACGTGAAGAGTGACTTTTATGCCCTGGGGAGGATGCTGCATGTAATTGGCTCCATTGATGGGACACATGTGGCTTTGGTACCACCACAGGCCCAGGAGCAGGCCTACAGGAACCGCAAGCACTACCACTCGGTCAATGCACTGGTGGTGTGTCTTGCAGACATGACCATCACACACGTGTGTGCCCGTTTCCCTGGTTCAGCACACAATGCCTTTGTGATGAGGAGTAGTCGCATCCCCAGGATGATGGCACAGATGCAGAACCAGTGTGCCTGGCTTGTCGGTGTGTACTGACTTTGTGCCATTGTGTGTGATCTGATCTGTAGTATTCCGCCCACTTTTCCAAGTCAGCTAATGTGCACTTGTCTGTCCATAGGTGACTCGGGATACCCCAACATGCCGTGGTTGCTGACACCCCTCAGGAACCCTGTGACACCAGCCCAGATGCGCTACAATGAGGCACATGGTCGGACCAGGAGAGTGATTGAGCGGACCTTTGGTCTCCTGAAGAGCCGCTTCCGCTGCCTGGACAAGACCGGAGGGTCCCTCCCATATGCCCCTGCGAAAGTGTGCAAGATTATCATCGTCTGCTGCATGCTCCACAACCTGGCAGTGCGGAAGGAGTTGCCTCTCATCCAGGATGACAATGACCAACATCCGCCACCTGTGCAGGATCCTGGCCTGGACCACGATGCCAGTGACGATGATGATGATGATGGTGATGGTGATGTCCGCACACAGCTCATCACCAACTTCTTTAGCTGAATGTGAGTATCCTGAGGTGTCATGTCAATGATGTGAGTTGGCATGATGTGTGGGTGGTGCTCTGGTGCTGTTGGAGTGTGTCCAAGGGCTACTTGACTGGATGTGTGTTGCGATGTGTGGTGACAGGTGGGCTGTACTCCCCAACAGTGTTGACATGCTAACTTGGTTCTGGGTGGGTATCTTGTAACATGTATTGTGCATGAGTTTTGCTGTTCTGTCCTGTACTCCATTGCTTTTGACTGTGTGTCATTTCTGTCCTTCACAGGGTACTTTCAGATTCGTTTGGTCAACTGTGTCCACCGACGACGTGATTGCACATCCAGGCTGGTAGCTGTTGTGTCCCTACAGGTGATGTGCGCCACACCCATGGGCTTCCTTCCGTCTACAGTTGTTGACTGTGTGCCCGCTGCCAGGTGGGATTACCTTGCATCTGTAGTGGTTACGGCATGTTGCAACTGTGTAATAAACCTGTGCTTCACTTTGTGATGTGCGTTGTCTGTGGTCACACATTTGACTGCCATTTTCTTACTGCACCTGTGGGCTACTTGACTACAACTGGGAATGGGTGTGGTGTCTGTGCATTGCACCGTCTTCCCTGGCAACATCAGTGTAGGCAATGAGTCAGATGGCCTAGGTGTGTATGTGTTGTGTAGACCTGGTGGTGTGTCTCCCTCATGTGTGTCACGTTGCCTGTACTCACATGCCTGTGTTGTCCTTGCTGTTGCAGTTTGCATACACAGTGTAATTTTGCAGTTCATCATCCCCATAACAGCACCCACGTTGGAATCACGACAGAGGCAAGTATGGTGTATTAGTGTGTTTATTGTGATACATTTGTGTTAATAGTGCATAGGATGGGTAGTGCTGTACATAAATCTTGCAATCCCAAGTTCCTAGGTGAATTGAAAGTCCTGGTAGACAGGATCCCCAGTATCAGGGCCACAGTTGTCTGACACATTGGTCCAACTTGTACTCCCCATGCAATGTGTGGGAGTAGTGTTGCCGTCAACAGGGTGAACAGTCTGTGCACAAAGGCGAACATCCAGAACAGGTTCAGGCTTCCTGGGAGTTGCGCTTGGCCATCGGCCTCTCACTTTTCCCTCCTCGGACGACCCCTCTTCTTGGGGGGCCCTCAAGTACAGGCTGCTGCAGTGCAGGGGACTCTCCGCCAGAGTCCTCCTCCCTCCCTGTGGCAGTTGCAGTTTGTTCGGCACCAGATGTTGTTGGCACACAGGGAGGTGTGGACTGGTTGCTGTTCATCTGGCGGAGGCATTGTAAAATGTCTCTGTGCACCGCCGTCATCTCATGCAGTGCATCCCACTTGGACTCCACGCGGGACATGTGTGAGTCCACACGGGACATGTGTGACTCCACGTGGGACATGTGGGAGTCCAAGCGGGCATGATGGGCAGCCTGCTGCTGTTTAATGTCTCTGAGGAGCCCCACTACCTGGCTGAGGTCTCCGGTGCTGGACTGGTACGCATCAGCTATGCGTACCAGTTGTGGGTCATCATGCACACCAGCAACGTCTGCAAGCAGCGACCTCTGTCTCCCACCCCTCCCACCACCCCTGCTGACATGTGCAGTGTGTGCAGTGGCACGCACAGATAACCCTGGTCCACCTTGGGGGTTGGTGGTGGTGGTGGTGTCCATGGCCCCAGGTTGGTCCAGGGTCCCTGTGCTGGTGTTGCTCCTTGTTCTGTCCATGTCGGCAGGGATGGTATTCGTGGTGACAGTCATTGGAGGGGTGGGTGCAGGGGGTGCAGCTGGTGGTCCTGCTGGTGCTGCAGCTGGTGGTCCTACTGGTGCTGCATGTTGACTTGCACCGGATGTGCCAGGTTGTTCTTCATCGTCCGAGGAGGACAGAGGCTGTACGACGCCAGTGAGCTCGGCATCCTCTTGAGCCTGGGACTGGGACTCCTCAGCGTCTGCTGCTGTGTCCCCATCATCACCTGTTTTTGGGAGACACAAACAATGTATGTTATGTTTCTGCAGGCATCAATGGTTGACACACATGACAGTTGTGACTGTGCCTCTGGGTGCGGGCCTGTACATTGCATTGTCCTAAGTCGTCACAGTCAGGGGTTGATGTTGGTGTGGCACATTGTCCTGCATTATTTGGGCATTTCTATGTATTTTCTGGGGTGTGAACATGGTCTGCATTGGTTGTGTTTGGTTGACAGCCGGCCCTCCTTCCCACCCACCCAGCCAGTCAGTTATCCCACCATGGAACGTGCTTGCGTTGCAGGGAGTGTAAGTTGTCTCTCAGGATGTCAGTCAGTGGTGTCCTGCTGTTTGTTGGTGCACATTTGCCAGCAGGGCCTTGTGCTCCCCACAGCAGTAGCCAGTGTCAGCCATCTTGTGAGTCCTTCTCCACTTCCTGTGATGTGAGCATGGTTCAGGGTGGTGTTGATGGGACAGTTGTGGGGGTGAGCTATGTCTGTGACTACGACTCCCATCATGCCATTGCCTCCACCCCACTTCCCAGCATTCCCATACTTACTTGCTTTTGTGTGGAGTTCAGTGTGTGTGGATGTGAGAGCAATGGCAAGATGGCTGACAGTGGTGTCCTGCTGTTGGTTGGTGTGCAGTACCCAGCATGCCCTTGTGCTCCCCACGACACAGCAACAGTGTCAGACATCTTTGATGGGCCTTTCCACTCTCTGTGGGATGTGCATGCGTGAGTGTGAGCTTGCTGGGCCATGTGGTGGGGGATGTAGAGCTGTGACTACGACTCCCATCATGCTATTGCCTCCTCCCCCTTCCCAGCATGCCCATGCTTCCTTCCTTTTGACTCTGCTTCCCTGTGGGGTGGGCTGGCTGTGCTGACAGGATGGCTGGGAGTGTTGTCCTGGCAGTTGTTTGGCTAGAGGTCCCAAGAGTGTCCCTGTGCTTCACACAACATAACCCAGGGTGGTGGTTCTTTGTGGGATCTTGTGTTAGGATGGGGGCATTGCATTCTACCAGGTGGGTTCTGTGGAGTTTGTGTTGGGGGTGTGTGAGGGGAGGTGCTTGTGACTATGGTCAGTGCTGCAAGTCCCCCTTCCCACCCAGCTAGCCAGATATCCCACCATGGAACGTGCTTGCATTGCAGGGAGTGTAAGTTGTCTCTCAGGATGTCAGTCAGTGGTGTCCTGCTGTTTGTTGGTGCACAGTTGCCAGCAGGGCCTTGTGCTCCCCACAGCAGTACCCAGTGTCAGCCATCTTGTGAGTCCTTCTCCACTTCCTGTGATGTGAGCATGGTTCAGGGTGGTGTTGATGGGACAGTTGTGGGGGTGACCAATATCAGTAACTACGACTCCCATCATGCTATTGCCTCCACCCCCCTTCCCAGCATGCCCATGCTTCCTTCCTTTTAACTCTGCTTCCCTGTGGGGTGGGCTGGCTGTGCTGACAGGATGGCTGGGAGTGTTGTCCTGGCAGTTGTTTGGCTAGAAGTCCCAAGAGTGGCCCTGTGCTTCACACAACATAACCCAGGGTGGTGGTTCTTTGTGGGATCTTGTGTTAGGATGGGGGCATTGCATTCTACCAGGTGGGTTCTGTGGAGTTTGTGTTGGGGGGTGTGTGAGGGGAGGTGCTTGGGACTATGGTCAGTGCTGCAAGTCCCCCTTCCCACCCAGCTAGCCAGATATCCCACCATGGAACGTGCTTGCATTGCAGGGAGTGTAAGTTGTCTCTCAGGATGTCAGTCAGTGGTGTCCTGCTGTTTGTTGGTGCACAGTTGGCAGCAGGGCCTTGTGCTCCCCACAGCAGTAGCCAGTGTCAGCCATCTTGTGAGTCCTTCTCCACTCCCTGTGATGTGAGCATGGTTCAGGGTGGTGTTGATGGGACAGTTGTGGGGGTGAGCTATGTCTGTGACTACGACTCCCATCATGCTATTGCCTCCTCCCCCTTCCCAGCATGCCCATGCTTCCTTCCTTTTAACTCTGCTTCCCTGTGGGGTGGGCTGGCTGTGCTGACAGGATGGCTGGGAGTGTTGCCCTGGCAGTTGTTTGGCTAGAGGTCCCAAGAGTGTCCCTGTGCTTCACACAAAATGACCCAGGGTGGTGGTTCTTTGTGGGATCTTGTGTTAGGATGGGGGCATTGCATTCTACCAGGTGGGTTCTGTGGAGTTTGTGTTGGGGTGTGTGTGAGGGGAGGTGCTTGTGACTATGGTCAGTGCTGCAAGTCCCCCTTCCCACCCAGCTAGCCAGATATCCCACCATGGAACGTGCTTGCATTGCAGGGAGTGTAAGTTGTCTCTCAGGATGTCAGTCAGTGGTGTCCTGCTGTTTGTTGGTGCACATTTGCCAGCAGGGCCTTGTGCTCCCCACAGCAGTAGCCAGTGTCAGCCATCTTGTGAGTCCTTCTCCACTTCCTGTGATGTGAGCATGGTTCATGGTGGTGTTGATGGGACAGTTGGGGGGGGGCAATATGTGTTACTGCGACTCGCATGATGCTATTGGCTACACTGACTTGGCCAGCATACACAGAATTCCTTCCTTTGAGTGGTCTTCACTGTGTGTTGGTGTTGTTGTGGTGGCTACATGTCTGGATGTGTTTGTTAGTTCTATTTGTGCCACTGCCTAGCTGTAGTTGTAGTTGTGTTTGTACATGTGTTGGCACAGTTGGATGTGACTTTTTTGATGGCATGTGTTGTGTTTATCTGACTGACATACACATTTTGGGATGATTCTGTTCTGGTTGCTGTGTAATTGCTATGAGTGCATGGTTTGACTCTCCCCAAGTGTGGCTCAATGGTTAGAGCGGCAGACCCTGATGCGGAGATCTGGCCCGGGACCAGGGTTCAATTCCCGCCTCGGCGGGTCTTGGGCTCAATTTCCTCAGACCTGATAATTCTCGCCTCGGTGCTTATTCTAATCATGGGTGCAACTCTGGGCAATAGCTTGCTTAATCTCCACAACGGCCCCACCAGCGCTGGGATGCCTGGCTTCACCTTGGGGGTGCCCAGGAGTGGACATTTCACAGGGAATAGCCAGGAAGGGTTCCACAGCGGTATGCGTATAGCGCCAGGACGCCCCATAGCTGGGGCAGCAGTGCGCTTTACAAGTACGAATTTCATTTTTTTTCATGTGTGTGTTTTGTGGCAGTATATTGTGTACATTTGTTGTGTACTCACCAGGCTCTGGGATGTCCTCTAGTCCATATACGCTCACTGGCGGAAGGATGGCCCGCACCTTCTCCTCCCAGGGCCTGAGGTATATTGGCTTGGCAGGAGGGCCACTGCGGGTGTATTGGCTGTTGATGTAGTCTTTCTTCAGCATGTCCCGTACCCTCCTGCGCACGTCATACCACCTGTTCTGGATGTCGGTCTTTGTGCGCCGACATGGTGATTGGGCGTTCACCCTGTTGATGATCCTCTCCCACATCTTGGTTTTCTGCGACATGGGGGTCTGTTGGACCAGTGTGCCAAACAGCTGTGGCTCCACCCTGAGGATCTCGTCTACCATGACTTCCAATTCACTATCTAGGAACTTGGGATTCTTCTTGGGGGCATGGTGATGGGTGGTGATGGTGGGTGATGTGTGTGTTGGTGTGCAGGTGAGGGTGTGTGAGTGTGTGTTTTGCTGGGTGTATGTGAGGTAGGTATTTGTTGGTGTGCTGATGGTGTGTGGCTTGTGTGATGGATGAGCTGTGGGTGTGTGGTTGCTTTCTCTTGGGTGCTGGCAGTGGAATGGCATTTGCAAAGGCTCATGGTTGTGATTTGTGTCCTTTATATAGGTGGAGTTGTGGGTGTGTCTTTGTTCTCTGTCCCCACCCCCCAGTATTTATTGGCTTGGTAATTGCTTGTTTGGCCTTTTTTTGGGTGATTTTTCCTTTGTGCTGTTTGTGTATGTTGGAAACGTTCTTGTGACCGAGTCGGACCCTGCATTAGTCTCGTACGGTGTTCTCCGTTTCGTTCACGCTGTGTTTGTGCAGTTTTCTATGCTGCGTACGCGTCAGTTGCGGTGTTTTGTGTTGCTTCGGCTCGGTTTTGTATGCGTGTCGGTCGTACGGCTTGTCCTCCGTCCGACTCGCTCGTGGTTTTCGCGCCTTGCATCGTACTTTGCGGTTTGGAGTTCGCGTGTACGTTTCGGTCGGATTTGTTCCGGGTGCGTGTCGGTCGGTTGGATTCGCGTGTTTTTCCGGCCGGATTGCTGTTTTCCGTGCGGCTCGGTCGGTCGACTTGGTTTCGGTACGTGTCGGTCGGATTTTTCGCGCCTTGCATCGTACTTGGCGTGTCGTGCGCCACGGGTACGTGTCGGTCGGTATTATTTCCGGATCCGAGTCGGTCGGTGCTTTTTCCGGCCCGAATCGGAATCGACCCCTAAGCCTAGAAAAAATGATTTTTAAGGTTTTGCGCCACCATCATTTGGTCATGATATGAAAAGCAGCACGAGAAATACCATCCTTAATGGTTAATGGCAATAAGATCTTCATTCACCAAGACTTTGCTAAAGAGACTGTTAAGATTCGCAAGGAATTTTCTGATTTTCGTCCTCTATTGAGAACTCTTGGTTTTAAATATGGCCTATTCGACCCTTCAACAATGTGAATTTGGAAAGATACCCTTTCAAAGTCCTTTCAGCGTCCAGAAGATCTAAAGTTATTCTTGGAACATCACTCACAGCATTCTATGGATACGCATGATTCTGCTACTTGAATATTCTGACAATATGTATTTCTGATTAATTTTAATATTCCCTTCGAATTGGGCTCCAACGGTTGGTCCTGCTTGTAAAGCGTGTGTGCGTTTCAATTCTGTTATTAATGTTTATTTGTGGTCGTCTTTTTTATGTCTGTTTGTCTTTTTCTTTTCCCTCCTTTTCCTTACACAATATTCTAGAACTACTAACTTTTTATACTTTTCTTCAACTTGTTCTCCTCTTCTCAGCTCTTTCTTTTTCTCTCTATTTTATTATGGCAAATGTTCATAATGTTAAAATAACCTCTTTAAATGTCAAAGGTTTGAGACATCCGGTAAAATGTACAAAGATTTTAGATTATTTAGGAAGTTGTAAAGCAGATATTTGTTTTATTCAGGAAACACATATTGACGATAAGATATTAGACTACATGAAAAAAAAGTGGGTTGATACTATTGTCTCCTCTCCGGCCAAGGGTAGGAAAAATGGTGTCGCTATTATTTTTGCTAAAAGATTACATTGTCAAATTTTAAGTAAATCAACAGATTCAGAAGGTAGATATGTCATAGTTAAAATTAAAATTTATGATTCTATTATGTTTTTAATTAATGTTTATGGTCCAACTGCTGATGATCCTCTGTTTTGGTCTAATTTAAATACTGAAGTACTCAAGTTAGGTAATGTTCCTCTTATAGTTGGAGGTGATTTCAACCTTATTTCTGATCCTCTATTGGATAGAACGTCTCTCACTAAATTTCGTCCTCCAAAAGCTTTTTTACTTTCAAAACTTTTCTTAAAACTACAAAATTGGTTGATATGTGGCGACTACATTTTCCCACGGAAAAAATGTTCACATTTTTCTCTAATCCACATAATTCATACTCGAGGCTTGATTATTTTCTAATTTCCAGACAATTAATTAATTCTGTGGTTAATCCTACCATTGGTAATATTGATATATCGGATCATGCTTTAATATCTTTTGTTTTGCAGGTTAACTCTAATTTTAAATCACAATCCAGATGGAGAATGAATACTGATATTGTTCTTAATGAACAAAATAAATTGAAAGTATTAGATGCTATTCATGATTATTTTCATCATAATCCAGAAGGTTCTACATCCATGGTGAATAGATGGGACGCTTTTAAAGCTTATATTAGAGGTACTTCTATTTCTCTAATGGCACATGAAAATAAAAATTTTAATTTACGAATTAAAGAATTGGACAAACAAATTGCAAAATTTGAAAGGCTGTTTATTACTTCTAATGATCCACAGTATAGGTTGAGATTACAAAAACTTAGATATGAATTTAATTCCATTCTTAGCAAAAGAGCTGGTATTCAACTCTCCAAATCCAAAGCCAAATTTTGTTTTAATACTAATAGATCTGGACGGCTTTTAGCTAATTATCTATGTATTAAGAAAGATAAATCTCAAATAAATTCGATTCATGGTCCCAATGAGAAAAATTGCCATTTCACAACACGATATTGTTAATGAATTTCTAAATTTTTACACTACTCTATATAATAAACCTAATTTTGATGATTCTTCTTTAATTGATACCTTCTTATCTACATGTGGTTTACCCAAAATTTCCCCTTTAACTAAAAGTAAACTGGATCTGCCTATCACCGAAGATGAAATTCGATTAGCTATTAAATCTCTTAAACTAAAAAATCCCCAGGACCAGATGGCATTCCAGCAGAATTTTACAAGGAATTTCAATCACAACTAATTTCTCATTTATTTCAATTATTTACCTTTTTAGTTCCACAGGCACTGTTACTGGTTCTTTTACTGAAGCGTTAATTGTTGTATTACCTAAACCTAATAAGGACCCTTCACTTGTTTCAAATTACCGTCCTATTTCTTTATTAAATCAAGATTGTAAGCTCTATGCTAAAATACTTGCTACTAGATTGACCTCTGTTTTAGATGGTATCATTCATCCAGATCAATCTGGGTTTATGAGAAATAGATATTCTGCTAACAATACAAGAACATTATTACATGTTATAGAACAAGGGTCCAATTTACATATGCCAGTAGGAGTGTTAGCATTAGATGCTGAAAAAGCCTTCGATAAAGTTCATTGGCAGTTTTTGTTTCGTACTTTATTTGCATTTAATTTTGGTGACATATTTATTTGTATGATATCTGCTCTTTATTCTAGTCCTACAGCTCGTTTGTTTATTAATGGCCAAACTTCAAATCAGTTCTCCCTTTTCAGAGGTACCAGACAAGGATGTCCCCTTTCCCCGCTCCTTTTTCTTCTCGTAATTGAACCTTTACTTGTTTCAATTAGGAATTGTAGTGACATTAATGGTATTAATATTAAAGGGGCTAATGTTAAAACATTAGCATATGCAGATGATGTACTTTTATTTATTACTAATCCTATTTCCTCACTTCCTCCTTTATTTGAGATTATTTCATCTTATTCCATACTTTCTGGTTACAAGTTAAATACTAATAAAACAGAGTTCTTTCCTCTTAATATTCATTGCAACCCAGATATGCTACCCATGAAAGATATAATTTGGCAAAGAAAAAAGCTTAAATACCTAGGCATTTTATTTTCATCTTCTATAAAAACTACATGATCATTAAATTGTGAGTCTATTTTAAGTTATATCAAGGATAAAATATCTAAATGGTCTCCACTTCATCTTTCGTGGTGGGGAAAAATGGAATCCATAAAAATGACCATAGCACCAAAAAATTTCTACTCCCTCGCCATGATCCCTACTCAATTTCCTATGAAGTTTTATAAAGATATAGACCGGCTTCTTACTAAGTTTCTTTGGAGCAATAAGGCACCTTGTATTAGTTATAAAAAATTAAAATTACCTAAATGTAATGGAGGCTTTGGTGTACCAGATTTTCTTTGTTACCATAAAGCTTTTATATTAAAGCAAAGTTCTCTTTGGTTTAATCATTCTCATTTGATTAATCCCCCTATATGGCTTTCTATAGAAACGAATTTAATAAATCCGTTGCCCCTAACCTCTTTGTTAACAATGTCCAATAAATCAATATTTTTTAATAAATCTGTTATTTTGAAATCCACTAAGTTAATTTTATATGATTTCGATTTAACCTTTCAATCACCTATGTCTATTACTGAAGATATGTCGTATGGTATAATTCAAGAATAAAACCTACTAAAAATGTTAGATATTGGCATTCTTGGATTAAGGCTGGTATTTTTTGCTTAAAAGATATTTATTATAACAATGTTTTCATTTCTTTTGATGTTCTACAAGAGAAATGTAATTTACCTTCCTCTGATTTGCCCAAATATGAATTGTTATGTAATTCTATTTTAGATTCATTTCCAAATTTTATTCCATCTAGTGCTAAATCAGATTTATTAATTTATATTCAAACTCTTTCTACTTTGCCTCATGCTGTTTCACTATTGTATAAAAAAATGATTACATTTAAAGGTGACAATTTTAATACGCTAATGACATTTTGGAATAATGAACTTTCTTTATCTTTATCTTACGAAACTTGGAAAACTATTTGGCTTAATAGCATTTCAGGATGGTTACCTGTTTCACTTTATCAAACAAACTCATATATCCTATATCATTGTTTATGGTCCCCACTGAAATTATTTAAAGCTAAACTTCTCCCGACTTCAACTTGTTGGCATTGTAATTTGCCTACTGGTTCGTTAAAACATATGATTTTTGATTGTCCTTCTATTTTTAAATTTTGGACTGAAGTTTGGGATGTTATCAAAAAAATTCTTAATATTCATGATGATTTATCATTCAAATTGATAATTTGTAAATCTGTCGTTCTTTCTCATAAATTAATTGACTTAGAAGGTAAGCTTTTTAATTTCTTATTATCAGCAGCCTTAAAATCCATTACCTCATGTTGGAAAGATGTTTCATCATTATCTGTTCATGTTTGGTGGTCTTGGGTGGGCATTGCACAAACTCTGAGGACCGCTCCCGCTCTCCCGCTCTCCCCCCTGAGCAACGTGATCTGCCCCCCCACCAAAGCCTGCACCCAAGTAAGGGAAAAACCCCGTGTTATCCCCGATTGAGAAAGCGGGGCACCTCATAATAGCTTGAGTGACGGAATTGGAGTGCAGTGTGAGCTGTCAGGAGCTGACGGTAGCTGACTAGTTGAGGGGAGAAGTACTTGACCAATGCCAGAGTGGGGAGGAGTACTTTACCACTGCATTCTTTACTCTGCTCCCGTCCTGCCCTGCGACCAGCTCTTTGATCAGCCCGGAGCAGTCTAGAGCAGCATCTCAGCAACGCAGAGCGGTGAACAGCGAGGCGGTGAAAGGATTAGGCGATCGTTTGCGTCAGGCGGTTTGGGTTCTCGCGCATCAGAGAACCTGTGCACAAGCATCAGCAGGAGGAGGAAAGTGCTGAGCAGAGCTGAGCTGTGTCATTTGAGCTTCACCACGCCACGCCAAGTACACCCAGGTTCCAAAAGGGTTGAGGCAGGAAAGTGAGCTGGTGGGCGGACAGATGCATGGCGCTGTGCAACCGCGGGGGAGGTGGCTTGTGTTCCTCTCCCTCTCACCAAAATGCTGCCTGCCTCCTTCGGCAGCATTACTGGATGCCCACTGCCCCATAGCCTGCAGAAGCGGCCCAGCTTGGTCAGGGTGTGGCTTGCGGGCTGGGTGAGCTCCCCCTCCCTAAAACGTTCTCCTGGGCAAATCGTCGATTGGCCGATAATTACTCTCCAACCCGACGCCGAGTAAAGCTCCTGCATTGAGCTGCACTGAGCCACAGCTGCCTGCTGCGAGTGAGGTGAGGATCTGGAGGCAGAGGGCGGGTGACAATCCCAGAGCCTCCAGGGTGCTGTCCAGCACATAGAAGCACTAACGTTGTCATCTGCTGCAGTTGCCTGTTATATATCCACAGCATTAAACTCCTAGTCAGGGAGAAGAGCTGACAAATCAGAAGACGACGTTGGGAGCAGATTTCAACACTGGGAAAGGGTGGATTTGTGTTTCCCCGCCCCCACTGCGCTCCAATGCCATATAAGAAACTTAGGACTAGAACTATCCACATGAAAAGATTGGGCACGGAACAGCCCTTGACTAAAAACAAATGCAAAGCCCTTCATACAGGAATCGTAACTGGAACCACTGGGATATCAAAATTCTTCTCAGGCCTATCAAAATTAAGTACCCCATTGGTAGGAGTTGACCAAGAGAAATTTCAGAGAAAACACTCCGTATTGGAAAATGAATCCTTAATATTAATAAATGATGGGGCTCCAGTAGAGGAACAAGAAAGGATTTGCCCCATCGAACATGTGAACGGAAATCAATCATTAGACCTGCAGAAACAAAAGCCACAAAAGGCAGAGGAGATACCGCTCACAACTTCAGTAAATGATGTTACCTTACCAGATATAAATGCAAATTTATTTCCTCCTACAGTACCTCTGGAATCAACAAAGGAGGCTCTGTTGATACTTAATAGTACCCCTAACTACACTCCTGATCAAAAAGAAAATCTGTCTCAGTCACCAGATTTTCCATTGTTCAACTCGCTGCACTCACGTAACAGACAAGATACAATATCTAGTGCACTCTTTACTCTCCCCAAAATTTTAGAATCTATACTGGCTCTGATGGAAAACTATATGGACAATTCTGATCAGATACTGGAAACCCAAATAGGTATTCTTCAATACCTAGTAAATAAAAAGAGGGAAAAATAACTTAAATACAAAAAACAATCTTCACCAATAAAACTAGAAAACACAGATGAGGAAACAAAACAAAGAATGGAACCTTCTTCGCCAACTAAATCATACTCTCCAATAAAGATCCAAAGATCCACACAGACCACCAGGGCTGCTGGCAACAAAGACAAAGCTAAAGTGCCCCTCGATGAAAAAATGTACTCACTCCGGAAATTATTTAAGGAGTCTTCAAGTGACACCAACATAAAAGAAAGTATTTCATTTTTTCCAATCTTTGATCAGAAAAGAAACCAAACCACCACTATTCATATTCCTGATAAGGAGGCAACAGTTACTTCTGAATCTCCGATTGTAACAGAGACCGGACTGCAGCCAAAAAAAAAGGGAAAGAAATGTAAAAACAATCATAAAGGCAAAGGGTGCAAGAAGAAAACAATACGAAGGCTATGTCGGCAATCCGCAAGGAAAATAAAATTCCCTCCCAATACGTCACCAGAAAGGAAAATGGAGGATAAGTCTCGACTTTCAAAAACCCTGGAGATCTCCTTAACAAAAGATCAGCCACTACGTATATACAATTCAAATGCTCCTGTAGTGCAATTAAATCCTCTTGCTCCAATCTTTACTACAGACATCATAGCTGATCCCTTTCAGGTGAACAATATAGGCAATGAAGACTATTCGCCTCCAGGAAATTCAAATGAAAACTCGATTACTTCCTATACTTTGGAAATGACCGATCTGTTTTCTGTAGGAAATATACCTTTAAACCATGGGAGAATATTAAACTTGTTGTAGAAAATTGACCTAATTCACGGCCTAACACCTTCGGAAATAAAATTAGTGTCATTCCCAAATAAACCTCAGTTTACGATGGCAAACGTTGAATTTTGGTCTCAAGTGATACCATCAATTTTCTTAAAGGAGAAGGGTATCATCCATAAATATGGATTTGATGTGGTCGAATTCAAGGAAAATCGAAATCGCCCAAAAAACCAAAATATACAAACAGACACTAGGACCACGAGTAGTACCCACATTCCACATAGTATAAGTGCACAAGCAATAGTACCTGGAGGAAAGCTAACTATCTCTGTAAGTAACAGGGAACGACGAATTTTGGAGCTCACCCAAGAAAACCTTAGGCCACAGCCCCATAATCTTTCTTGGTCTTGGATAGCTAAAAATTTGAATAACTATAAGCCGGGCAAGACTAACAAGCTTCCTTTTTAGCAGATCTTTCACTATTGCATCATGGAATATAGCCGGGAAAGATCCTGGAAAACTAGCATTGATCTTAGAAAACTCACCGTCAATAGTGACCCTGCAAGAGACGTGGTCAATAGTATCCTTTGACCAAAAAGATTATATCATGTATGATCTCCCGGCGGAGGCAGTGAGAAGGGGCCACGCAAAAGGAGGCCTTGCCATTTTATTGAAAGAAGATATATTCTGGGATAAGGAAGTAGTTAATATGTGTCTGCCAAATATCCAATGTATAAAAATTAAGTATAAGAAAAAGACTGCTGACTCTATGGACGATCTCCTTATCTTTAATGTTTATATCCCCCCGGGACCTGCGAATGACCATCTAATGATCAAAGTGTTTACTGAAATTGACTCTGTGATAGATTCCAAAGGATTCTCTTCAGTATTGATAACAGGGGACTTAAATGGGAAAATTTCTAATACCCTATTGTCTGAATGGAGCACTTATGCATATGAGGATAAGTTGTCAATTCCATCACCGTTATTCCCTGCAGAGATCAAGCCTGACAAAAGAGGGAAAATGTTAATTGCCTCGGTGGCGGCCTCAAATGGGCTTATACTAAACGGAAGGATGGAAGGGGATATTCCCGCGGCTTATACCAGAAAGGGACCATCTAGTACATCCATCCTCGGTTATGTAATCTGCAGCCTGGATCTCTATGGGATGATGCAAACCCTGACCGTTAAAACTACAAAAGTAAGTGACCATGCAATTTTGTTATTGACAACTGAGATCCTGCTACAATCCTCAGATACATAGTCTCTGACACAGCAAAATGCAACCACAGAAATCTACTCCAAGAACGGGTGAATAAAGTGGGACTCTAAAGCAATTTCAAAAATAAATTCCGCTATCATTTCTTCAAAATTGACTAACAGTAGCACAGACGCCGATCCGATAACAGCCTATGAGAACACGATTGCCGAGATAGTGGTCCCATTGACCGCCCGCACAGTTAGGAGCGGGATGTGTAAGGGTCGATTAGCCCCAAACCACTCAGACAGCATAACCTCTAAGTTAAACAAATTGATTAGGCCTCAATTTTTAAAATATTCTGGAGCCAGACAGAAAGAGGTTGTAAAGTTGAAAAAAGCGCATCAACGGCAGAAGGAGATAACTAGGCGTGCACAAACTGATGGAAACTGGGTTGACATTCAAATAGCAGTGAACCAAAAAAACAGCAAGGAATTTTGGAGGATCGTAGCAGAAGCAACAGGCGCACGGAAAGCTAGTAACTCCTCTCCACTTCCACCATCGGAGTGGGAAAAATATCTCCTCGAGCTCTATAAGCCAAATCGTTATGACCTGGCAAGTTCCTTACAATCCGGCTACAGAAAAGGGGAAAAATTCCCTGATATGACAGCACCATCAGAGAAAGAAATAGCATTACATATAAAGGCAGCAAGATCTACTGCAGCAATCGGTCCAGATAAAATCCCCATTAAAGTTCTTCAAAGCAACCCTGAAGACTGGAGCAAGTTTTTGGCTCCGGTATTCTCCCACTGTCTTTCCACCGGGAGAATCCCAAAATCATGGCAAGGGAGTATTGTGGTGCCCATTTTAAAAAAAGGATCTCGTCTACTCCCCAATAACTACCGACAGATAGCCCTCTTGGATGCTATAGGGAAGATCTTTGCTAAATGCTTGCTGGAATATCTGAAAGACTGGGCATTTTCCACAGGAGCGATACCAATGACTCAGGCTGGCTTTTGACCAAAGCACTCTGTGACGGATAACATCGCAGTGTTACAAACTGTCATAGACAAATATGTAGTAATGAAGAAGCAAACAGTTTATTGTGTTTTTGTCGATTTTATCACTGCCTTTGACCACGTAGACAGGCCAACTCTATGGACTAAGCTAGGGAAGCTTGGAATACTGAACGATTTGCTCACCATAATCATGGCATTACATTCTGCAACTTGGTGTAAAGTTCAGCTTTGGGGGTGAAAAATGGTTGACGGGGCCTATTGCTATGAAGAACGGCCTTCAGCAAGGCTGCGTTTTAGCCCCCATTTTATTTTCCTTATACATAAATGACCTCCCAGGATGTTTACAAACAATCAATAACGTCCCACCAAAAATAGCCTCCCGATATATGCACATTATAATGTACGCTGAGGATGTAGTAATTTACACCGGTAGGTTTACAAAGAAATCTTAATGCTCTAGATAAGTATGCTAAAGACAATTATCTTATGCCAAATACCTCTAAAACTAAAATCCTCCCTTTCAGAAGTAGAAAGCACTTCCTGTACTATAACTGGACATTAGATAGGAAACCTCTAGAGGTTGTTAAAGAATATGCTTACCTGGGGAGAATTTTCACCCAGACATTACAAAATTCGCCCCACCTTGGACACATCAGCCTAAAGGCTGAAGCCCACGTTGGCGGACTATTGAGACTCTATTCTTCCTCAGGTAATAGACATTTCGCTCCTATGCTTGAGGTCTACCGCTCAAAGATACCACCAATTTTACTATACGCTCTGGAATATATCCCGATTAAGACATGGCACCGACTGAATGTAAAAGAAGGGACTCTACTGCTTAAATTGCTAAGAGTCAACCAGTCTGAACCCGTCCAAGCAATTCGCCTTGAGCTATCTATAGACAGCGTGTATGCAAAAGCCATTATAAATATACTACGCTGGGCCTATAATCTTTTACATACAGACCAAGGGACCATAAGGTATGTCCTGAAATTGGAGACTTTTAGAGTCGATGCACCCCAGCACACTTTTAATAAGAACTTAAATATTGCACTAACCCACTCTGGCTGCTCGATTGCACTATTGAAATCTATGACCCCCTTACATCTGAAGCTTTATCTAAAGAACCTGACCACAAGATTAAGCTATGAGTTAGATTTAGACCATTGTTCTCGGCTAAAACATTATGCACAGTTTGCAGATACTTTACAATATAAGACTCCACAACATTACATTCGTTTTTCACTAGAGCACATGGTCAGGCGTACCATACTTTTAACGAGGCTAGGGGTCTTACCCTTGAAGACCCTGACTTTTAAATGGGACAAATCGGATAATTCCACAGAAACTTGTTATTTATGTAATGGAGGACAGCAGGATTTAGTACATGTGTTACTAGTTTGTCCAAACTTGATTCTGGTAAAGGCCCGGCGCTGGCATATAAAGCCCATATCTTTTAGACATAATCTTAGATCTGCAAGAAGTTTAATTGAGTTTTGTAATTCACCGCCAGATGAATTTACCTGTTATAATCTATATACGTTTTTTAAACGTTTCTCAAAATTGTTTTAATATTGAATAATACAATTGTTTTATTATCTTTTAATCATGTATTTGTTGACCTCAGCTGAGGTCTAAATCAAATTCAATAAAAAAAAAATCCTGAGGAGCAACAGTTCCGCTGATAAGATGCAATTTACACAGTATTGGCCTAGCCAGAACAGTAAGCTGCTTTTTATCCGGTCAACATTTGTGGATTATCAGAACTGGTTTGCAGCGTTCATCAGGTGAATTGCTCCACATTATCTTGGCCTATCCTTGGTAGATGTTCCACTCCCTAAGGGAATCCAGGGTTAAGTACACCAGGGCCTGCATTACCATAACAACGCATTTTCCCTGTTTGCGCCACGGCGCACCTTAAAACGGGCGTGCAGAGTGCAAACAGAAAGTGTGCCCTATTATGGTGAACGCGCTGGCTTCGGGTAGCCACGAAATCGCACTGCCCTAGGGGTAACACATTCAAGTGAAATACGAAGTGTCTGCTGCAAAGCCGCACCGTGTTGAAAGGCGCCACCAGCCTGCACTTTCAAGAGGGATTAGAGATCCCATTGTAGGTGGGTACAGTGAGTGACTGCATCTGCCTGCAAGGGGATGTCTGGGGGTGGCCCATGGAATCCCCTTTTTGCCATCCAGAGGGCTGCCTTTGGGAGGCGCACTGAAAGTGCACCACCTTTTTTTGGCACACTTTCAGAGCGTCTCCTAAAAGCATGTTAGTCTTTGCGCCGATGCCCTTGGGCATCAGTGCAGAGACAAAGTAAGTTCCTCATTTGCATGGGGCTTTGTTCCCATGTAAATGATGGAACGCCCTCTAATGATAGCGATGGCGCTACATGTGTGCCAGCGCTATCAGTATTCCAGAGCGGCTGCACAAGCGTTTGTGGCCCCCTCTGTAATACCAAAGTGACCAGGGGCACACAAAGCGGGCATGCATTCTTGTTGCACCCATGGGGAACTTTCTGTAATACTGCTCCAAGTGTCTTGATGTCACCAAGGACGCAATGCTGTAATTATGGATTTTCATTTCAGAACTCTGTCCTTTCTAAGAGTTGTGCTCCAAGCTCACTCAATTTGAGCCAATTGAATCAGAACACCCTAAAACAATGATTTGTGAGAGAAAAGCATCGGGCTCGAGCACTGAGTTCTTCACAACATGGAATCATCTTGTAACTTATACAAGGCAGATCAACCAGAGGCACTGTGGCATCATGGACGAGATAAAAGGTGCTCGACAGTATTTATATGCAGGATCACTATTTGGGCTCCTCCTGATAGGTTTGAGGTTGTTTACAAGTTTCCAGTGTAAGAATGAGGATTACCGATAAGTGATCTAAACTTTGCAGGAGCTGATAGGTTGCGATGCAGCTCTCTCCCTGAGAGACACCATTCTGCGTACCTCTAGCACCCCGTGCTGTGTGTGAGAAGGTATACATTCTTTACTTGTTGCATAATGAGGAGGGGCTATCTAACAACAAATATTGACCGTGCAATAGGCAATTCCTTTAGCTCTTCAACAGATCTGTGTAAACACCTCCAATCTCTCGAACTTCCTAACAGGGGCGTAGCTACCATTGCTGCAGCAGGTGCAGTGGCACCGGGGCTCAGAGGCTTGAGGGACCCGTTGAACCCAGATAATTGCTGTATTACTACCCCAACAGCAATCAAAGGAGGCATTTCCTTGCTTGCACCAAGGCCTATGGCACCCTTGCTATGTTAATGTGCAACAGCATGCCATTTATAGGGGTGTTGTATGATCTATGCAAGGCGCTGCTCCACATCTGTCAAACACATTTCTGACTTTCAAGAAAGGTCGCGACCGCTCAGTCTTAGGAACATGAGACTAACTCATGACCAGGGCACCAAATAAAATACATTTTCAACAGGAGCAGAGTTCAAAAGCTTCCACGAACCTCTGGTAATAAGGAAATTAAAAACACTGAAAGTTCACACATTTTTGGAATACCAAAGCAGATAAGTGAACAACAATAAAGATCCGTGGACATTCATTTAAAGCGCACACGCATTTACAAGCAACAAGGGCTTCAGTAACTTTCCTCGCTGCGCTATTTTCTACGATCACGTGAAAGGTCATGGAGTGTTAAACTGACCAGGCACTTTACAAGGTTATCTCTTTCAGCATTAATGTTTTTATTTTAAATACAAATGAATAATACAAGGCATAAAAACTGGGGCAGTGTCTGTAAAACATGTGTCTATTTCCAGGAAATGATGGCCTTTGAAAAGAAGAAGCCGTCACAGTTCATAGAAGGGTTGTGCAACGCATCAACGTGACATGTCAGACAATCGTGTCCATCCAAGTCTGCTTTCAATAAATGCGTGCAGCGTACAGGCCGCCATGACACGTGCGGCTTTGAAACCAGAGGCTGTAATCGATACTGCCTGTCTGACAGGAGCAGCATGGCACACTGTGGTCTCCTACTGCCAGCAGATTAGGCTACAGAGTGATTCTGACGTTTTTCAAGTTTAGTGGACAGTGTCAGACTCAGTGGAAACCTCTGACAAATTTCTCCTCAGATAGTGGGCTGTCGGTCAAAGTACCTCAGAATGCACACCCTGTTTAGGGTAGACATTCAACATGCTTTCTCTCCTGTTCAGGACCACCTAAACGAAAGAAGGAAAGGAATGACCCTCACAAACTGGGAGAAAACCCCCAGCGTGGCAGTAACATTTCCTTTTTATTTTTGAATTCCAAACTCAGCTTTAAGATTTTTTTTTGATGAGCAGTAAATAATTTCGCTGAGCAGTCGCATTGAACATGATGGCAGCTCCACAAAGTGTTTGTGCCTTCAACGGAGAGACCGTGATGTCGGTTCTACTAAAGCCACAGAGATCTTCGGCTGCCTGTCAGAGATTTCTAAATGTGCATACTGCACTCCACAATGGCAGCACCGCACTCTAGATGAGGCCAATGGTCTTCAGGTAATGTCGCTTTCCGCTATGCATCTGCTTTGTCCTTTACCTTTGTAGCCCTGAGTACAAGTGCCAAGCCAGGAGTGCAGTAATTATAGGACACATTGCAATCTGATTCTCTGGGGTTCGGAATCTAAGGCATGTAAGAAAATACCTCTATTTCAAGTTTTGCCTTTCAAACTGGAGTATAAAATGCAGATTGTGGTGCTATGTGTACTAAAATCCACCTGGTACCTTGTTAATAAGCGTCCCCCCATATATTATTACAGGTTTTTGACCTGCCGATATGTACCGTGGGAAAACTATGGGGTGTGGACAGTATTGCACCCTTTAATTATCAGATGGCGTATACTGCACACCACAGATACACATGAGTCAGGAGGGAGATGTAGAGACAAGTCTTATTGATGGTGACATGGTGTTGCAGGACACCCTATTCTGAACCTACTTGTGCCTATTCTATTCGATGGGTGGAAAGGCTGGAGGCGTGCATAGTGCCAGCGCAGCCTGGCGTAAGGCTCTATGCATGTGGAGAATGCAATATACAATTTAATGCCTGACTATGAAACTACAGTTCAGATGAAGCCTCTAACTCTCATGGTGCTTGGAGATGGCGGGAGCCAACTCGGATTATCAGGTATAACTTGCCTTGGGAGTCACTGCATCCTTGTTGGGCACTTGTTCTACTGTGTTGTTGCAGCCAGAATCCTTGGTTCATGGATTCGTGATTTGTGTTTGAGGAACGGCCTTTGTCTTGAAGAGATTGCTGAAAGCATTTTTATTTCAGAGAAGTACTCTGGAAATTAAGTCAGTGGGAAAACGAATTTTAACTTTTTTTGAGCTTAGAATTTAATAGTTAAATTCTTTGTGGACTATTGCTTCCATTTTGAACTTTGAATCTTTTGTAAAGGAACAGAGGATTCTTGCATCAAGCAATACTAATTACCTTATGTATATATTAAGTGCAGGTAAGATAAAAGTTGAATCTAGTAGATAATACAAGTGTAGTTACATTAGGAATCGCAGAGTGTTAACAAATGTTAATTATTTTTTAGTGGTGTTGACTATATATCAGAAGGCACATACCTATGAAGTTAATGAAACAAAAGATGGGCGCTGTAGGAATTTGGATTATTATCTCTAGGGGGAGTGACTGCTCCCCTCAAATAATTATCACAACTCTGGCCAGGGTGAATCCTTAAAGTCACTATATTAACCTGATCCCTGCCCCCTCGTAGTTACACAGCAGTCAGGCTTAACTTCGAACAATGTGTAAGGTGTTTATGGAGTACCAAAACAGTAATAAGGCCAAAACACCAAGCAATAAAAACCCCAAACTGAATTATAAAAATAAAGTAAGTTTGAATAAATAAAATTACACCAAAATGACAAAAATGCATTAAGGGTACTTTTAAAGTTTAAAGTAAAACTAGTGTGAAAATGGACTAAGCGCAAATGCGAGTCATCTAGTCACTGTAGACAGGGACCTAGGCACGAGTTCAGGATGACCATGATGGAGAGCGGACAGGATACACCAACCAGGTTAAACCCATTAAGAAGTTTTACCTCGGGACATAGTCTTAAAAATGGAAGTGAAAACAATCGTTCAGCGGGACAAGGCAGCAGGCTCCATCTTAGGAGGGCTCCATGACAAGATAGCTTTTGTACGAGGCCACGATGAAGCCATTGGCTTAGATGGGAAATGCTCCAAGCAAGGAAAATGTTAACCTCATGCTCAGGGAAGTCCTCTTGGTGGTTGGATACTTTTGACGTCTTCACTGGGTCAAGATCAATGTCCCATCCAGTGTATTACAAGTGCATTATATTCAATGGCACTTGTAATATGATAGAGGGCATATCTGTCACGTTTCTGATGGAGTAACCCATCTGCCGAACTCTAAATCTGACCCTTAGTCTCTTTTTTCAGAGCTCAGAATCCTTCAGCAGGGCAAGGCTGCAGGGTCTATTTGACAAGGACTTGATGAGACCAGATACCTTTCCGCTGAGGTCCTGCTGAATCAGTTTTGCTGCTGTGGCGATGCTTAGAGTGGGAGAAACCTGCTTTTTTGGTCCAGTGACAAGACACCTTGAGCGGGTTGGCATGGTAGATTGGTTCCGGTCCTCCAGAGGTTTTTGAGTCCCAGGTTTTCAGGGGTGGTAGAAGAAGTCCAGCCAGATGCAGCCCAAGGTTCTAGGACCCCAGGAACAGCACTTGGGAGTCAGTACTCACCCCAGCAGAGGCCCCTTGTAGGGTCCAGATCAGGTCTAGTTGGTACCGGTCAGCTGGGAGGTGCAGGAAAAGGCCTTCCTGTTGCTTTTTGAAGCCCTGTAGCCAAACAGGAGACCAGCCAACTGACCCTTGAAGCCAATGTCTCTGTCCTAAGTACAAAAGAGAGACAGCCCCATCCTTCAGAGTTCCTCCCATGTCACAGAGAGCAGGTCCAGTCTTGTTCTGTTCTTCCTCAACTCAGGGTGTTCTGAGGAGGGTGCCAGGGGATGCCACATTTATGCCTCCCCCCCCCCACTGGGTTTCGTGCCTGCCTGACTGAGAGGATAAAAGAAGGGGCATGTCCAAGTGTAATCTGATATCTACATGTAACAGATGAGGCCCCTTTGAAGTAAATTAAGTACCGGGGCACAGCCTAACTAGTCTTCCTCCCAAAGGAACAGAAACACTTCCCTGCACCCAAGCTTTTGTCACTGTTCTGGGAAAAATCTGTATACATCATTTGGGACCATTCAACAGCAGGGTGACAGTTGGAAGGCTCATGTAAATTAGCCTTTATGAGTTGCAGACAGGGAAAGTGTACCTTTCTAAAATGTGCTTGTCCTTAATATTGATTAAAAATCAAACTTCATCATTAAGGTGAACTTCTAATAACTCTTAAAAATAGTTGTAGAATCATCTCCCTAGCTGGTGCTTGCCCTGAGATAGCAGACGTATTGTTTAATATTGCTTCTTAATTTCTTTCTATAGATATGCCAGCCTTCCTAGAGTGAAAATAGCTTTTGGGTGTTAATCACAAAGGACATGTTAACCTTGAATTTCCACATGTCATACTTTTAAATACCATACACCCTGCCTTGTGGGCTAAAAGGCCTACAAAGTTGGTACTTATTAATATTTAAAAGGCAGGTTTTGACCTGTCAAAGTTTTTTTTTTTACAGGTCACAGTTTGTGTGTTACTCTGCTATAGCCAGGCTACTTTAGGAGGCCTGAAGTAATGTTATTGCTTTCACTATACTGGATCGTACAATATGTGCTGCAGTTTACTGGTGGCATTTAAGTTCCAGGTCCTGGGTACATTTTTAGAGATTCATAGGCAAGTTAAATATACCAATTAAGAGTATGCCAATTCATCCATGTTTAAAGGGTGAGCACAGGCAATCTGCTACTCATTAGCAGGAGTAAAGAGCATAGACTTCTAAAGTCATCAAAGGAAATAGGGCAAAAATCTGGGAGAGGTCACACAAAAGATGGTCATTTCCTATAGACTCCATCAAAAGAATGTAATGTAAGGATGCTAACCAGGTAACTTTGTAACCAAAAAGACATAGGGACCGATTACAAGTTTGCTGGTGCTGCTCCGGCTTTGCACCAGCACAGTACAGCACCACCAAAGCCGTGCATGGCCTGCCTGCCAGATTACGAGTACAACTCATGTCTGGCAGGCTTTTCTTTTGCCATTCCCACTGCAGTGCCCTGAAAACTGGCACCGCAGTGGGAACGCAAAAGAAGTTCCATCACAGCATGGACTGTGAAGTCCATGCCGTGCTGGAACTTGGGGTGCATGCAAACAGGAGGGCACATGTTGTGCCCCGTTGAATGCATCCCCATTGTGGCTGGGCTGTTTCCCCACTGCCAGCCTTTTCATGGCGGGTTCACTGCTATGAAAAGGCTGGCAGTGGGGAAACTCGAAATATGCTTGGCAGACCATGGCGGACCAGCCCTGCATATAGGATAGCCCTGGCCTCTGCGACACTGCCAGAGGACGGCGGTTCCCTGGCGCAGCTGGCGCAGCAGTGGCAGTCCAAAGGGCCGCCTTGGAATAGGGTGTCCGCAGGACCGCCACTACTGCGCCACGCGGATCTGGCCGTAAAAGACGACCAGACTCGTAATTGGCCCCATAGATCCTTAGGCATTACTTTCTCCATTAAAGATACAAAGGCATTCATTATGAGTGACCCTGTTAATTGCAGGTTGTGTGGTAATTTCTGGTATTGTACATATCACAATTATGATCTGTGTGATAAACATTGATCAAATCTGCCAATATCTATTGGGGAGAAAAGTCCTGCTATTCACCAGAGCATGTGGATTTTGGTGTAGTAAGCACCAAAATCCACGATATTCCCCCAAAAACCCATAATTGGGTGGATAAATAACACACCAATTACCGAATCAATGGTAAAGTGGGCATTAGTCTCTGGCACATTCTTATTCTGTATTCACTCCTACCATGCCCTAAGCAAACCTTCTGAAAAATCATTTGAAGATTAAAACAAGTATGTGTTATTCTTTAATCAGTAACCATTATATTCTCCATGTCAACCTGTGACCTTCCTAGATGCTCAAACTAAAATAGCCTTTGCTTTGTCAAATTTAGATGGGAATTCTTGCTTATTGGAGTAATCTCTTGGTATAAGGAAATGATCTATTGTTATTTAATTTTCTGCGCTTCTGTGATGAGATGCAGAATTTGTTTGAGAGAAAGTCACATACTCTTTCTTTGGATAACAAGTTAACCTTGAGACAGGGCAATCAGGGTTTATTAAGTTATATTAGCACATTAATTAACTAAGGGCCATATGTATCAAAGTCATGTTTTGCGATTCTCAAATAGCGATTTTTTGCGAATCGCTATTTGAGAATCCAAAACGCGATGTATGTAGGATTTGCAAAAACTTTTGCGAATCCTACATATCCCTTAATTGCGAATCGCAAATTGCGATTCGCAATTAAGGAATACCTCCCCATTCATTCCTATGGGCCTAAAGGCCCATAGGAATGAATGGGGAGACATTCGCAATTTGCGAGTACCCATTAGGTACTCGCAAATTGCGAATGCAATTTCAGGGATGCAGGGGTGTCAAAAGGACACCCTGTTGCACCCTGAAATCAGCATGGGTGCAGATGTGGCACACATACATGCCCTAAGGGCATGTATGTGCGCCACATGGCACTTTGAAAAATGCAAAATAGTGCATTTTTCAAAGAAATCGCAAATTACCACCAACCTGAAGTTGTTGGTAATTTGCGATTCCTTAAGCCAAATTCGCACAACTTGGGTGAATCCTACATTGCATTTAAGGATTCGCAATTTGCGATTCCTTAAATGCATTAGCAAAATAGGGAATCGCAAATTTTGCGATTCCTTATTTTGCGAGTGGGTTATACTTTCATACATTGCACAATGCTAAATAGCGATCGCAAACGCTGAAATTCTGCGAATTTTCAGCGTTTCGATCGCAATTTAGCTTGATACATATGGCCCTAAGAGATTGAAAGTAAAAAAGAAGGGTAAAGAGCATTATTATTTTATGAAGGAATGTGAAGTGAATTGAAAGATGCTTTGGTACAAGTCCTATTCAATCCTCCTCCTAAATGTGTGCGCAATTAGATCATCATCTGTCTGAACTTTGACCAGAGAGAACTGAAGTCCTTACAGCTCAACCAAAACTTGAGGAGAATAAGTTTTTTTTTTGATAATCAATTTTATTGATATTTAAGTTAGAGTGGAACTTCACAAAGGCAGCATAAACATGCAAAATACATCCAAGACTATTGACAATACTGATGATGACATAGACCTGAGCACCAGACCTCTTAGTAGGCCACTTCATGAACATAACAGGATAAGTGAGGGTACATACAGTGATCAAAACAACAGATTGATCCATTTACCCCAGATCTTTTCAAACATTTCAGGGCATCCCCGGGCCTCAAAGAGGGGTGCCTCCTGGGTCACGCACCAGTCCACCCCCCTTCGCCATTTCCGAGCAGTAGGAGGTTTGGCCTGAGACCAGGCTGCCACAATATCTCTTTTAGCCACTGCAACCGTGGTGCAGAGGAACCGTTTATCAACTCTAGAACCATCCAGCCCTTCAAACACTCCCAGGAGGAGACGCAATGGGTCATGGGGTACCACCCAACCCAGGGTCTGCGTAAGCTCCAATTCCACACCCGCCCAGAAGGAGTCAAGGGCAGGGCACTGCCAGACCATGTGATAAAAATAAGCTGGGGTGCGTGCGCACTGCGCACAGGCCAGGGAGGGGCGCAACCGAGCCTTGTACAGACGCGTGGGAGTGAGATATGCCATGTGGAGATAGTAGAGTTGGATAAGGCGTAGTTTGGAGGAGGTCGTCAAAGTTTTGGGGGCCATGAGAGCGTCCCGCCAGTCTGCGTCCTCTAAGGGGCCAAGCCATTCCTCCCACCGAGCACGCAGCGAGTCCAGGGTCGTGGGGCCATTATTCACAAGGGAGCAATAGATCCGTGACACCCCTCCTCTACCTAGGTTCCCCATCATGACCTGGGCCTCTAAAGGACTGAATTCGGGAAGGGAGATGGCCGACGGAATATGCACAGTGAGGGCGCGATGAAACTGCAGATATTTGTAGAATTGGGTGGCATGAAGGGAGTAGCGCTGCTGCAAATCCGAGAAGGCTCTGATATGGTACCCAGCCCAGACGTCGCCTAGGAGCGAAATCCCAATTTGATCCCACTGTCGAAAGTCTTGGAGGGTCGGAGTCTCGCGTAGCCAGGTACCATCCCACAAGGGTGTATGTTGGGTGAGCTTCCCATCCCATCTCGTGTGGCGCAAGGCAGTGCGCCAAGCCAATAAAACAGCCTTAGTGACAGGGGGGAGGACCTGTGGTATGGGGGCCCCGTATAAATAGGCCTCGAGCTTTGGAAAGTCCATAGTCCTGAGTTCAACCCGGTACGCCGGGTCGGACCAGCCGCCAGCAAACCAGTCATGGACCACAATGAGTCTAGTGGCCAAATAATAAAGGTGAAGATTAGTCACACCCATGCCGCCGTCATAGGGGGGTATCCGACAGTGAGCCAGGGCCATGCGTGGGCTCCCGCCCTTCCACAAGAACTGGGTGAGCAGACCATCAGTTTCGCGGAACCAACTCCCCGGAAGATGAAAGGTTATATTTTGAAGAATATAGAGAAAGCGGGGGAGAATCATCATCTTAAACAGCGCACTCCTGCCAAGAGGGTTGAGAGGAAGGGATTGCCAGCGTTTGAGGTCTACCTTCACCTTTGTGACCAGGTGTGTAAGATTGAGGGCCCACTCAAGCTCCGGGAGCAAGGTCACCCAAACCCCCAAGTACTTGAATGACTGCCTGTGCAGAGGGATGGTTGTCTGCCAATCGAAGCAGGCCCGCGATGGGTGGCGGGGGACCAGGGTAGATTTTGCTGGGTTGAGCCGCAGTCCGGAGACCCGCTCAAAGGCGTGGAGGACTTCCAGGCAACGTGGGCCGGAGCTCTCGGGGTCCGCCAGGAAGAGGAGGACATCGTCTGCGTATAGGGCGATTTTGTCTACGTGGCAAGGGTCCCAGGTCCATCCACCGATGTGGGGATCATTGCGTATGAGGCAGGCCAGGGGCTCCATTGCCAGCGCAAATAGGAGCGGTGAGAGGGGGCAACCTTGACGGGTGCCCCTCCGGATGGGAAACGCCTCCGAGAGCGCACCATTGATCAGGATCCATGCTTTAGGGTTGGAGTACAAGACTTGAATAAAACGCCTGAATGGGGGGCCAAATACCATCATATCGAGCACAGCCTCTAAATAGCTCCAGTCAACCGTATCAAAGGCCTTTTCAAAGTCAATGAAAAGCAGGGCCAGGTACGGGGTGAGCTGATGGCGGTGCGCGAGGGCAAGATGAAGGTGACGAATGCAGTGCCGGGTACCGCGGGCAGGCATAAAGCCGCATTGGTATGGGTGGACCAAGTCGTGCAGGAGGGGCCGAAGGCGTTGGGCCAAGACAGTGGCGAAAATTTTCATCTCTGTGTTGATGAGGGAGATTGGGCGGTAGTCCGCACAAGAGAGGGAGGGTGGCTGGGTCTTAGGGATAACCACGATAGTGGCCACGTCCGTCTCCGGGGGGAAGGACCCCGTCTCTACCACGTGCTGGAAGAGATCGACTAGGTGGGGGACCAGGAGGTCGCGGTAGGTTGCGTAATACTCCTGCGGGAGAGGAGAATAAATGTACAGAAGCTTATGAGCTTATTCAATTAGGCAGTATCAGAGACCCTACATCTAAAGGAGAAAGAGAAAGAAGTATACAGAATCAATGCTTATTTTTGTGAACGTCAGGGCATTTTGTGAAAGAAGGTAAAAATAAAACTAGATCATTTAAAAATCAAGCAATGATAACAGTACTTATTGAAAATCAGCAGCCACAGGAAAATTGACAGTGAAAGGGGCTGCTTTGTCAAAAGAAGAAATTAAGTGAGTTCCAAAGTGCTTGGTTAAGAACATGTGATCTGCAGTGGCTCATGTGATAGTTCCCATAAAAAAAAATTTGTTAGGAGGATAGGAGAAGATAGTTCCTGGTCTTTGAGGTTCACAGACTTCAGAGAACTTTATGGATATTCAGTTTGCCTAGTATTACTAAATGCTTGTCATTGAAAAAAAGATCCAGAAGAGATTGAAGCAGTTGATGGTTCCTCAATATTCTCAGGCCCAGTGCAGTTTATTATACACATGAGTTCTTATTCTGAAACTATTAGTTTTGTTTTGATAGATGCTTTTCAGTTCAAGGTCCTTTTGATTGATTGGGCACTAAGAAAAATATGAGTGAATTCAGATCATTGTCAGGCTAATTATTTTAAAATTGCGAACATTCTGTCAATCGTCCTAGCAAGACTATTTAGTCAGTAGTTGCGCAACTTCACTAAGACCTTGTTATTAGGAGTTCAGTAGTGTAATTGATAAGAAGGAAGCCAATGTGCTACCCCCAAAAGAAGGTGTGGTTCTTAGACTGTCTTGGAACCTGGTGAAATAATACATTGTAGCCAAGTTTATCCATTCACTGAATCAGAACCCAATATATTAAGCAGTATTTAGTGCCAAAAAAGAAGATGAATTACAATTGATATTTGTTCTGTTAGATGAGATCCAAAATCCAAAGATATTTATGAAATTAGATCTCAAAATCTCAAAGGAACCTCAGAGCCTGAGAGGGTGACAAATGGAAGACTGCATTCCACACTATGGGGCCGATTCCGATCTCGTTCGGAAGGGCTCCGAACGGGATTCGCTAAAAGCAAATCCGATTCTGAGCCTCTGTTTCCTAACGAATCGTACCCCTATCCGAACGAGCAAGTACGATGCACATAAGCCGTCGGCGCCGACCGAATCGGTTCCAAACCTGATTCAGTCTGTCCGAGTCGTTCGGAGCTGATTTGTGCAGCTCAAATGGGCCGGCTTCTGAACGAGCGAGTACGATGCACGAGTCTGACAGCCGTACCGACTCGGTTTTGCTGGGAGGAAACGGCTGTGGGAATCGGACTTTGGGGGGCCGAGGCAGGCCCCCCTTCACCCGGGGCCCACCAAATCGGGCCCGTGGGGGTACCCATGGGTCACATCTTTCCATGCATGCACAGTGTTGCAGGCACCATGGGGTGCCCGCCACAGGGTGTACGCTTTTCCCACCCACCCCTTTTTGCAATGCGAGCCTGTGTTTACGTTGGGGACACAGGCTCCCATTGAATTCAATGGGAGTCCGAGCAAACCGTGTCCGTCAGCATGTGGATGCATCGTACTCGTTCGGTCGGTTTCCAGGAGCGCGATTCATTCAGAAACCCTTCCGGAACCGAGTCGTCCAGAGGGCTTACCTAACAAGATCGAAATCGGCACCTATGTTTGGGTAATTTGAATACGAAATGCCTCTCAGACTTTACTGCAGTATTGTAATACTTTATTGGTGAAGTGCTGCAGCTGGTTCTTAGATGTGTTTTGCATTATCTACTTAGAAGAAATTCTGACTTATTAAGACTCACTAAAGAAAAACACACCCAATACATAAAAGCAGTTTTACAGAGATTGTAGGACCCCCATCTCTTTGCCATGATAAGTAAATGTCTTCCATACTATTACAATAAGGTTTTTGGGATGCATAAGTTTGCCAAATGGTGTTCTGGCAGATGAAAAGTAGTTTTCAACAATTTGTAATTGCCTACACTCACCAACATCATGGCTGTTTAACCACGTGGCTGCTAAGCCTTTTCCCTTAGAATGGTAAGGCTTTATTTAGACACTTTACCCTTAATAAGTTTTTTTCCCACAAAAGAAATCCGCACCAAATATGCTTTCTTTCATTCACACATTTTAGTGTTTTGAAAAATACCCTGAGTTTGTAGATTCCCCTAGAGGGAACAAAGAAAAAGCCAAAAAAAAGCTACATTTCGGAGGGTTCTTGGGAAAAAAGGAAGAAGGTGCTGTGTAACAAAGCAGATGACATTTTTTTCTAAAAATGGTAGAAACAAAAGATTTGTTGTGCCAAGATCACCATCATTCCAACTTTCAGGTACACACAGAGCTGTAAAAGGAAGCCATTGTTTTCCACACTTTTTGCCTTTTTCAAAGTTGTAGTCTATTTTTCCTTGTTTTGGTGGTTTCACCCTACTTGCAGGTTGTGGTAGAGACAGGTATAAAAATCCACGTATGAACCCAGAAAGATATACATTTCTGAAAGCTAGACAAAAAAATCAAATTCAGCAAAGGGTTATTTGCTCATGGTAGATTGCTCATAATTTTCCCAAAGATACAATTTAAAGATAATAAAAATATAGACAAAAATAGCAATTGGTGAAACCATTTTCATCTGTAATGTTTGCTCCCAATCACCAATTTCCAAAAGTTACATACTCTTGCGGCCCTTCTGGATGCAGCAATATAAAGTGTTTGTTAGTTATCCAAAAACTAGCAATACACAGAGACAGGAACAGAGGTGGAGCTTGGAATGATCTTTCATTGTATACTGAAAATGCAGAAATCCATAGGGTAAAATTTAATGAATAAAAAATAGGTTTGAATAGAACCACTGTGTCTTTGACATTTGCACAAGATACTGAGTTTAGGAATAGTATTTATTTGGACACCTCTGAATTTGAAGTTACGCATATTATCATGTGATTCAAAGGGCATTTAAAAAAATGTGTTCTTTCTTGTACACCGGCTTACATTTGGAAACCAAAAATATAAAGACATCCAATTGGTAATAACAAAATGTTCTTTGATTTTATGTTTGTGCACTTCTCCTAGGAAAAACAATACCGCACTTAGAGCTGCAACAAGAAAGGTCCCAAAATGCAACATGGGGAGATCAAAATTATCCCCATCAAAATCTTTTTTTTTTTTTTTAGATGTAGGTAGCTGCGGAATGTGGACTGGGACTCGCACGCCACACAAGGAAACCTACAAAACCCAAATGTTTCTGAAACCTAAACACTGAGGGATGCCCAAGGTGCTCTGATTTGCATGGATCTCACTACTGTTTCTCATCTAGAATTCCATGCAAACCTCAAAACCTTGCTTGAAAACCCATATTTTTCTCATATTTCTGTGAAAGAAAGAGCCAGAATATGTGACCATCCACAAAATGCCTACCATCCAGCATTCTCACACTTCTCCCAATCAAAATAGTACCTCACATGTGTGAGGGCTCAGTGCCCACAACAGGAAATGCCAAAAAGCACAAAGTGGAAAGATCACATTTTCCCTGTCAAAATCAACCATTTTTGGCAATGTGGCAAACTGCAGAATTTGGACGCAGGCTCGGACGCCACTCAGGGAAATCTACCAGACCAGGACATTTCTGAAACCTAGACACCCAGGGTATACTAGGTTGGTCTGACTAGCATGGATCCCACTAAGGTTTCTTACCCAGAATGGCCTGCAACCTCAAACATTGGCTAAAAACATGCATTTTCCTCACATTTCAATGAGGCAAAGTTCCAGAATATGGCAAAATCCCCAAAATTCCTACCACCCAGTATTCTCAAACTTCTACCCATAAAAACAGTACCTCACTTGTGTTGCTGCACCTAGTGCCTGTGACAGGAAAGGCCCCAAAGCGCAACAGGGTGGTATCAACTTTTCCCCATCAAATCTGCACTTTTTGGAGGAGGCTGCTGGTTTTTGGCCGGGCCTCAGTCACCTCTCAGGGTAACCTATGAAACTCCAACATGTCTGAAACCTAGACACCCAGAGCAGTCCAGTGTGGTCTGACTTGCATGGATCTCCTTACTTTTTCTTAACCAGAATTCCCCATTATCCTCAAATGTTGGCTAAATACACAAAGTTTCAACATATTTCTCTGTGACAAAGTTCTGGAATCGGTGAGGATCTACAAAACCTCTACCACCCAGCATTGGCACATTTCCTTTGATAAAAATGGCACCCCACTTGTGTGGGTGGGCCTAGCACCCACGACTTAAAGGTACCCAAAACACATTGTGGAGAGATCAAAGTTTCCCCATCCAAATGAACACTTTTGTTGTGATGTAGTTAGCTGCAGAATTTTAGCCAGTTTACAGTCGTCACCCAGTGAAATCTACCAAACCCAGACATTTCTGAAATCCAGACACCATGGGAGTACATGGTGGTATGACTTTCATGGATCTCACTAGAATTTCTTACCAGAATGCCCTGAAAACCACAGCCTTTGACTAAAACATACATTTACTTCACATTTCTGTGAGGGAAAGTTCTAGACTCTGTGGAAACCCACAAAATTGCTACCATCCTGCCAATTATGTCTTCCTACATTTCAATTTCAGAAAAATCAGCTTTGTACCAGGAAAGCAGAGAGTCAGGTATACAGAGATAACTTCATTGTATAGCATTCTCACTGCAAGAGTTAGATGCTTAACAGTCATGTCAGAGTATCAAGAGCCTATTTAAATATTCATTCCAGCCTGCAGATGTCAGTGCTCAGCAGAGTGTGATATTGTAGGGAAGAGTTGTTATTTTTTAGTGCAGCACAGCAATCAAAGTTGTTGCACTACGTTGAGCAAGGGAGCAAAAGCAGTGCAGAGACATATTTATTAAAAATGACCTGATGCCACTGACATCTCCTGCATGGAACAAACAGTGGCCCTCATTCGGGTCAAGGGCTAAATTCTGATCCCCGTGCAAACAGGCCTTTCCACAAGGATCAAATTATGAGTTGCATGATAATTATCACAAATGCAAAAAGAACAATCGATGGGCGGAATGCTGTACAATGTCAAACATTTACCCCCAGTACAGAGATCCGGACCTAAATCCATTGTTTGTTTGCTCACCATGCCATTCCAGTTTGGCCCATATGCAAATCAGTCTTGACCCTGTCCAGCCCGAACTGCCAGGCCAGGTCCTCACTGGACCGGAAACAAGCATCCTGGGACCGGTTTCAGGGTATCAACCCTCATCAGTCAGTCTAGCTTGACTCCAGTGGCATGGCAAGCACGGGACCCACGTCTGGACATATTTGTCCCACTCGGGGTGACAAATGGCTGGATCCAAACTGGGGTGGCATGGTGAGCAAAAGAACAATGGATTTAACCCAGATCTCTTGACTGAGGGTGAGTGTATGAAAAGTTTTAGCACTCCATCCATCATCTTGTTGTGTTTGCTATGTTTGCCCTAAGTGGCCAAAGGTATGCCCAGACGTGGGTACCTTGCTCACTGTGTCACTGAATTCAAGCTAGCCGCGCTCATGAAGGATGTTACCCCAAAACGGGTCCCAGGATGCTTGTTTCCAGTCCAGAGAGAACCTGGCCTGGCAGTTCAAGCTGGACTGCTCCCATGAGTAGCATGGTCAAGACTGATTTCCTTATGGTTGGATCCAAACTGGTGTGGCATGGTCAGCAAAAGATCGATGGATTCAACCCAGATCTCTTGACTGGAGGAGGGTGTCTGAAAAGTTTCACTGCTCCATCCATCATCTCTTTGTGTTTGCTTTGTTGGCCCTAAGTGTCCCGGGTATGCCCAGACGTTGTTCCCTGCTCACTGTGCCACTAGATTCAAGCTAGCCTGGTTGATGAGAGGTGATGCCCCGAAATCGGTCCAGGATGCTTGTTTCCAGTCCAGGGAGGACCTGGCTTGGCAGTTCGGTCTGGACTGTTCCCATGAGGCACAGGGTCAAGACTGATTTGCATATGGCTGGGTCTCAACTGGGGTGGCATGGTGAGCAAAAGAACGATGGATTTAACCCAGATCTCTTGACTGGAGGTGAATGTTTGATATGCTCTGCATTCTGTCCATCATCTGTGTGTCTTTAGCTTTCTCGCCCTAAGTGCGCCAGGTATGCCCAGACGTGGGTCCCGGTCTCACTGTGCCACTGGATTCAAGCTAGCCTGGCTGATGCCCGAAAACTGGTCCCAGGATGCTTGTTGCCAGTCCAGGGACAACCTGGCTTGGCAGTTCGGTCTGGACTGTTCCCATGAGACACAGGGTCAAGACTGATTTGCATATAGCTGGATCAAAACTGGGGTGGCAAGGTGAGCAAAAGAGCAATGCATTTAACCCAGATCTCTTTACTTGGGGTGAGTGTTTGAAAAGTTTCAGCACTCCATCCATCATCTTGTTGTGTTTGATAATTATCACACCCTTGCAGTTGTGCCCTGATAAATTCCGGAAGGTCAAACCTGTCGAAATTTGCTGGGGGGAAAAGGTCCAGAAAAAAGGTGAAACATGCAGATTTCAGTGTGTTAAAACCTAATTCTGCTTGTTCTGTCTTATTTTCCTGTTGTAAACTCAGAATTGGAGGCATTTACTGCACATGGTAAATACCTCACCCTGAGTTAATGGTATTTAGCACGTGTGGTAAATACCCAACCTTAATCCGACAAACTTGTAAATGTATGATGGTTGTCTAGTGCCACATACAAACTTTGCACCATGGTGCACAGGGCTGTCTGTGCTGTCTGACACAGGGCTTTGTACTGAAAGCTTACCCTTCCAGTGCAAAATTCTTTGCCTAGACAAATTCTTAAACACGCCATACATTGTATTCTTAAATTTAAATAACAACTTTGTGTATCCAACCATATTGATTGGTTCACCAGTGAATGTCTTAGGTGCAATGTCCGGTTTTTCTAGATTCTCTCCTAGCACCGGAACAAACCTATCATACCATACATCTTTATTTACAGTTGTGTATGGTGAACCACAGTCAGCCACAATTTAATATCCACACCCGCAATGGACATTTCACATATAGGTTTCTTTTTCTTTTCATCCACACACAGAATATCAACATTTATGTTCAACACGCACATGTTTAGTTCAGTATCACCCAAAGAAAAGGATTGAAATTCAACATCACGATCTACAATCTTAATGGAGTTTCCAGATTTTTTCTGGCTAACCTTGAAAAAATTGCCTGCAAAACCACATTTAGAACATTTCTGCTTGCATGTCGGGCATTTTTTATGATTAGCCAGGTGATTGCCGCTTCCACATCTATAGTATTTTCTACCGATTGTAGAGATGGGTTTCTCCTCATTGCTTAACTTATCCAGAAATCTCTTTACAAGGGATCCACAGGTAGGAATTTTAGTATTTACTATTTTGGCAACCACAGAATTGTCCTCCTTGGTTTTCCCTTCAGTCAGCACAGCTTTAGCCCAACTACCAGTCAGCTGTGCTCTGTTGACGATGCCATCACCTACTGAAGAGAAGACACCCCCTGTGCCAAAGATTATCCTACATGCTGAATTTGGCTGGTTGCATTACTATTTAGTCACAGATGAGTTCATCGTGAAGAATCCCAAAACAACATGTGAGTGCCAAATTTTTCAAAGCCCCCACAAAACACTCTATTGACTCTTCCTTCCCTTGCTTCCTGTGGAAGAATGTATAACGGTGTAATACAACTTACACTGTGGGTTTAAAATAATTGTCTAAATCTTCTAAAGCATTAGAAAATACACCTACTTGGCCTTCAGGTTATTTTTTTTTTTTAATGTAGGATTATAAATCTTTAAACCTCCTGGACCTAAACAGTGCAAAAGTATCGGGTGCGTGGCTGAGGAGCCAAGATGGCAGACCAAACCAAAGACTCTCCACCACAAGCCCTTATTATCCTGCCAACTCCTATGTCACTAGAGGCCATCCACACTCAAGAGACAAGTGGAACGGCCCCTGAGTGCTGCTGTACTGACCGGTGTTGGAGAGACGCATCTAGAGCAACGTTTGCAAATATACATGAGGGGGCCGCAGTATGCCACGCCATATGGAAGGCGGGTCTACATTCCTGGCACAGCGACAGTCCCACAGGCCCTCATGCTCAGCCGCTCTTCTGTCGATGGCGGCCAGTATCTGAAAGAGGTGGTGAGGGGCTACTGTTCTGGGGGCAGCTCCCCCAGGAGTCTCTGACTGGATCCTGAGCCGTGCGGCTCCTCACGGAGCCTGGCAGTGGATACGGACCGGTAAGCCGGAGAAGCCCTCACAGGAGCCGATGACGTCACGCTACTGCCCAGCTCTGTCTTACTCCCCGAGTGCGACGCTGTGACTCGCAACCCACCCGGAGGGAGGCGGTGACCATCGAGGCGGCAGAGGCACCTTCCCCAACTGCTGCTATATGAGGTGAGGAGCTGGGCGGCAATGGGGGTGATCTGAAGATGCCGGGGGGCCGGTTCAGGCCCAAGGCTGGTGCGGCGCTCTCCCTACCCACCCTGCCAACCGCCAGGTGGTCCCGGAAATAATCCGCCCAGCCCCCTGCGTTCGCTGCCTTTGCCTTTCCCAACGGCTGTGACACGAGGCGAGGGGCTGGGTGGGAACAGGAGTGATAGGAGATGGCCCGGGGGTTGGTTTCGGGCCCAGGCCTAATGCGGCACTCTCCCTCCCCACCCTCCCAGCCTCTAACTACTGAGGTATCCCGCATCTCATCCTCCTGGCCCCCTGGGTTCTCTGCACTCACCTTCTCCAACTGCTGCGACATGAGATGAGGGGCTGGACGGCAACAGGGCTAATCGGAAAAGGCCCGGGGGTCGGTTCGGGCCCAGGCCTGGTGCAATGCTCTCCCTCCTCATCCTGCCAGCTGCTAACTGTTGGATTGTCCCTCATCTAACCCGCCTGACAACCTGCGTTCACTGCTTTGGAATTGACCTGGCACGTTTCTGGCCATTCCATAGCTGATTCCGGCATAAACAGAACTTGACCCCACAAATAATCGCCGGTGGGAGCACACTTCTCCCCATGCTAGCTCTGCTGCAATACCAAACGGAGGAGTTGCTGGTAGCCCCCACTGGGCGGTGCGGAGAGGCAGATGATTTTGGGCGAGGGATGGACAACGAGTAGCCCAGGGACAGTCCCCATATTGTACAATAAGTTCCCCTCGCCCTGCAGACACGGGAGAGTGAAGATCTTCTGAGCAAGTGCTGGTGGGAAAAGCTGGACTAGAGGCCTTAGCCCATTCTAAACTACCTACCATACTAAACTTCCAGTCGGACTGCGGGGAGTGAGGCCCCCGCGCGCCACAGTTTGCCCTCTATCGGCTGCATCTCACGCCTCCGCGTGGCTTGTTTCTCCTCTCCTATCCTGATGTTCAGACTGGGAGGTGTGCAATGAGTCTGTGTTACAGTCGGCACCTCTGCCCTAACCGATCTCTCTGATGGTGGCTGGTGGTCTGCGGGCCCCATGCCCACAGCCCAGCAATTGGTAATGGGGAGCCTAAGATCCGCCATCCCTCAAGGGGCAGCTCGCTCTGCATCGGTCGGATCGGCCGCACGCATGCTGCTCAAGGCGAGGATCTCCTTCAGCACGCATAAAGATGGACACAATGCTTAACGCTGTTGAGAAGCTTGGTGCTTCACTCGATCAAACACGCACGTCATTAGAGGCCAAAATAGATAACGTTTTCACACTACTGCACGCGGACCACAGTAGGTTGGTGGATAAGGTACGGGCTAATGAGGTGACGCTAGCAGAGCTAAGACCCGTCGCTAAGCTCAAACACAACCTCGATACGCAGCCTAATTGACAGAGTACATGTGCTAGAGGATGGGCTGGAAGATGCTGAGGGCCGTTCGAGATGCAACAATGTGCGCGTGGTGGGCTACCGGAGGACGTGGAGAGCGGGGACCCAGTGTCCCACACAGAACACTACAATATAAGATTGGTCCCAGTAGAAAATTCTTCAACAACAACAAAACATAAAGAAATGGAGAACATATTAGAATAACCACGTTGTATATTTGGAGGTCCAATGTTGTTTAATCACACTGAACACTACATGTATATATGATTATGTCAAAACAATATCAGACGTAAGTGCCCCAAGAAGGGGTGGGGGGGGAAGAGAAAGGGTAGGAGGTGATATAAAGGGTATGGTGATCCGAGTGAGGATAAGAGGGTATATAGAGAAGATATTGTGCAAATCACATAATTCTTTACAGAAAAAAACAAACAACGGCTCATCCTTAAGCCACATGAATCAAAACAATATCCATACAATGCGTAGCCATGATTGGAAATAATATCACAGTGAAGAATCGCTGTTGATTAAGCTGGCGAACAGTAAGAATGTCGACGTTTCGACCCCAAATAAAATGTAGGTTCCTTATATCCTTACGGGGGGTCTTCCTCAGGACTGAAGTGGAAGGGAAGAGGGGGCACCTGGGAATTACATTAAAAAATGGCGTTACTCTAAGAACAAGTATAATCGCATTAAAAATTAAAAGGAAGAAGGAGGGCAAAGCACATCCCATTTACCATAGATCAACCCGGACCGGGGATTAGTCAAGAACTCGTTGGGCGCGCAGGCTCCGGGGGATAGGGTGCGGAAAAACGTCACCTGTAACAGTAATGTACAGGCTGTAAATAGCCCTCCCAATACCTTGCAAGGGAGTGGCACAAAAAAGAATTAGCAGAACCAACGTACTCAACTCACTTCGGCAGGGTGAATATCTAGCTTGTCCCTCCCAACTTATCCGGTACAGAGCCACATTAATTGGCCGGACCTCGGAGTTGCATGAAACACGTAGAGTAAATCTGGAAAAAGAAAAGACCCAAATCCTAATAGGACCCTGAAACTACACACCAAGACTTTAAAAACCTGAAAAAGCAGTATTTCCCAAAAGAAAGTACGCACAGGAAATTACTTTAAAGGTTCATGGGACACATAGGCAGCTCGCTCTGTACATATTCTAAAAAGCAAACAAAAAAGGGGGAAGCGGCTCAGAAAAATGATCCTCAAAATCTATTAGGATAATGCGTGCAAACACGGGTGTTCTGTCTAGGCACACCGTCGCTCTGGAAGGCGTCTCTGTCCGATGGAAGGGAACCGGAGCAAAAAGACACCTGCTCGTTAAATACAGGGGCTCGTCTCGCACGAGTAAGCATGTGACGTGCGGAAGCAGACACTTGATGCTTGTGAGTTTTGACAAGTCATCGCGTCTCGTGGAAGAAAGACTACCTCCGGGCTCAAGGCTCTGCACATTAAAGCAACGCTGGCGTTACCATAGGACTTCAAAAGAGGGGGGTGAGAGTGCACACCGGTTTCTTCCATATTTCATCCTTTAGTATTTTCAACGTTTAATCTGTTTGCGTGCAGCCCGGTTTTTAACGTGATCTGCCCAGACACGTGCTTATGAGACATTTGAAAAAAGGGGCGAGGTGACGCCCCAATGCCGGACGCACAGCGTTGCTTCATCCATGACACAAATACCACAATTATTCCAATTTCTCAAAATTTTATTCCATTTTTATCCACTTCTTTTTAAATTCATTGCTTGTACTCCAGTCACATGAGAGACACTTATTCACTTGTTCACTGTATCCTAAATGCTGTCGATTCGCCCATCCAGGCTTTATTCTGAAGCACGGAGTGTGCATAAGTGATCCTCAAAGGTTAATCTGTGTTACCCAATGCATTTCGGGCCGTACCTGGCCCTTCGTCAGGGGTTATCTACAAATTCAAAACATTCCTGTTAAACTGTGTTTTTTTAAATCTGCCTAAACATAATAAAACGGTATTCCTATTGTTAAAAATACGACTCACGCCGCAATCAACGTCTGCCCACTGAATTCATTAACTGCCTTTTTCCCGGAACAGTCTCTCCCCAACTGCCACAAATGCATGTGTTACCCCACCACTATTCAAGATATCACTCCTTGATACCTGTTCGTGTTTAAAAAAAACCCTTTCAAAACACATTGTTCCTCCCGCAAAACTTTATCCAAAGGAGCCCATACCTTAACAGACTGTTTTCTATCGTGTTCGAAATCCTTCTGGTGCCCGCTTCCTCCTCACTCTACTTAAACACCTGTGGCGAATCCCCGCCCTTCGTGCTTTACCAATTGACATCCTGCAATACTTTAACCTCCAGAGCCCATAGTGCACTACGAAAACTATAGAGTTGATCCCTGTTTTATATTTGTACCCGATCATGTTCTTGCACTAGCACAATTCAATTTTTATGCTCATATTCACTAAACATATCTTGATGACTTATTTGTACCTGAAACTAATGTGTGCACCCTATCTGTACCCCTGTCAATCTGTAGTTCTCAAACACCTCCCCAATCTGTCACTAAGCTTATTTCATTTGTAAAAACTTTTCTGTTTAGCGAAACCCCTCCCTTCCAAATCGCCCTCTCACGAAAGCTGACGCACCTCTTTATCCATCGAGTTCCACAATGCATTACGTTCACCATCATCTCCTTTTACAATCTAGTTCTTATCCGCCATTTCTATATGCTCTAACAACACACTATATCTTGACTGTCCCGATATTTATACTTGAATTCCCCGCCCACCCGCAGTTGTCATTTGTAACGTTGATTAAAAACTATTCAGTGAGTCATTTTAACATGAATTTACACATTAACCGTTGATAACATAAATATGCCATGAGTTCAACCAACAATCCTCCATGGTATGTCTTGAAAAATTGTTCATGAAAATCCCTTTGGGGAAATGTTTGACAATAGTCTCTCCTGTGACAAGGTAATTTTTATGCAAGGTTCTTCATTATAATCCATGGGTGCTCCTCGTCAAATGGGCAAATGGTAATACTTCAAAAGAGGGGGGTGAGAGTGCACACCGGTTTCTTCCATATTTCATCCTTTAGTATTTTCAACGTTTAATCTGTTTGCGTGCAGCCCGGTTTTTAACGTGATCTGCCCAGACACATGCTTATGAGACATTTGAAAAAAGGGGCGAGGTGACGCCCCAATGCCCCAATGCCGGACGCACAGCGTTGCTTCATCCATGACACAAATACCACAATTATTCCAATTTCCAAGGAGATGATGGTGAACGTAATGCATTGTGGAACTCGATGGATAAAGAGGTGCGTCAGCTTTCGTGAGAGGGCGATTTGGAAGGGAGGGGTTTCGCTAAACAGAAAAGTTTTTACAAATGAAATTAGTTTCAGGTACAAATAAGTCATCAAGATATGTTTAGTGAATATGAGCATAAAAATTGAATTGTGCTAGTGCAAGAACATGATCGGGTACAAATATAAAACAGGGATCAACTCTATAGTTTTCGTAGTGCACTATGGGCTCTGGAGGTTAAAGTATTGCAGGATGTCAATTGGTAAAGCACGAAGGGGCGGGGATTCGCCACAGGTGTTTAAGTAGAGTGAGGAGGAAGCGGGCACCAGAAGGATTTCGAACACGATAGAAAACAGTCTGTTAAGGTATGGGCTCCTTTGGATAAAGTTTTGCGGGAGGAACAATATGTTTTGAAAGGGTTTTTTTTTAAACACAAACAGGTATCAAGGAGTGATATCTTGAATAGTGGTGGGGTAACACATGCATTTGTGGCAGTTGGGGAGAGACTGTTCCGGGAAAAAGGCAGTTAATGAATTCAGTGGGCAGACGTTGATTGCGGCGTGAGTCGTATTTTTAACAATAGGAATACCGTTTTATTATGTTTAGGCAGATTTAAAAAACACAGTTTAACAGGAATGTTTTGAATTTGTAGATAACCCCTGACGAAGGGCCAGGTACGGCCCGAAATGCATTGGGTAACACAGATTAACCTTTGAGGATCACTTATGCACACTCCGTGCTTCAGAATAAAGCCTGGATGGGCGAATCGACAGCATTTAGGATACAGTGAATAAGTGAATAAGTGTCTCTCATGTGACTGGAGTACAAGCAATGAATTTAAAAAGAAGTGGATAAAAATGGAATAAAATTTTGAGAAATTGGAATAATTGTGGTATTTGTGTCATGGATGAAGCAACGCTGTGCGTCCGGCATTGGGGCGTCACCTCGCCCCTTTTTTCAAATGTTACCATAGGACTGCATTCTAAAAAAGTGATGTATTATAATCTAAAAAACTGCTGCAATCTAAAAAGGTGTCATTCTCAGTTCTCACCATAATTATGATCGAGAGCAGATATACAAGACCCGTGCCACTCACACAGGAGGGTAAGGTGTCAACAGAGTAAATTACGCAAAACGAATTATGAGCATTAATAATGCATATTGAATTGATTGCAAGAAAACAGGTATCTCAATTAAAAGAAAGGCTATGTACAATATAGGTGTTGCAACCATCAATTAGGATGAAAATACACAGCATTTTACAATGGAGATGTACGACGAAACACACATGTAAAGAACAATCCAAACATTATTACAGTATAGGTTGAGCACCCAGTAGGGATGACCAGGGTGTTATAAATATTCACAAAGTAATCACCCTACGCAGAGCACAGGGTAGGGGGTGTCATTCTGATGTAAGGCATGCTAGTTGGGCATGACTGGTGTCCAATTCGTTGAGGCCATTCTGTATGGAGTCTAGAAGGGACATCCATTTACATTCCCTTGTATTAAGGATCAGACCAATGTTCCCTCCTCTGGGTCCAAGGGTGGCCTTCTCAAGGACTACCCATTGGAGATCCTCAGGGCCATGTCCCACAGCTTTAAAATGTTCAACCAAGGGCGCTCCTTGCACCTCGCACTTTATTCGACTGCAATGTTGCAGTATGCGGGCTTTAATTTTCTGCTGTGTCTGGCCCTCGTAAATTTGGCCACAGGGACAGATAATCCCATAAATGACATTATTAGTGTTACAATTTGAGTAAGATTTCAGATTAATCGTATGATGTCTGTAAATGAACTGTTTAGTTTGGATCGTAGTTTGACATGCCTTGCATTGGCCACACTTGTAATGTCCTAGCATGGGTGGCAGATTCCATAGAGATTGGAGAGTCGGAGTCTCAGGAGAGTCTAGAAATGAGCGGACTATATGGTCCGTAACATTCTTGGCTTTTTTGTAGGAGTGCATTGGTAGATTCACTTGCTCTATGTCATCCGATATAAGGCCCCAGTGTTTATTTATCACCTTCTTGATGGCATTGCTCTGTGTAGAGAAGGTGGTGACACAAATCATTCTTTGCATCATCTCTGCTCCTTTTTCTTTGGGTTTCAATAACGTTTCACGAGGGCTGTACCACGCCCGCTTCCTTGCTCTTTTGATCAGCCTCCTGGGGTAGCCTCTTTCCAGTAATCGATTGCTCAGATCCTCCGATTCTGACATGTAGTCTGTCTTCTTGGAACAGTTCCTGCGAATGCGCAAGAACTGCCCAAATGGTAGATTGTCCCTGAGCCCTCTGGGATGATAGCTGTTGTATTGAAGGAGCGAATTGCGTTCCGCAGGTTTGCGGTAAAGTGTTGTATACAGCTTGTTGTCCTCATTCCGGATAGTGATGTCCAGGAAATCAATCTCTCTGGCATCAGATTGCATGGTAAACTGTATGTCCTGACTCCTCTGGTTGAGCCAGGTGTGGAACAGGCCTATCTCTCCTGGGTCCCCAGTCCAGATCATGAGTATATCGTTAATATACCTCCTCCACATAGCCACATTGTTGGTATAGGGATTGATGTCACTAAAGATGAATGATTTCTCAAAATGGTCCATAAAAATAATGGCCAGATCAGGGGCGAAGGCTGCCCCTATAGCCACTCCTTTTGTTTGTAAATAGTAGTTGCCTTGAAAGACGAATAAGTTCTTCATCATAGCTATGCGTAGCAGTCCAATGATAAACTCCACAGGTACCGCCATTGGTGCAGTTCTATGATCTAAAGCTGACTTCATAACGTCAAGGGCAGATTGTTGAGGTATGCTCGTATAGAGTGACACTATATCACAGGTCACTAGGAGTTGTCCTGTAGGGTCGAAAGGTCGTTGGTCTACAAGATTGATAGTTTGCATAGTATCTCTCAGATAGGCCTGTGTATTCTCAGCTATTGGTTTCAGGAAAAAGTCAATATATCTGCACAGTGGCTCCAACATAGATCCACATCCCGAAACAATGGGACGTCCTGGTGGATTCTGCATGTCCTTATGAATTTTGGGTAGGGTATATATCGTAGGGAGTCGTGGTTGTTTCTGGTTAAGATATTGGAATTCCAGATTGGTAAGGAAACCCTGCTCCAGACCCTCCTTGGTGAGAGACAATATCTCTTGGGCAAGTTCTTTTTATGGGTCCGTTCTCAATTTCTTGTAGCTCACCCCATCCTGTAGCTGGTTCAGGATCTCTGTCTTGTACTTGGTCACGTCTTGTACCACGATGGTGCCACCCGTATCCGCGGGCTTAATCACTATATCCTTGTTCTGTTTCAATGCCAGAAGTGCTTCGTTCTCCACCTTGGTAATGTTGTAGTTAGTATGTTTCTTCTTCAGGAGTACTTTGGAAAGATCCCTAAGTACCACGCTCTCATACGCTAGGCTTTTACTCGTCATGGCGTGGGCTGGTGGGAAGAAAGTCGATGGAACCCTCAATCCTGTCTGAGAGGGTGCGGCGAGCGTCGGAGATTGTCTGAAAAAGTATCTTAAACGGATCTTTCTGAAGAACCTATGAAGTTCTGTTTTGATGGCAAAGTGATTGGGGTGGGCTGTGGGTACAAATGAGAGGCCTTTACTGAGGACCTTGATTTCTTCTTCTTTAAGGTTGTAGGAAGAGATGTTGACTACTGGATTTGGTGGTCTCCTCACCACCTGTAGACCCTGCGTCGAGTTGATATCTCCCCATGATCTTCTGGTTGGAAATGGACCTGTTTCTGTGTTCTCACTGTGCAGATATATTGACCAATAGCTGAGAATACACAGGCCTATCTGAGAGATACTATGCAAACTATCAATCTTGTAGACCAACGACCTTTCGACCCTACCGGACAACTCCTAGTGACCCGTGATATAGTGTCACTCTATACAAGCATACCTCAGCAATCTGCCCTTGACGTTATGAAGTCAGTTTTAGATCATAGAACTGCACCAACGGCGGTACCTACGGAGTTTATCATTGGACTGCTACGCATAGCTATGATGAAGAACTTCTTCGTCTTTCAAGGCAACTACTATTTACAAACAAAAGGAGTGGCTATGGGGGCAGCCTTCGCCCCTGATCTGGCCATTATTTTTATGGACAAAACTGGAGCGGCATACCACCCCGTGCCGGATGCATAAGCTTTAATTTTCATTGGATTTCACAAATGCCAACAACTTCATCATTTTTCTCCAAGTTCTTTTATTTTTTCATTGTAATCGAAAGTTTATCATTTCTTCATGTTTTTTGCGCAAATCACAAGAGAGACACTTACAATTCACTGAATTCTAAATGATGCAGAAATGCTAATCCAAGCCTTATCCATGCTCCAGTTTTGTGCATTATTTTTATGGACCATTTTGAGAAATCATTCATTTTTAGTGACATCAATCCCTATACCAACAATGTGGCTATGTGGAGGAGGTATATTGACGATATACTCATGATCTGGACTGGGGACCCAGGAGAGCTAGGCCTGTTCCACACCTGGCTCAACCAGAGGAGTCAGGACATAAAGTTTACCATGCAATCTGATGCCAGAGAGATTGATTTCCTGGACATCACTATCCGGAATGAGGACAACAAGCTGTATACAACACTTTACCGCAAACCTGCGGAACGCAATTCGCTCCTTCAATACAACAGCTATCATCCCAGAGGGCTCAGGGACAATCTACCATTTGGGCAGTTCTTGCGCATTCGCAAGAACTGTTCCAAGAAGACAGACTACATGTCAGAATCGGAGGATCTGAGCAATTGATTACTGGAAAGAGGCTACCCCAGGAGGCTGATCAAAAGAGCGAGGAAGCGGGTGTGGTTCAGCCCTCGTGAAATGTTATTGAAACCCAAAGAAAAAGGAGGAGAGATGATGCAAAGAATGATTTGTGTTACCACCTTCTCTACACAGAGCAATGCCATCAAGAAGGTGATAAATAAACACTGGGGCCTTATATCGGATGACATAGAACAAGTGAATCTACCAATGCACTCCTACAAAAAAGCCAAGAGTGTTAAGGACCATAAAGTCCGCTCTTTTCTAGACTCTCCTGAGACTCCGACTCTCCAATCTCTATGGAATCTGCCACCCATGCCACGACATTACAAGTGTGGCCAATGCAAGGCATGTCAAACTACGATCCAAACTAAACAGTTCATTTACAGACATCATACGATTAATCTGAAATCTTACTCAAATTGTAACACTAATAATGTCATTTATGGGATTATCTGTCCCTGTGGCCATATTTACATGGGCCAGACACAGCAGAAAATTATAGCCTGTATACTGCAACATTGCAGTCGAATAAGGTGCGAGGTGCAAGGAGCGCCCTTGGTTGAACATTTTAAAGCTGCGGGACTTGGCCCTGAGGATCTCCAATGGGTAGTCCTTGAGAAGGCCACCCTTGGACCCAGAGGAGGGAACATTGGTCTGATCCTTAATACAAGGGAATGTAAATGGATGTCCCTTCTAGACTCCATACAGAATGGCCTCAACGAATTGGACACCAGTCATGCCCAACTAGCATGCTTTACATCAGAATGACACCCCCTACCCTGTGCTCTGTGTAGGATGATTACTTTGTGAATATTTATAACACCCTGGTCATCCCTACTGGGTGCTCAACCTATACTGTAATAATGTTTGGATTGTTCTTTACATGTGTGTTTCGTCGTACATCTCCATTGTAAAGTGCTGTGTATGTTCATCCTAATTGATGGTTGCAACACCTAGACTGCGCATAGCCTTTCTTTTAATTGAGATACCTGTTTTCATGCAATCAATTCAATATGCATTATTAATGCTCATAATTCGTTTTGCGTAATTTACTCTGTTGACACCTTACCCTCCTGTGTGAGTGGCACGTGTCTTGTGTATCTGCTTCTCGATCGTAATTATGGTGAGAACTGAGAATGACACCTTTTTAGATTGCAGCAGCTTTTTAGATTATAATACATCACTTTTTTAGATTGCAGTCCTAGGGTAACTTCAGCGTTCCTTTACTGTGCAGAGCCTTGAGCCCGGAGGTAGTCTTTCTTCCACGAGATGCGATGACTTGTCAAAACTGACAAGCATCAAGCGTCTGCTACCGCACGTCACGCGCATACTCGTGCGAGACGAGCCCCTGTATTTACTGAGCAGGTGTCTTTTTGCTCCGGTTCCCTTCCATCGGACGGAGACGCCTTCCAGAGCGACGGTGAGCCTAGACAGAACACCCGTGTTTGCACGCATTATCCTAATAGATTTTGAGGATAATTTTTCTGAGCCTCTTCCCCCTTTTTTGTTTTTGTTTTAGAATATGTACAGAGCAAGCTGCCTATGTGTCCCATGAACCTTTAAGGTAATTTCCTGTGCGTACTTTCTTTTGGGAAATACTGCTTTTTCAGGTTTTTAAAGTCTTGGTTTGTAGTTTCAGGGTCCTATTAGGATTTGGGTCTTTTCTTTTTCCAGATTTACTGTACGTGTTTCATGCAACTCCGAGGTCCGGCCAATTAATGTGGCTCTGTACCGGATGAGTTTGGGAGGGACAAGCTAGATATTCACCCTGCCGAAGTGAGTTGACTACGTCGGTTCTGCTAATTCTTTTTTGTGCACTACCTTGCAAGGTATTGGGAGGGCTATTTACAGCCTGTACATTACTGTTTCAGGTGCCGTTTTTCCGCACCCTATCCCCTGGAGCCTGCGCGCCCAACGAGTTCTTTACTAATCGCCGGTTCGGGTTGGTCTATGGTAAATTGGATGGGCTTTGCCCTCCTTCTTCCTTTTCATTTTTAATGCGATTATACTTGTTCTTAGAGTAAGGCCATTTTTTATGTAATTCCCAGGTGCCCCCTCTTCCCTTCCACTTCAGTCCTGAGGAAGACCCCCCCGTAAGGATATAAGGAACCTACATTTTATTTGGGGTCGAAACGTCGACATTCTTACTGTTCGCCAGCTTAATCAACAGCGATTCTTCACTGTGATATTATTTCCAATCATGGCTAAGCATTGTATGGATATTGTTTTGATTCATGTGGCTTAAGGATGAGCCGTTGTTTGTTTTTTTCTGTAAAGAATTATGTGATTTGCACAATATCTTCTCTATATACCCTCTTATCCTCACTCGAATCACCATACCCTTTATATCACCCCCTATCCTTTCTCTCCCCCCCCCCTTCTTGGGGCACTTACGTCTGATATTGTTTTGACATAATCATATATACATGTAGAGTTCAGTGTGATTAAACAACATTGGACCTCCAAATATACAACGTGGTTATTCTAATATGTTCTCCATTTCTTTATGTTTTGTTGTTGTTGAATAATTTTCTACTGGGACCAATCCTATATTGTACTGTCTCATACCCAGGTCCCAGTGACCTACTTTGGGTTTACCCTTTTTTGTATCTCCACGCAGAACACTGGCTGAGAGAAATACTGCCGGACGATGCTCTGTCCCCCCAGTTCGTGGTGGAACGGGCACATAGGGTGCCATCCCGAAGGCCACCCCCTGTTGTGAATCCCAGGCCATTCCTGATCCGACTACTGAACTTTAGAGATAGGGACACAGTCCTGCAAGAAACATGCAAGCTGCATGAAATTATGGTTCAAAATGCCCGTGTCATGTTGTTCCCGGACTACATGGCGCAAGTGCAAAGACGCAGAGGATCCTTTCAACCAGCAAAGCAGTGCCTCCGCGAACTTGAGATGCGTTACTCACTCCTGTTCCCGGCTCACCTACATGTGGTGGCTAAGGGCGCCACTCACTTCTTCAATTCTCCAAAGGAAGCCTGGGACTGGTTGGAGGGCCTGGGGCTGGCGGATGGTCACGCGGCCTCTGCCAACCATATGAGGCCGCATTGCGGTGAGGGTGGCCGACGGCGAGGCAAACACAGAGAAAGAGCCCAGCTGTCCTCACCAAAGACAATACCAGACTTTGAGCAAATAATTGCTGAGCGGCGAGAGGTGCTGCAAGTGACAGCAACGATCAGTGACAGAACACACCTCAGATCAGGAAACAGGATCCACAAAGTCAATAAATTATGAGGATTCCTCTCACTCTTGGCCTGATGGGTTTGGTTTACCATCCCTCCCAGTGGTGATACCTCAAACATCGGACAACATTGTTTAACCTCACGCAACTCATGGAGTGGTCTGACAGATACTCCTGGTCTCGGAAGACGCAACAACATTGCTGGGTTTTGACCCTCCTGACTAGCTGAACAGGCAATGGGACAGTCTGGCAGGTTACGCATCAAAGCATGAAACACCGCATCTCTCTATCGCAGGGAGGCCGTGAAGCCATTGGATACTCGTTAACCAATACTAGGCCCTTCCTCATGTTGCAGTACAAGGGCTCTCAAGACACGCCACTACTACATCAGCCGCCTCGGGCACGGATTGACCATATTGTACGCAGCATGTTACCACGATATGGTTTGGGAGGACCCTCGTTTTGGGTCTGCTTTGATATGGTTGCATATGTTTCACTGTTATCCCCCATTTTTGTTTGCACAGCTGAACGCAGGCCGAGCGCCACCCAAGACCCGCACACTCAATTGACTGTAACTAAAACTGCATGATTAGACCTTCCACATCTCCTTCATAGTACGCGCGCTCACAGTCCGATAACATGATGCAAGCCAACGTAATCACCTTGAATGTGAGAGGCATCCACCAACCAGCTAAGCGATATTCCATCTACTCATACTTTCAGCGCAGGGCCACCAACATAGCACTGTTGCACGAAACACACATAATGAAGTTTGAGGCTATCCGCCTTCGCCGGAGATGGCGAGGACAAGTGTTTAGCACAAACTACTCTGCACATGCGAGAGGTTCGGTGATTTGTATCAAGGTGGGAACACCCTTTGCAGCAGTCGAGGTGCAGACGGTAGATACGTCTTTGTAAAGGGCCTCTTAAACGGTCAAGTTATCTTGATAGGGTCCATATATGCCCCGAATGTGGAACAGGCCGCCTTCCTCCGTCACCTTACACGTCTGCTCGCACCCTGGAGCAGGGTCCCCTGGCTGCTGTGTGGGGATTTCAACTCAGTACTAGACACTGCTCTGGACCGCTCATTTCTTCCCCTGACATGCACAGCTCCCTCCTCGAATGCCCTCGCGTTGAACACCTGGCTCGCACATTGTTCTTTAACAGATGTTTGGCGCAATCGCAACCCAGATATACGACACTTGGGATATATGAAAACACCTAACTCAGGAAATAGGGAGAGTAGAACGGGGGTGGCTGCCATGTGAAAATCAGGTGGCATCGGGAACGGGCAACTCGTGCTCCCTGAGTGCAATGCGCAGCGAACACATAGAGCTGCTTGAGCGATTGAGGTGCCTAAACTATGAGGCGCATTCAGCGCGAACACATGCAACATCTGACAGACCCGGGCGATTACTAGCGTAGGTGCTACGCCAGGAGCAATCTCGGCATCCTATACATGCAATAAACACTGCGGCGGGACCACCAGTATACACCCAACATGAAATACATGCATAAATGACAAGTCACTACAAAGAGTTATATGAAAACACCATTCCACATGATCGGGAGAGCACAACCACCTTTCTGAGCTCTATACGCCTACCTAAGATAACGCCAGACCAGAGCGCAGCATTGGATGCCCCACTCATACAAGAGAGATCAGGGAAGCCATAGCAGCATTAGCCACCGGGAAAACTCCTGGCCTTGACGGGCTGCCTGAAGAGTATTATAAAACATATGCGGCGACCCTGGCCCTGCGTTTACTTGCTCTGTACAATGCTGCCCTGGAAGACACAACCCTGCCCAGCTCAATGGCTGTAGCGTGACTAGTTTCACTTCCTAAGCCCGACAGAGACCCCAAGGAGTTAAGCTCCTACCAGCCTCTGGCCCTGTTAAACACGGATTATAAGATCCTAGCGAAGCTTTTAGTGGACAGGCTGTCACCACGAATCCAATCCTTAGTGCACATAGACCAGAACGGTTTTGTACCAGAGCGGAACACCTCATTGAACCTGCAACGCTTTTTTAGGGTGGCTCGCTATGCGCCAGATCAATTGCCCCGTTCAGGCTGCCTGATACTGGATCTCGAAAAGGACTTTGATACACTGGAATGGGAGATTCTATTTGCAGTACTGCCGCGCTACGTGTTTGGAGAGGCCTTCTTCAATATGTTTCGGTTCCTATACAATGCGCCAACGATGAGAGTACAGACGGGCTCATACATATCGGCTCCCATTAGAGTGAGAAGGGGGACCAGGCAGGGGTGCCCCCTATCCCTGCTGCTTTTCTCGCTAGCCAACGAGCCCCTGGCCGCAGTCATCCGAGAGCAGGGAGAGGATTGCAGGATTCCGCTAGGTGATGGCATGCATGCAATCTCGCTATATGCGGACGGCCTCCTTATATACATCAAGGATGTGCACTTGATTCCAGACACTGTGGCACATATCCTGGGAGACTTCGCAGCGCTATCTGGGTTAAAAGTAAATGCGTCCAAGTCCTGCCTTTATCCATTCGACACGGCATGTCCAGATCCGCAATACACCCTCAATAATGTTGGCAAAGAATAGCAGATGCAAACCTTCTGCTACCTGGGGTTGCAGGTTTACCACCGACAGGACGACGTACTAGAAGGTAATCTAGGTAGGGCGGTGAATTCGATTCGCTCTCAAATTTCATTTTGGAGCACACTTCCATTGACGGTTATGGGCTGCGTGGCTTTAATTAAAATGGTGGTATTGCCATGACTTCTATACTATTTTACCAACTTACCCCTATATATAACTCCAGCTTTTTTTCAAACACTAGAAAAGGTTGTGAGGGGATTTATTTGGGGAGCATCCCGCAGCCGAGTTGCACTCCGGAAACTCTATCTGCCAATGAATCAGGGTGTGCTCGCTTTGCCCAACTATGGGGGAGATGTACAAAAAATTCACGCAGTGCAGCCCCCCGCAAGGCTGCGCTGCATTGCGCGACAGGGAGGGAACAGGATAGCTCCATATCTTCAGAGATGTGGCTCTCTCCTACCCTTTCCCTTGCGCTGGTGATAATTACAGCAGCTGTGCGCCAAGCACACACCTTAGCACCATAGCGCTAGAGTTTGTGCATTAGTCTAGCATATGTTTTGTACAGGAAGCGTACCCTTCCTGTACAAAATACGATGCCCAGACACAATGCAAAGTTTTTCCCACTTTGTTTGCGTGCTGCACAGTGCAGCACGCATGCAAAGTAGGAAAAGAAAGAAGAAATTAAAGCATTTCTCCTTCCGTGCGCCTACATAAAAATGTCGCAGTTTTCTCACGCATAACCTAATTTACTCTATTTAGTAAATTTGGTTTAGCATGAGAAACCTTGGGTGGTTGCATGGGAGCGCCCATGCTCAACCCTTGGCACGCCCCCATGGCGCAAAGTAATGTGAAGCAGCGCTACGTGTTGCTTCACGTTACTTTTCCGTTATTTCCAGCGCTAAACAAGTTTAGCGCTAGAAAGTAAGCAGGGAAAAAAAGATTTTGCGCCAATTTGCGTCACTTTTGTCACGCAAACACGGCTCAAAAACTTAGTAAATCTCCCTCTCTGAGCACTATTATCTTGCAGCTCAACTGCAATGGGTAGCCCGGTGGCTTTCTGAGCGATACCTATCAGACACGGCAACAGACTCTCCGCCCATATCACATCGCAGTCTCCTTACACTATTTCACCCATGTCATAGGCAGAGAGCTCCAGTGCAATTACTACTTCATGTAGCATATAGATGCTACCACAGAAACTTGTTCCTGACATGACACACAAAACCATACGCCCCTGCGCTACTGCTACCGGGTACTCCCAGAGGATCCAAGGCGATCACGCCTCATGAATTGCGACACCTAGTGGAAGGCGGGATACAGGACGTTGGTGATCTATACCTTGAAGGTGAACTTATGTCGTTTGCCTCTCTGGCGGAGAACAATGAGCTCCAGCCAGGGCAATGCCTCATACATCGCACAATCATAGCAGCACTGAGCAAACATTGGTCTGACATGCCAAGAGAGCCTCCAACACATTTAATTATCCTATACTTAGATGTCATGGGACTGGGGCGGCACTTAATCAGGTGGTTCACCGCCGCCCTCAGACATCACACAGCGACAGCACTACTTCCTTTGTGCATGAGATGGGAGGGAGACCTTCAGCGCCCTTTTTCAGACTCTGAATGGAACAAAGAGCTGAAGGAGCCAAATAGCATCCTACGCAATGTGTTTTTGCCTAATTCAATACTTTATAACACAGAGGGCTTATCTCACGCCAGCGAGGATTAATTAGTACTAAATCGCGCAGACGTTGTTTGCCGCGATGCCATACAGTTGACGCAGATTTGCTTCACATGGTATGGAGCTGCCCACGTCTGGGAGAATACAGGGAATCTGTGGTACTTTCCCTAAATCGCTACATGGGCCGCAATGTGCCCCTATATTGGGAAGCGCATTCTACATATTTATAGCAGAACTAAGGGTCAAAAAGTGAACTCCCGTTTCATCGCCCTTGGGCTGATAGTTGCTAAACGCCTAATTACTAAAAGGTGGCGATCCCCTGAGCCCCCTGTAGTTCTCGCATGGAGACGCTCGTTGCCGGTCTGGAGCACAGCAGAAAGTGTTGCGCTGCATAGAGACAATGCGCTGGTATTGTGTAAAACACCAATTGCCACACACTGGGAAACGATAATGCAAGAGCTCCAGGAAAAAGACGGGACACCCGATACTGGGCCAGAGACTGCACCAGACCAGCAGCAAAGTTAGAAGTTAGGAGGTCGGTGCCGCGATCTCTCGCAACTGCCAAAGAAGACACAATGGGCATAGTTATGGCTGACCAGGCACAAACTTTTGCAAACCTTGCATGCTGAGATTTGGAAATACACTGATGTTCACTTGTTGTCTTTTTCTTGTTGTGGGATGCGGGGAGAGAGTTCGTCCGATCGGCGCGCTGCACCTTGTTAGTTAGAACTTATAATACCAGTTATGTTTTAGCTGTCCCCAACATTACTATCCACCTCCTGAGTTAACAATTCTCACTGCGTGCTTTTACTGCCTTTCATCTGATGGACCATAGGATTCAACAGCCACCCATTAATAGCATGTCAGAAACTTGTATGAAGCACACACTAAGAAGCACATTAACGTGTACAGAGGCGTTCACTAATACTGTGAAATTACTATATGCATGTAACATGAATGTATTGATCACAATATACAGGCAAGATACACAGTATTGCAGATATTTGCTTTGTTTTCTTGTTGTGAAGAAAACCAATAAAACAGATTCAAACAAAAAAACTGTGCAAAAGTATCTTCTTTTTCATTTCAGTAGTTAGATCCTCATCAGCCTCAAAGGTATACATATAATTTATAAAATACTGTTGCCATTCTTCCCATTTCAATCTGGTTTCTCCAGAAGCCAGTAAGAATGGTTGAGAAGGTGAAAGATTCCAAACATTGCCTGAGGCCATTTTAACAAGCAGTAGAGTGTGTTATGGCAATTAAAATTGAAGGTGCTGGAAAACAAATTATATAGGATTTAACAACCAGCACTATCAGCAAGCACACATTAAAATTCCAGTATTATGTACTGTATTATGCCCCAATGTACTTTCCTCTGGAGACTCATGAGGATTAAAAAGGCATTTTGTTGTATTCAAATGATGAATGCCGGTAGTCCAATTGTAGAAAAGGTAAGTTGCTTTATTAAGATGTTAAGATCCAAGATGTAATAAAGAACCCCACCAGGAGCAGCCAACTTGCTGCTCAGTCCATCCTTTGACTGACTCTCTCACATCCAACATTCTACAGCATCATCACCCACCAACATTCCATACCACAGACACACTGGCTGAGCAGCAGATACAGCAGATACAACACATTTACACACAAATGAGTGCAGTATAATCTCCTGCAGGAAGAGAATGTTAAAATACTGCATACTGCTGAAATGGCATGAAAGGATGGCTGTCTTCTCTAGGGACTGCCATATGAAAATAATCGATAGTTTGTAGAAAATCCTCACAACGGGTAATAAGGCAGATTTGGTAATCCACAATGCGTACAGTATTTTAAATTTGGGCCTAATTTAAAATGGCGGCGTGTTATGCTGATGTGATGGCGCACCGCCGCGAGGATATCATCGAACAGGTGAAGGCGTTACGCTGAGCTCCGGTGCACTGCACAGACGGCATTGTGGTCCAATGACGTTGCTGATAGTGCCCATGCCATTAGACCATTGGAATGAACGTTGGAACTGTGGTGTGTCCCAAAATAAAGTAAGATGCCCAAAAATCAGCAAACATACATTAGTTGCTTGGTGGGATGTAAGTCGATAATGTTGCTTGTAGGCAGTCTTCCCGGTTATTAAATTTAGAAGTGGTCATATTCAGAAGCGGCACATACCGCATGGGCTCTTCTGCATGTCAGGGTAATGGAAAGCTCATCGCCAATTTTGTAAAGAATTCCTGGACACATTCCTTTGAAAAAGTTGCACTTTTATTAAAAATAAACCCTTACACGATTCGCTAAATGAAGCAGTGACTACATTCTTCCTTGCAGCATACCCTCCATATCTCCACACACATTCCAGAATTCCCAGCTCCCAGGATTCCATCTCGCAGGGTGTCGACCTCACAGTATGAAGCTGACATCACAAGACGGTGCCCTGGGAGGAACATCACTAGCAAGCAACTAGCAAGCGCTTCACAACAATGACTTTTTTCTTCCTTTCTATATTACTGACGGACGTCTTGTAGTCGAATGCACTTCTCACTATGTTGTAGGAAGTGCATCTCCTCCCCCTTTAGGCCATAACCACTAAAAACAGCCCCACTTTATAATTTCCAATATAGGCAATGGTTGCATTGCATAAAATGTATGACATGTGCATACATCAAGCTTTTGCCATTATCTTACACTGAGGTATAAATTCCCAACCTATTACTCATAATACCAACTTTAATTCTCTTGCAATCTATGCAATTAATTAGACTAAATCTAGATTTCTGCAACTAATTAGGTATACAATAATACAGATCTCCAAACAAATGTGTAGTGAGCATCTTTAATTCCAGCATACATAGCCTGGAGGATGAAATTATCTTTTGGATCATTTCCAAGGTGTTTCATCATACAGGTGCAGAAAAGATTAACGTATCATTTATAGATAAATTCCAGACGATAAAAAACACTGTCCTAGGCTAATTTCTATATTGTTTAATGAAATCAGACTGAAAAAATTCAAAAGTGGCATACATCTATTGATATTTTTAACTATTCCGTTCTCCTCTCTTCTTGTATTAAAATATATAACTTAGACTCACAGGCACATCTCTTACCTTCCTTAAATCGTCTCCTTTGTGTTTTATTTGTTTTTGATTAACGATTCAGGCTGTACTGCCTGTTGTTTCTTGAGACTGGATAATGTCTGTTATCTGTCAAACCCAGTGCTGCTTATCATGCCTTGCCCGCCGTTCCCTGTCATTTTATTCATTGGCCTAGCACTCTCTTCCTTCATTAAGAGGATGTTATATTTTTGAGAGAACCTTTTCTTGCAACCTTGTGAGTGTACTCTTTATGAGATGCTTAAACGTTTTTCATGTGCATATTGCAGACCTTTTGCATTGTTCTCGAATTGCTAGTATATGTCTGACATTATATTTCATATCATTGTTTATGTATGAAAATAAAAATCACAAATGTAAAGAAAATAATATAAGCAACAATTTGCAATTTAAAATGTGAAATGCGAGATTAATGCACACAAATATATTTAATATAATACACATTATATAATTAACTATGGCGATGCCAACGCATGATGTACTTAGCATGAGGAATTAAATCAGTTGTATGATTGTAACTTTTCATGTCTTGTCAGCTTGAATCCTTTAAATAAAATCAATAGTGTAGGGAGTTTACCTTCAAACAAATATAAGGACACTGTTGTTCACATCACACTATCATTTTCTCTGTGTTATTGTTAAAGGCATAGAATTAGAAATGATCCATTCTCATGACCTCATGCTCACCCTATACAAACATGGTAAATATGACTGAGGAATGCAAGAAGGCTTGTTATACTTGACCAATGAAAATTGCTTGAGGCGAGGTATGCTAATGACTCACCTTTAGGTAAAACACAAGATGCCACTGAGACAAGCACAATAATCACCATTGAATGAACATCCAGCTTGAAAATTAAGTAATTGTAATAAGTAAGCGACTCGTAATAATAAGTTGTCCAACCAGCTCTCTATCATACAATATTGTAACTTCCTCAAAATAAATGTTCTCATGATCATTCCCTCTACCATTCACATCTCACACTGAGGATGGTGTATTTAGAAACCTTTAATAAATATCAAACTCCCCATTGGGACTTTTTTTTATTAGATATCATTTGTTCCATACTAGATGGTCTTTATGTACTAAAACATTGCTTATGCAATATGTTTCATTTAGAAAACCTGCTTCTTCCTGTGATGAAACAATTTCTCAGAAATTAGATCCTTTTTGTTTTCCTTTCTTCTCCTACTGAATGATAGTATTTTGATTCTGTTTTTAATTAGATTAGACGTTAGAAACTGAATGTTTGGTCCACTTTGCAAGCTGTCTGTATAACAGTCTGATTTATTATAAACTGCTTGTTGACGTGCAATAATGTAGTTCAGATATAATTACAAATTATCTGCTTTAATTGATATACCTCAAGACTAAAATCATATTATTCTCGTTTTTACTTCATAGCCTTGACAAAGCTGCGTGCTCCGCGAAGTATATGTTGGCTGTAACCAAGAAAAGCTGCAGATTGTTTTGTAATATGAAGACTAAAAGTTGTGATGCTTTGATACACCTGAAAACTCACTCAAGATAGTGTCGTTGGCTTTTATTTATAATTGTGTCATCTTATTTATGAAGCGTTCATGTATTTTGTTTTTATGTTTAATCGTTTCGCAATGAGACACAGAAATATGACTTTGCTCCCCAATACCCTTGGAAGTTTCTATATACGGTCTGTCAGGATGGTACCCGACATTCAGTGGGTAAAAGTGGGGCAGTGCCAGGAATCAGTGGTGCTGGAACAATTTTCAGAGTGGTGGTGCTGCCATTTATGCTGTATCACTGAAGTCATAGGGATTGTGAAAAAGGCAAGTGTCACACAAAGATTTAGGGCCTGATTATGAGTACAGTGGTTCCAAGACCACCGTACCTGTGGTGGCGGTCTGACCGCCACAACCTCTGCGGTTTGACCGCCTGATTATGAGTTGTTATGGTCAGACTGCCACCAGCCCGACTCAATACCGCCGCCACTGGCAGGATCCTGGATCCCGATGGGGCGGCGGTGGGAAAAGTGGTGGTCTGCGGTCTAGGACCTGCCTTTCCGCTGAGCTGATCACAGCGGGGACCCCGTCATGAACAGATTGGCAGAAAGGCAGGGAAAGAGGTGCCAAACAGTGCCCCAGTGCGTTTTAGCCCGTGGAGTGTGTGCATGGGGGCACATGTTGTGCCCTCCTCTACTTGAACTGTCATGCGTGCACTGTGTGCCATGTATGACATGGTGGATGGCACACAGTGCACCAATGTGAAAGCAGCGCTGCCACAGTGGCAGCATATGCTTCAGGCTCTCTATGAGACGAAGCATGCTGCCGCCGTTGCACCGCTGACACAACATCACCAGCCTGGTGTCAGTTTGTCTGGCAGCATCCCTACTGCAGCAATGGTGGTCCAGCAGTCGGACCCCTGATCTCCAAATCAGGCCCTAAGTGTAGCAAATGAGTCACCCCAATACAGCAGGAGAGTGGAAAAGGTGCTGAATGTAGCCTAGTGTGCATTTTGGAGCACACTTTTGCAAATATATTACTAAAGCATGCTGTATTGGCACACTGCCATTTACAAATAGCACTTTTTCTATTGAAATAACCACTAAATTTGCAGACATGCAGTCTTGATCCTATTAATACTATTATTTCCATCACACTTCAGAATTACAAAAAATCTGCTTGGTTTGTGCTTTCTAAAGAGTGATCTATTTTGAAATATATGTACAGTTAATTTACAGGTATTTAAATGTTGTTGAGTGTTAGATAAACTGACATCATACAGCCTTTCCTTTCAGACTCCATGTATGCCAGGCAAGATTATCACATAACTCATAATTCACTTTACAAAATCCTACAAAATTGCAGTTCGAGATACAAGAGTAAACACCTACTTACTTTCCACAGGAACCAGGGCCAGATTGGCCATTCAATCCATGGGGCATTTTCCCAAGAGGCTGGAGCCAATGGATGGTGTTTTTAGGGTTTTGGGTCACTGCTTCTGACCCCAGCTCCAGGGGGTTTATGGCAGCAGGCACACCAGGTAGAGGGTAAAAGAGAGAGAGTGAGGAAGAGAATGAAAAAGTGAAAAAAAGGGATTTGGAAGCATAAGACAGGAAGAGAGCAGGGGGTGTTTTCAAAATATTTTCTAGGGCTGCTTCTGGCTCGAAGTTCGGCCCTGAAAGGCAATAACAGATGATGATTTTTGTTCTCAGATACACATCCTATGTAATCTCCAGCATTACAATAGCTCTGTATTTTTGATTCCATTACAGTTCTTACCATCCTGATCCTTTTCAAAACTCCCTAATGTCCACGACTGTGCATGAGAGTCTGGGCAAGACATTATTGGCAGGAGATACAACAATTTACATTGACAATGAACAATGGCAAAACAATTCAGGTTATGTAAATATCTTCATACCATCACTTATGACAATCAAGTAAAATGTTATTATGCAACTCAAAAGCTTTAATACTTTTAGAAGGTTTTTGAGGGAGGCGAGATAAAACATTGTAAATATCAAGATATCTGAAAAATAATGAGAAGATAATATGAATTTTTTTTAGGCCAACATGAAGAGGATGGAATTAAACTTAGACAATGATTATATAACATCTCGCTCATTAGCTACTGTATTTCCTGTTATATGCAAAGTGATCCATCGCCCCTGTGGCTAGGTCTGCCCTGTATAACTATATATCAAATAATAAAAAAATGAATAAATATGTCATGTTTCATTAAGAAGAAATAGAAGAGTTTTTAGAGACTTCTTTGAAGCTCACAAATAAAATTGTCATTCCTGTAAACTCAAAAAACATAATTTCTCATGCTTAATATACTCTACTACCGTCCAGCAATAATAAAAAAAAATTGGAAAATAAAGTTTAAGGGCCCCCGATTTACAATTGAAAATGAAGATGATTCATTGATATTATTCAACCCAGCACAATAAAACTCTATATACATCAACGAGGTACTAAAAATAGATGCAGATAAGCCTATATGTAATCATACATTTTGTGTTTGAAGGATCAAAATGTAATGACTGATTGTGATTATGACAACATGTTGCTATGTTATGGTATGTTATGTTATGTTATGCTATGTTATGTTATGTTTACTTGTAGACTTGCAATAGGATTTCAGGTCATGATACTTATATAAAGGAGAAGTTGAGATAGGGCAATGCAACTGAAAAGGTTCCTAGATTTCATCTTTTGAAACAGTTTGACTATTTTTCTATGACATACTAAGCTTTATCAAACACTAACGTGAACATCTCAATAGTACCAGCTCTGATGACTATCAGAATTTAGAACCACCTCATTTACAGTTTGTGAGATGCTAAGCATCTGACAAAATACCTTGGATGCCCTGTCTGCCAAACCTTTCATTTTCCCCACCCCATTGAGAGGTGTGGGAGCTGTAGGGTTTCCAACAGTGTGGTCTCAACTGGTTATCCCATTGCAAACCCTTGACTTGACAGCCTCCTTCCCACTGGGCCCTCTGATCACTGTGGCAGTTGACCTGGCCATTTCACAGTGGGACATTCATCCCTTATTTTCCATTCCCTGATCTTCCATGTGTGCAGGTGAAATTTACAGTAGTCCACACATGCAGAGAGAAAAGAGGTATTACTTTTTCTGTAATAGATAAACAAACTCCTGCTTTTAGTGTTTTTGTAAAGCATAAATGAATATGAAGCATGTTAAAAACATGGTGCTTCCTTGGAATTTAACTCTGCCTTAAGTGCATCCACTGCACCAGAGGAATACTGGAGGCATTGAGATCCCCATCCGAAAGGTGGGGATGCCTAATTATGGTGAACGGACCTCCACTGACCTGGTGGGCTTCCATCAAAAGGCTGGATAAGACCCTTAGAACTCTGATCATACAAAGTTGAAAAAATGGTTAATTATCAGTTGGAAATATATGTGATACATTTTAAGCATAGTGTTATTAAGGCAAAATTTACCACAGTTGCTTGGACCAACACGTGTATTCTATATTTTCCTTTCACTGATCCTACCACATTGACTCTGAAATTCAATTTTCCATCCACATGTTCTCCTCAGAATTGAATGTTCGAGAATATTTCAAAGAACTAGCTCTATCACAGTACCATCTCTCTTGTGTTCACATAATCTTTTGGTGATGGTGGAGGTATGTGGCTATGATTCTCCCAAACATCAATTCTGATGAGCTGTAACAATTGGAGCTGTGCTGTAGTATTGTGATAATCCTTGAGTGCTTCTCAAAGTGCCTGTATCAGCAAGATGTTACTGAAGGCCACTGTACATGTAGTCTTTATTATGATAGGCTTAAATGTAGTAGCCAGGGATCCTTCAGCCATGTCTTTCACTTGGACTACAGTGATGTCACCTTTTTGTGAGAGATACCAAGATACTCCACTCACAGAAGGCGGCTTCCTCTCCAACCATTCATTAACTTTGTGTCTGACTCTGTATATTGCCCCTTTGCCTTTTGTTTAGGTTTGCATTATACAAATACTCCATAAATCCAATAATTTCAAGAGTTATCAACCATAGAAAGCAAGACCTTCTGAACTCCGTAATGTCAAAGGTGAGAAGATATTTTGGCAAGTACTTGTAGAGAGGTTTAGGTTGCTGCCAAGTAATCTTCAGTCAGAAACAGAAATCACAAATTACATATCCATTACTAGTAGCAGATATGAGATATCTCACTAAATACAGTGACCCGCAGAAGTCAGTCGCCACCAACTGCCATATTTTTTCAATGCAGTTAGGAATGGGGTTCTATGATGCATTATCGAGTACAACATCGAAATACAAAAATATAATTTAAAAAATGTATTGTTAACCAAATTATCATCAGCCTACATGTACAAAGCAAAAACATAAGTATTGACTAAAAAATATTGCCGACCTAAATATCTAACATACACTAATATCGACATCAAAAATATAGAAACACAAAATATTGCCATAACATTAAAACTATAGAACACTACCAAAATATAGCAACAAAAACAATATTGACCCAATCAATATTGTTATTACTATATGGAAGACTTAAAATATCTTTAAAACACATAACAAGTATTTAAAACAACATTAAAGTACGAAATAACAACTTACAATATTAAAACTAATTTAGTTAACATATAAACACAAAATAAACAATTTATAAATATTGTATAAATAATGTTTACTTTCAATTACATATAAAATATATATATATAACTACAACATTTAATGTGAAAGAATAGCACTAAGCTAGTAAATAAAAAGATAATACAATATAAATTATTAAAATATATATAACATGAAATATGCACTCTAATTAGTATCCACCAATTAAAGAATACACTGTAAAAAATTCAAACAGCACACAAAACAACCAATAAAATTGAACTTCAATCAAACTAACCAATGAAAACACTTTCCTAATTACATTACTACTTCAAAAAGAGCACAAAAATAGCTTACTTTTGCAGAAAAATTGCCAACACTTCACAATGCTGGCACTCTGCTCGATTTCAAAGAAAAGAAAAAACGATCCTCATTACGATGGTGGTATCGCCGCGGGATGGAGACATCCCGACAAGTAATCGATGGCTCCACCCACCATATTATGATCCAACCACCGCGAAGGTGGTTGGAAACATGCAGTTTACTATTGTGGCTTGTTCTGTGGTCCAGAAAAGAGCCGCACCACAGCACAAGCCGCAATAGTAAAATCCATGTCAACAAACATCCATGTAACTTGTGCCAGGCACCATGTGGTGCCTGGCACACGGTGCAGGGATGTTTTGGGGGCACCACATGTGCCCCTCCGGTCCCATAGCAGAGGCCCATGGGGGACAAGGGCCCTGCTAGGGGCACCTGAAGTCCCTTTCCATCTGCCTTTACATGACGGTAGGACTGCCATGTAAAGGCACATCTTAATCCCTACGGCAGTACCTTTGCAGGCACCGCCTCCATTGTAGGGATCAGGCTAGGGCTGCCGCCCAACGGTCTTTCTCCCCGCCGTAAATCGCTCCGACCGCCAGTATCTTAACCTGGCAGTCGGACTGATACACTGGATGTTGGGTGGACCACCACCGACGGCCTGTCAGTGGCGATCTGCCCGACATCCTAATGAGGCCCAAAGATTTAAATGCAAGAAAATTGCAAATATTTTCAAAAAGAAAGTAATATTAACAGACTAATTAGCAACTCAAAAATATCAACTTCCTAATTTGAAATGTAAAATAACCAATAATATAATACTTTTTATTTATATTTCCCAAAAATAGGTAGCAGCAAAAAGAAAACACAGAGTACTGACTTTCACCAAATTTCGAAACTCCAAACTTCACAAACAAACCTGAAAAAGTAAGTATTTATATAATTAAATATTCAAAAACCTAGAACACCATAACACTAACTCTAACAATAAACTAAGCAAAACAATATTTAAAATATTTAATTAAAACAAACTTCTTTTTCGTACCAGGCAAACATTGTTCACCTGTTCCTCACCTTGCCAAAAATAAAGAAAACCAGAAGGAACAATTCTACTCATTAATTCAACAGTAAATATGTAAGTATATGGCATGTAAAAAGTAGTAATGCATGTTTATTTATATTATCTACATATATCATTTATATAACTCTACAAATTACAGCTATAATAGCAAAAAGAGCCACTTATATCACTTCCCAAAAAGGAAAACTGTTATTTTCCCACATGAGATATACCTAGAGTCAAGAGGACAGAAGCACAGAAAACATAAATTGGAAATGTGTAAAATACTATGCTAATGCTTGTTATGGGAGGGCTACTTCTAGAAATGATGTTGTAATTAACTTCAGAGAGAATAATCACCCACCAAATGTGACAGAAATAGAAGTGGAAAATGTTTTGCAAGTTGTTAAAGAAGCAAGCACTAGTTTCCAAGAACCTATAGCAACAATGTTAAAAAATATCTTACCAAAGTTTTCTGACTATACCATATAAAGGCTTCAAAAGAAATTCTTGCTGCTCCTAAAAGATTCCAAGACAAAGATATTTCACCTGATCATACTTCTATACATAGGGCCTGATTTAGATCTTGGCGGGACTGGTCCCGCCGTCGCTTTTTCGGCGGTCTTCCGCTCGCCACCTTGGCGGTCTGCCCGCTCGATTTAGATGTTGATTGGTCACTGGAGGGAGGATCACTGAAGTCCTGCCGCCTTTGCCAGCATCGTTTTCCTGCGATGAGGGTGTCAGAGGCAGAAGCTGCTGTCGGAGGGAGTCCCGCCAAGATCCCCACCGTCCAGATCACGATGTGCCTTTCCGTCAAGGCAACAGTGCTGGGTAAACCTTTGAGCTCGAGTTGGCGGAATGGAAGAAAAAGAAATTAAAACCCTCCCTTTTTGGGGTCCCACCATCAATTCACTCTTGAATGCCATTTCCAGGCCCATCCTGTGCTGCTGCTACTTGACCACAACGCTCCGCCACCCCATTGTTGCAGGGATCTGAAGTAGGATTTTGTGGTGGGTGTGGGTGTACTTTTAATAGCGTGTGTATGTTGTTGGTGTGCAATGCTATATGTAAAAATATGTGCAGTACACATTACCTACATATACATATAGACAGATTCACAACATATCTGTGTATTGAGCTGATAATAAGTAGTACTTACCTGTCTCCACACTTCCGTGGCCTCACTCCATCAGGACAACGCTGCCAGGACACCGCCAGCACAACGGGAGCATCTAAATCTGCTAAGCGGAATCCGGCAAGCATGCTGGTGATGGAGTACTGTTGGCCAGCAGAGAAGACCACCACCGCGTCGGTCTCCTATCTATTGGCACAACCCCTAAATATGGCAGGTGGACCACTGTCAGCTTGACGGAGTACTTGGGACTGCTGTCGCGGTGGGGCCATAGTGAGGAACCCTTCCTAATGTATGATAATAATAACAATGGCATGAGAATAAACACTTATGCTACAGAAAATAGCCCCCTAAGACCAACACAGAGCCATACATGGATAATAGATATTTAAATCATGCCCTTCACCAAATATATACCATCCATGGTGAATACCACCACACAAACATACCTTTTATTCAAGCACTGATTCCTAATAAGCAATGTGCTACTTACTATGAAATTACCTACCCAAAGCAAAGCAAAAACTGATAACTATTACCCCCATAAAATTATCATTGATTTTGAATTGGCAATGATAAGCACCATATTAAATCTACCCACACACAGCCATATTGGCTGTTACTACCACTTTAACCATAGACATTAGAGATACCTCAAAAAATCTGCATCAAGTGTAGAATCTCTACAAATGCCCAATTTGCCTACAAGAGAAATGAGTTAGTATCCCTAGCATATGTATAAGTTACAGAAGTGGTTAATTACTACAACTTCCTAATAGAATTCCCATACTACCAAACACATGAACACAAACTAAGGGGCTGATTATGAGTTCGAACCTGTGGTGGCGGTCCCTGGACCGCCAGACTAGCAGTCCACTCACCGTATTACGATTACGGCGGTGGGACCACCACAGGCCCACCGCAACCGCCAGGGATCATGGATCCCCTGGCGGTGGCGCGGCAGTGAGAGGCCCTAATATGCTGGTGGTGCTGCTGTGACACCGCCAAGCATATTAGGAGTTTCCTCACCGCCACGGTTTTCATGGTGGTGAGGACGCCATTAAAACTGTGGCAGTGAGGAAACAAAGGTGGCCCTACAGGCCCCACTCTTTCCTTTGGCACATGGGGTGCCTGCAGGGGGGCATATGTTGTGCCCCCTTGTGTTCATTCACCCCCTTTCCAAGCACGGCATGGATTGCACAGTCCATGCCATGCAGGAACAGCCTTTGGCGCTCCCACTGAGGTGCCTTTTTAATGGGCACAGCAAAAGCACCACCTGACAGACACGAGGAAACTCGTACTCTGGTGTTAAGTGTCAGTCCGGCTTTGGCAATGTGGGAGCAGGGCCCTGGCTTGGTGGCCCACTCCCACACTGTCAAAGTCGTAACTAGGCCCTAAGTCTGCACCTTTCCAGCCACAGATGTCAACCCTAGCATCTAATGCCATGGTGGAACATTTATGACAGCACCATGGCTCAAGAAATCAAAACAATCTACGTAGTGGAAAGGTGGTTCATTACATTCCAAGCCACAATCGGCCCAAACCACCCTACTCTATATCAATTCCTAGAAATACTATAAAAGAGCAAAGTTACCAATAGCTTAGAATAGAACAATCTATTGCCCAAATAAAACTTTAAATATCTAAACAAACAAAAGAAATGTACAAAATTCTACAATACAAGGTCTAAATTTTATTAACAGCAAAGTTTCTAGCCTGAATCTATAGCAAAAACACTCCTACTAAAACAAACTAATATACCAAAAACAATCTCTAAACTCGAACATACCAAACACATATATTTATAAATATAAATTGAATTAAGTTTTACTTATCAGTCTAAATTCTACACAATCTCATAAATAATTTAAAAATTTATGAATAAATTAGTAAATACATACATATTCAAAACGAAGAAACACCAACAGATAAAAAACAAAACACATAGTAACAGCAGAAAAATCCACAAAATACATAATATTTAATTACACATTAGAATAAAACAAACAACTGTAAAAAAGATACAAATATTTTCACCCATGTAAGAATAAAATAAATATAACGTACAGCTTTGAAGCTGATGGACATGATCTTCTACTATGTTTGGATTATGCTAAAATCCCAATAAAGATTTTGAACTAAAAACAAATAAGTCAAATAAGGCAAATATTTAAAACATAAAGGAAACACATGCACAGAGAGAAACCATAGTCCTTGAAGCCATAAAAAACCCTAAAAAATCATTATAAAAACTGCTCCATGTAAACCGATAAATTAAAGTAAACTAAAAATAATTGTTGGTAAAAATATAACCAACCCTATTTTCTTTAATAAAAACATGCATCCCAAAATATAGGAAAAATCCGTAAGTCTGTGGGAAAATCCTGTAAAGAAACACAATATACCCACCCAGATGAAACAAATACTCTATAAACACTACAAACACAATAACATTCATTACTTTACAAAAAACACATAGGTAATTCAGTAATGTATACTACATTATACTACACATAACACAGTGAAGTCTGTCGCACTACACTACAAAAATTCGAACTACACCCTAACAAAAACCTAACGAATAATAGCAAAATTCTACACTAATCTAATTAGACTAATCTTAATCACATCTTCCCTATTCCCAAATACTCAAAAAGTAACAGATGAGTACTCTTACCTGACCCGTAGAGCAGCCGCAGGAAAACACGACTGATAGGAATCTGAAATAACCCAAAATAAAGTAAACAGATTGCAAAAGCAAGGTAGTCGTGAATGAATACTAGAAAAATATTTTTATTAAATAATTCGTTTTAATACAAAAAATGTGGGAAAATCTCTTACAATGTTATAAAGAAGTATACAGCATATAGAAAAGTTTAAAAATATATGAAAAAGTATCATGAAATAAAATATAATCAATTAATAGTACTCATTAATATCTAATAAATATACACATGTGTAAAAAATGTACCATGCTGCAATTTAAGGTATATGCATAAATAGTTATGTATTAAAAACACTAAAATAAGTATTAAAAAGTTAAAAAGAAATGTATAAATGTTACAAATGTAAATAATATATGAAAAATGTTGCAAACACTATACTTAGAATAAAGTGATATGTTCTAAATATACAATGTATGTGTCACAATTTTTGCTAATAAGTAAAAACAGAAATATTATCAAAAATAAATGTGTATATTATTTCTAAAAACATACCCACATTATCTCCACCCAACATCACCAAATGTACATATATTTATATATATATATATATATATATATATATATATATATATATATATATATATATATATATATATATATATATATATATATAAATATATATATATATACATAATACAAAAAGAGTTGCCACTAGGTGGGATGCACTCCCAGGTGGAAATTACGCCAAAGCAAGGGCACACGCCATGAACAAAGTCCTTCTCTGGTTTACCTGCCAGACGCGTTTCGGGCCAATGCCCTCTTCAGTGGCAGACCATGTGACGTGCCGACATGCGGCAACCACCAGTAATCCCCATAATAATAACGCTCAGGTGAATCACCTGAAGCAATGCTTCCTGGGACTGGTGGTTCAGTAAAACCCAAGTGGGTCACCGCCGGCACTCACAAAAAATGTCTTAAAAAGGATTGCCGATGTTCGCGCTGGCACCCCCGCATATAACAGGCACCTCCTGTTCCACAGTCAGCTGCCCCAATAAAGCAGCCGCGGACCCGCAAGTGTTTCGCGGTGGTGCAATCCCGCGACCAGGCAGGCCGCTGTACAAAATACAAAAAGAGTTGCCACTAGGTGGGATGCACTCCCAGGTGGAAATTACGCCAAAGCAAGGGCACACGCCATAAACAAAGTCCTTCTCTGGTTTACCTGCCACGCGCGTTTCGGGCCAATGCCCTCTTCAGTGGCAGACCATGTGACGTGCCGGCATGCGGCAACCACCAGTAATCCCCATAATAATAACGCTCAGGTATCGTGGTATACCGAAACGCGTAGATCTGTTCTTGCCTGCATCCCGCTAATGAAGGATATGGAAAAATAAAAAGTGCAAAAGGATTGAGAGAGTGCGTCCCATTTGTCTCTCCGGCTGGAGGGATTGTGTATGGATATATATATATATATATTATCTACTGGCGGTCGCCAGTAGATAGTTATAGTTAGGACCTATTTTCCATAGGAAATCCGCGACATTCTATTTGAAATAACTCTTGCGTCGGTTGACGAATCTTCGCGAAATTTTCAAACTTTATGGCCCGCTCCGGTCCGCTCCTACCCTGAAAGTCTCAGGGTGATTCGTCAAGCGGGGGCCGAGGAAAAAGGGGGTCCCAAAACGTGTTTTCCCCATTCATTTTCCCATAGGAAACTTTAGACACGGCTACAGCCCGAACTGCTGAACGGAATTACACCAAATTTGGCAAAGAGGTAGTTCTTGGTTCAGAAAGAACCCTTTTGTTAAATGGTGTAAATCCGTTCAGTAGTTGCGGAGAAATTAAAAAAATAAGAGTCAAAAAATCAATTTCCCATAGGAAACTTTATGCAAGGCTACAGCCCGAACTGCTGAACGGAAATACACCAAATTTGGCAAAGAGGTAGTTCTTGGTTCAAAAAGAACCCTTTTTGTTAAATGGTGTAAATCCGTTCAGTAGTTGCTGAGAAAATCAAAAGTAAAAACACATATATATCTGGGCGGAGCCTAACCACACATGTCATCGTGAGATCTGATTGGCTGTCAGCACTTCATCCTGGAATTGCTGGCAGCCATCTTGGGACCAATATAAATGATAGTACCCCATTGAAATGCATTGTAGTGAATCGAAGATTTTGAGGGTTACCAAAAGGAGAACTATAAAGGGTGATAACAGACTTTAGTTACATTAGAATTCATTTGTTGATGGTACCATACTAATTTCAGGAATTGTGGTGTGTTCTAAGGTGATTTTACCCTGTGAAAAACCTTCTGCTGGGATATCATGAATCATGTTTGAGATAAAACTATTTTCACATGCTTGTCCCATACAGTTTTGGAAGGTGCTCCAGAAGCTAAAATGAGAGCATATTTTCTGTAAATTCACATTATCTTTCTCAGTCATGTGAGAATGAAGTCTGACATTTTCAGTAAAACATGTACATCCAACAAGGGCAGAGACTGTCAGTTGATTCCTTTGTGTTCTACTGCAGCTTCCCAGAGTGTTCTAAAGAACAACTAGAGTGCTAACAGCCTTACTTATGACAAAAGTATGGCACACCTGAAGCCATCTTGATTGGAATAAACTGGTAACACTTAAAACATTTAATTTAAAAAGGAACAAAATGATGGGGTTCATCTTGTCATAGAAATTATGGTTAGTGCTCTGGAAAGAAAAATTAGGACATGTTTCAAGTGTGATCTCAAATATCTTCCTGTTATATTTCAACAGGAGCAGCCTGTCAGTTGATGCCTTTGTGTTCTACAGCAGCTTCCCAGAGTGTTCTAAAGAACAACTAGAGCGCTAACAGTCTTACTTATGACAAAAGTATGGCACACCTGAAGCCATCTTGATTGGAATAAACTGGTAACACTTAAAACATTTAATTTAAAAAGGAACAAAATGATGGGGTTCATTTTGTCATAGAAATTATGGTTAGTGCTATAGAAAAGAAAATTTAGTGCATGTTTTAAGTGAGATCTCAAATCCTCTTCTATTTCATTAGAAAATTCTGACATGCAGACTGAAACAATCACTTTCAATACCAGCAGTAGACTTCCAGTTAACTCCTTGGTGAGCAGTAGCTTTACTACAGTGATCTAATGAACAACTAGAGTAATAACATTCTGAATTTATGGCAAATGTGTGACACATCTGAATGCCTTCTTGATGGAATCAAAGTAAAAAACTGAAAGCATTTCCTACTGAGGAGACTGCAGTAAATGAGGAAATTAGGAAACTTCATAACAAAAAGTCTTCCAAGATGGCCACCAGTGAAAAAGAGCCCAAATATAGCACAAATATTACCCAGATGTAGCCCACATATAGCCCAATGACAAAAGTGTGCAAAACACTTTTTATTTTTAGTTTTTGCAGTTTTATGTAGTGCAGACTGGTCAGGTATTGGAGCGTTGCATCTTAAAACATGACCCCCTACACTACAAAAACACCACTGCACTACCCTAAAACACTACCCCAGCACGACCCCCTACACTACACAAGCACCACTGCACTATCCTAAACCCTAAAACACTACCCCCAGCATGACCCCCTACACTACACAAACACCACTGCACTACCCTAAACCCTAAAACACTACCCCAACACCACTGCACTAACCTAAATCCTAAAACACTAACCCCAGCACGACCCCCTACACTACCCAAACACCACTGCACTACCCTAAAACATGACCCCTACACTACACAAACACCACTGCACTACCCTAAACCCTAAAACACTACCCCCAGCACGACCCCTACACTACACAAGCACCACTGCACTACCCTAAACTCTAAAACACTACCCCCAGCACGACCCCTACACTACACAAACACCACTTCACTACCTTAAACCCTAAAACACTACCCCAGCCCGACCCCCTACACTACCCAAACACCACTGCACTAACCTAAATCCTAAAACACTACCCCCAGCACGACCCCCTACACTACCCAAACACCACTGCACTACCCTAAAACATGACCCCTACACTACACAAACACCACTGCACTACCCTAAACCCTAAAACACTACCCCCAGCACGACCCCTACACTACACAAGCACCACTGCACTGCCCTAAACCCCAAAACACTACCCCCAGCAAGACCCCCTACACTGCCCGAACACCACTGCCCTAAACCCTGAAACACCACCCCCAGCAAGACCCCCTACACTGCCCGTACACCACTGCACTGCCCTAAACCCTGAAACACCACCCCCAGCATGACCCCCTACACTGCCTGAACACCACTGCACTGCCCTAAACCCTGAAACACCACCCCCAGCACGACCCCCTACACTGCACGAACACCACTGCACTGCCCTAAACCCCAAAACACTACCCCCAGCAAGACCCCCTACACTGCCCGAACACCACTGCCCTAAACCCTGAAACACCACCCCCAGCAAGACCCCTACACTGCCCGTACACCACTGCACTGCCCTAAACCCTGAAACACCACCCCCAGCATGACCCCCTACACTGCCTGAACACCACTGCACTGCCCTAAACCCTGAAACACCACCCCCAGCATGACACCCTACACTGCCCGAACACCACTGCACTGCCCTAAAGCATGAAACACCAGCCCCAGCACGACCCCCTACACTGCCCGAACACCACTGCACTGCCCTAAAGCATGAAACACCAGCCCCAGCACGACCCCCTACACTGCCCGAACACCACTGCACTGCCCTAAACCCTGAAACACCACCCCCAGCACGACCCCCTACACTGCCCGAACACCACTGCACTGCCCTAAACCCTGAAACACCAGCCCCAGCACAACCCCATACACTGCCCGAACACCACTGCACTGCCCTAAACCCTGAAACACCAGCCCCAGCACGACCGCCTACACTGCCCGAAAACCACTGCACTGCCCTAAACCCTGAAACACCAGCCCCAGCACGACCCCCTACACTGCCCGAACACCACTGCACTACCCTAAACCCTCAAACACCAGCCCCAGCACGACCCCCTACACTGCCCGAACACCACTGCACTGCCCTAAACCCTGAAACTCCAGCCCCAGCAAGACCCCCTACACTGCCCGAACACCACTGCACTTCCCTAAACCCTGAAACACCACCCCCAGCAAGACCCCCTACACTGCCCGAACACCACTGCACTAAAGCCTGAAACACCACACCCAGCAAGACCACCTACACTGGCCGAACAAAACTGCACTGCCCTAAACCCCGAAACACCACCCCCTGCACGAACCCCTACACTGCCCAAACACCACTGCACTGCCCTAAACCCTGAAACACCACCCCCTGCACGACCCCCTACACTGCCCGAACACCACTGCACTGCCCTAAACCCTGAAACACCACCCCTCAGCACGACACCCTACACTGCCCGAACACCACTGCACTGCCCTAAACCCTGAAACACCACCCCCAGCACGACCCCCTACACTGCCCGAACACCACTGCACTGCCCTAAACCCTGAAACACCACCCCCTGCACGACCTCCTACACTGCCGGAACACCACTGCACTGCCCTAAACCATGAAACACCACCCCCAGCACGACCCCCTACACTGCCCGAACACCACTGCACTGCCCTAAACCCTGAAACATCAACCCCAGCAAGACCCCCTACACTGCCTGAACACCACTGCCCTAAACCCTGAAACACCACCCCCTACACTGCACAAACACCACTGCACTGCCCTAAACCCTGAAACACCACCTCCAGCAAAACCCCTACACTGCCTGAACACCATTGCTCTGCCCTAAATCCTGAAACACTAGCCCCAGCACGACCCCCTACACTGCCCAAACACCACTGCACTGCCCTAAACCCTGAAACACCACCCCCAGCACGACCCCCTACACTGCCCGAACACCACTGCACTGCCCTAAACCCTGAAACACCTGCCCCAGCAAGACCCCCTACACTGCCCGAACACCACTGCAAAGCCCTAGACTCTGAAACACCAGCCCCAGCAAGACCCCCTACACTGCCCGAACACCACTGCACTGCCCTAAACCCTGAAACACCAGCCCCAGCATGACCCCTACACTGCCCGAACACCACTGCACTGCCCTAAACCCTGAAACACCAGCCCCAGCACGACCACCTACACTGCCCGAACACCACTGCACTGCCTAAACCCTGAAACACCAGCCCCAGCACAACCCCTACACTGCCCGAACACCACTGCACTGCCCTATACCCTGAAACACCACCCCTGCATGACCCCCTACACTGCCCGAACACCACTGCACTGCCCTAAACCCTGAAACACCACCCCTGCAGCACCCCTTACACTGCCCGAACACCACTGCACTGCCCTAAACCCTGAAACACCACCCCCTGCACCACCCCCTACACTGCCCGAACAAAACTGCACTGCCCTAAACCCTGAAACACCACCCCCAGCACGACCCCCTTTACTGCTCGAACACCACTGCACTGCCCCAAACCCTGAAACACCACCCCCAGCACGACCTCCTACACTGCCCGAACACCACTGCCCTAAACCCTGAAACACCACCCCCTGCACGACCCCCTACACTGCCCGAACACCACTGCACTGCCCTAAACCCTGAAACACCACCCCCTACACTGCCCGAACACCACTGCACTGCCCTAAACCCTGAAACACCACCCGCAGCACGACCCCCTACACTGCCCGAACACCACTGCACTGCCCTAAACCCTAAAACACCACCCCCAGCATTACCCCTACACTGCCCAAACACCACTGCACTGCCCTAAACCCTAGAACACTACCCCCAGCACGACCCCCTACACTACCCGAACACCACTGCACTACCCTAAACCCTAAAATACTACCCCCAGCACAACCCCTACACTACCCGAACACGACTGCACTGCCCTAAACCCTCAAACACTCCCCCAGCATGACCCCCTACACTACCCGAACACCACTGCACTGCCCTAAACCCTAAAACACTCCCCCAGCACGACCCCCTACACTACCCGAACACCACTGCACTGCCCTAAACCCTAAAACACTCCCCCAGCACGACCCCCTACACTACCCAAACACCACTGCACTGCCCTAAACCCTAAAACACTACCCCCACATGACCCCCTACACTACCCAAACACCAATGCAATACCCTAATCCCTAAAACACTACCCCCGCATGACCCCTACACTACCCTAAACCCTAAAACACTACCCCCGCACGACTCCCTACACTACCCAAAGACCACTGCACTACCCTAAACCCTAAAACACGACCTCCTACACTACACAAACACCACTGCACTACCCTAAACCCTAAAACACTACCCCCTACACTACACAAACACCACTGCACTACCCTAAACCCTAAAAAACTACCCCCAGCACGAACCACTACACTACCCAAACACCACTGCACTACCCTAAACCCTAAAAACTACCCCCAGCAGTACCCCTACACTACCCAAACACCACTGCACTACCCTAAACCCTAAAACACTACCCCCAGCAGTACCCCCTACACTACCCAAACACCACTGCACTACCCTAAATCACTACCCCCAGCACGACCCCCTACACTACCCAAACACCACTGCACTACCCTAAACCCTAAAACACTACCCCCAGCACGACCCCCTACACTACCCAAACACCACTGCACTACCCTAAACCCTAAAACACTCCCCCAGCACAATTCCCTACACTACCCAAACACCACTGCACTACCCTAAACCCTAAATCTACCCCCAGCATGACCCCCTACACTACACAAACACCACTGCACTACCCTAAACCCTAAAACACTACCCCCAGCACGACCCTCTTCACTACCTAAACACAACTGCACAATTTGTTACAGGCGTTGCAACGCAGGCCTGTGGTGCTTACTGGAAGTACCTAGTGGGCTAGTTGGGCCCCAGGGACCCTCAGGATTCAAGGTGACCTAATCCCCCAACTTAAAACGCACCACGGGGCGCGTTTGCACAGTGGTGAAGGGAGGGGGCAGGGTCTCAGGTGACATGTGCGCAAACACGCCCTGTGGTGCGTTTTAAGTTGGGGAATTAATTCCCTTTGAATCCTGAGGGACCCTGGGGGCCAACTAGCCCACCAGGTACCTTCAGTAAGCACAACATAGTTGCGTTGCAGAGAGGTGAAAAAAGGTGCGTGGCCTCGGAACGCCTCTCTGCAACTCAGCTCTGTGGTCCTAACTGTAGGTACCTGGGGGCTAGTTGGGCCCCAGGGACCCTCAGAATTCAAGGGGACTTAATCCCGCAACTTAAAACGCGCCACGGGGTGCGTTTGCACACATGTCACCTCAGGCCCCCTCCCTTCACCACTGTGCAAACGCACCCTGTAGCGCGTTTTAAGAGGTAGTTTTAATCCCCCTGCCCTATTATGTACTAGGGACTTGCAGAGGAGGTCATGCTAATCACAGGGGTACCCCAACACATAGTGTTCCCTAGTGTATGTAGGTGTTTTCACTGTATTCTAAGTGTCTTTTAGCATAGCACTGGCTCTGGTTAGTCAGTCAGTTACCACCAGTACCCGTCTGAAAAAGTTGTGGGCACAGGATGAATTTGCAACAAGGCCTCTTTCTGCTCCTCTGTTGGTTCTTTCTGCACATCTTTTGCTTCTTTCTGTGCGTTTTTTCTTCTTTCTTCACATGTCCTACCTCTGTAGGCATAGTTAGAAACTAGCATTTAAAAAACCTTTGAAATTCACTTAAAAATCATAGGTTTCAGGCACGTTATAGTTAGAAATTAGCATTTAAAAAACCTTTGAAATTCACAGAAAAAACCATAGGTTTCAGACACGTTATAGTTAGAAATTAGCATTTAAAAAACCTTTGAAATTTACTGAAAAAAACATAGGTTTTAGGGACAGTTATAGTTAGTTGGACATTTCACTCGTACAAAACCATAGAAATTCCCCCGTTATAGTTAGTTCAGCTAACTATAACTCGCGCCTCGCAATGCACTGCTGATGACGTCACATATTACATCACTCATGACATGGTCAGTGACATCACTGATGACATCACTGATGACATCTCAAATGACATCACTGATGACATCATCCATGTGATAATTTCATGCATCTTCTCACACCCTAATATAACTTTTGATACACCCACTCTAAATTACAGACTGCCATTCTCAAAACCATAGACACTCCAACACCAAAAACTACATACCCACTCACTGATTCTTAGGTCTACACACACATCCACTCACTCACCCGTACAGTCACTCATACTTAGTCACTCAGTACAGGACTATCATATGCACTCATACACCTATATAAACACTCACACACCGCCACTCATCCATAGAGGTACTCACACACCTAGTCAGTCATGCAAAAAACGTAATCACACACCCATTTACTCACCTATACAGTTATACACACACCAGCTCACTTACTCATACAAATACTAGCACATTCTTACGCTCTTATACAATCACTGATACAAGTACACACTCATCCATACAGCCACTCTCACAATCACACACTCTCACTTATAGCCATTTATATACTCCAACACACATATATACTGCCTTTCACATATGTAGTTACTCACACATGTACCACTGAGATATACATTCAATCACTAACACACCCATACACACACTCACCCACCCATACAGTCCATCACAGATGCACTCTTGAAACCATGCACCCAGTGAATCACCAACTCACACATCTATGCACAGAGTCACACAAACCCCACCCACACAAACACTCAGGCACCCATACAGATACTCAGACAATCAATCAATAACCCATGTAGACACTCATGTAGCTATTCAGAAAGCCATGCAGCCGCTTACAAACCAACAGACAGACGGATACAGACATTCACACAGTTTAGTCACTAACCCATGCATTCAGTAAGATACATTTAATCACTCACTTGTAGAGTAAGTCACTCACGTACTAAATCATCCATTCAGACACTTATACACCCACTCATTCTTCAATACGCCTTTCCCTATATATATTAAACATATTTAAACTTTACAGAAACACACAGTCACTGGATGATGTCATCAGTGATGTCATCAGTGATGTCATTTGAGATGTCACCAGTGATGTCATCAGTGATGTCACTGACCATGTCATGAGTGATGTAATATGTGACGTCATCAGCAGTGCATTGCGGGGCGCGAGTTATAGTTAGCTGAACTAACTATAACGGGGGAATTTCTATGGTTTTGTACGAGTGAAATGTCCAACTAACTATAAATGTCCCTAAAACCTATGTTTTTTTCAGTAAATTTCAAAGGTTTTTTAAATGCTAATTTCTAACTATAACGTGTCTGAAACCTATGGTTTTTTCAGTGAATATATATATATATATATATATATATATATATATATATATATATATATATATATATATTCACGGAAGCTGCTCCTCACTTTCACTCCAAGTTCCAACGAAGCAGACGCGGACCACAAAGTAAGTGCTTCTCAAATAGTTTTAATGTCGGCCATAACGCGTTTCGGTCCAGCCGGACCTTGATCACATGACGACGCTGCTACGTTATCATGACCTTTTTAAGTGCTATACGTTACATTTGATTGGTTGTGATTAATAGACATAAAAGACCCATTTCTTACGGAGGTTAAGACACATTGAATGGTAACATGAATAACTCAATGGTCTGGCATAATTGATAATACATAAATAAAGTAAAAATCATTTTGTTAAAAACAGTGCAGTAAATACCAAACATGATTTAAATAAACAAGTAAATATAAAATACTCATTATCATGATTTTTCCATTAAAATATCTCACGGATAAATCCCTGTATTACCTTTTTACATTTGAGAAACGTAATGGCCCACTGTTACATTACAATATTTCGCTGCTAAACCATACTTTACTATCACATGTCTGCTAGATGAAATTACATTATTGCCTTAATGCAGGTTAGTTCTGTCAATTAAATTCATCCGCCAATGGGTCCACTAAGTGTTTAGTTATATAAAGTGCTCATGCAATAAATAGTTAAGTGAATTCTTTTTTCCATCTTTTTTTGGATTTTTCCCCCTTAAAATATGTGTCTAATAATGCTAAAAAATCTGTGTAAACGTGCAGTTGAATAAAAAACCATAATGTCAAATGGTTAAGGTAAGCAGGCAGCCTCCCTCGAGAAATGGCCCAAAATGGCTCACTATGTTTCGTCCCCATTAATCATAAACTGGTTTCTACTATAAATAAGAGAGTTTCGAAATTCTTAATCCATTGAATTTTAAAAAAAAATATATACTATTCATATTTGATTGAGAAAAATGTGCTGTTTGAGGGACAGGGGTTTTCAATAAAGTTCCTGTTACAAGCATGTGTAGAGGTCCTCTGTGTTATTTAGCCCCCCGGGGGATTTTCTGTCTAGATTTAAAATATACCTCGTCTCCAGTTTTCTAAGACGTCCCTCCCTGTCTCCTCCCCTTTTAGGTTTGGGTATACAATCGATGACGTAATACGAGAAGTCTTTTAAATTGTTTTCATGCACCTCTCGAAAATGTCTGGCGACAGGGTACGACGGGTCACAGTTGTTAATGGCTCTAATGCGTTGAAGGATTCTTTTATTCACTGGAAGTTTAGTACTTCCTACGTATCTGAGCTTGCATGAGCACTCTAAGATGTAAATGGCATATTCTGTTTTACAGTGGAGAGGTTTTGTGATATTGATTTCCTTCTCACTGAAAGCTGTGCAATAAGTTTTTTTATTAATGCCGTACTGGCAAGCTTTACAGTTCCTACACTTAATGAACCCATTTGGTTGTGCCCACCACTTAAGAGTTTCGATTGTTTCTAAACCACTCGAAACCAGGCTACTATGCATCGAGGGTGACCTCCTGTAGGTGATGCTTGGTTTTTGAGGCAAATTCAATCCTATCACTGGGTCATTTTTTACTGCAGGCCAATTACGGTGCACGATTTTCTTGATAGTTTTTTCTTGGGCACTGAACTCTATAATGAGTCTAAGTTCATTAGAGTTTAGATTCAGGTTGGAGGTTGTGGTCTTGTTTCTATTTGTCATTAAAAGTTGTTCTCTATCTAGGTTATTAGTTTTGCGGATAGCTGCCTCTATAGTTTTGCTGGAGTATCCCCTCGATAAGAATCTTTTCTTGCTGTCTTGCTGGGCTTTAACCAGATCTGAGGGGTTACTGCAGATTCTCTTTAGGCGTAACATTTCTCCATAGGGAATACTTTGAATTAAGTGTCTAGGGTGGGAACTCGAGGAGTGGAGAACTGAGTTTCCGGCTGTTTCTTTTCTGTATACTCTAGTCTCTAATCTGTTTTCTACGGGGTATACTTCAACATCTAAAAAATGAATGTTAGTATCACTGATAGTAGACGTGAAATTTAAATTGATATTGTTCTTGTTTATATCAGACACAAACTCCATAGCTTCCATTTGAGAACCCTCCCACACAATGAACAAATCATCAATGTAACGATAAAACATTTTAACATTTTTGTCCATGTATTGTTTATGTGTGTCTCCGAGGACCAGCTCCTCCCACCAGCCCATGAACAAACAAGCATAGCTGGGAGAGAAGCTGGCCCCCATAGCCACCCCTCGCATCTGTTGGTAATGAGTTTTGTCAAACATGAATATGTTGTTGTTTAGACAAAAGTTTATCATGTTCATTAACATCACATTGTGTTGAGGCAAAGTCATTTTGTTTTTCCCTAGGAAGTATTCAATTGCACGTATCCCATCCTTATGGTTGATACAAGTGTAAAGGGATGCAACATCCAGCGTTAACAGCATATAATTACTGCTCCATCTAAAATTTTTCACTTTTGAAATAAAATCGCTGGTGTCCCTAATGTACGTTGGCAATTGATGGACTAGGTCCTGTAAATGAAAATCAATGTACTTGGAAGCATTTTCAAGTAAACTTTGTTGTGCAGAGATGATTGGTCTTCCAGGAGGGTTCAGTGCATTTTTATGGATCTTAGGAATAAAATAGATGTTTGGGACAATTGGATGATCTTTTTGATAAATTGATATTCATCCATGGTTAAAAGTCCAGCACTTTTCCATGCTATCAATTTTCCGTAAAATTCATTGGAGATTCCTTTTAGGGCCAAAGCATTACTGATCCGATAACATGCCCTATCGTTTAGTTGAGACATGGCTTCCTCCATATAATTTTTCTGGCCCATAGGACCACGTTACCACCTTTGTCCGAATTTCTAATGATGATATTTTTGTTTTTTCTTAATTTAGTCATTAATTGGTGGTACTGTCTATTTCTGTTGTTAATTTTCTTCTTCATATTTAAGATTTTGAAATTCAGTTTTTTAATTTCATTGACAACATTTTCACTGAAAATATCTATACCATCCCTTAAGGCTATCGGAGTAAAAGTGGACTTTTTCTTGAATGGAGTCTTTTTTTTAAACTTGGTAGATGTAGAACCCTCATCCAAAATTGATATTTGAAAGTTCCCCTGACTTTCAGTGCATTCATTTTCTGCTTGAAGTTCCAATAGATTTTCCAGGAGGGATGAATCCACTGTGAAGTTTGATTCTTGAGAGCAGTCATTTGGATTAGTACTTGGATTGTCTAAATCTGCTCTTGGTTTTTGTTTTTGTAGAGCGTGATATTTTTGTAATTTTAATTTGCGGACAAATCTATATACATCCATTCTCGTGTTTGCATAATTAAAGTTTGATTCCGGACAGTAGGATAAGCCGAGCGCCAGTATTTGTTTTTCGGCCTTATTTAAATCAATGTTGGTTAAATTGACTACTGTTTTCTCAATTTCTTCATCATTATTTATTTTCGATTCCACCAGCCCCTCCCTCGTCTTCTGCTGGAGGTCGGCCTGTCTTCTTGCCTTTCGCCTCTGTCGGCGCCGGTGGTTTCGTCTCTTTCTACTGATTTCTTTTGTGGTCTTGGGCGGAGGGTTTGTCTCCGCTCCTCCGCTAAAAAATTCAATTCCTCTGCCGGGGATAATCGGCGACGTGTTCCACTTGCTATTGCTTGAGCATTTTCACTTTCCACCTCGCTTTCTATTGCGGAGCTTAAGTCAGAATTAGATGTATCTATTGTGCCCTGTTTGCTGGTGGAAGCCCCCGATGGTTGGGTACTTTTTGCCGCAAATTTATTTGATTTCATGGCATCATATTTCCTCGAGAAGGTGAAGACGCGTCCTGTTTCGTAATCCACCCTATCACGGTGAAACTTGAAAGCCTTGCGTTCCTTCACTTTATCTTCCTCCTTACGAAGCCTGACTGACATCTCTTGTCTTAGTTTGATTACTTCCTCGTTCTGGCCCATTTTTTCAATTTCCTCATTTAGTTGCTCTACGCGAATTTGCAGTGCAGCTCTGTCTATTTCTGCATATTTCACTAGAATTTCCACAAGTCTCTTAGATGAATCAAGATTACAATGTGCCCAGTCTCGCAACATGTCTGGATTCGGTTGATCGTAACTCGGTGCTGTTAAAATCCTTAACCCCCTTGGGATTCTCCCTACGTCAAGGTACCTTTGCAGGGACTTGTGCTCCCACCACTTTCCCTGTTCAGCACGCATCAATTTCTCCAATGCCCGCATTTTCTCTTTAACATTTGCTTCCGCAGGCATGGGTTTGGCATTTCGTTGAAAACCAGTACTGGTAGATGGGACGTTCTGAAACATTTCGGAGGCTGCCGCCTCCCGGTCTCTCAGCGTCTCCGCCGACATTTTGGATCTTGATAATGCTTTTAAATTGGTAACGGTGTGTTGCGGACAAAAGTAAACTCAGCAATGCCGCTTCTGTCCCGCACTCCGCTTGCACACCACTCTCCCCGCAATACCAGTTGGTCCTACCTCTCTCGTTTTACCGGCGTCTCGTGGGTCCTCCGACACATCGAGCGCCGCTTCCGTTCGGGCAGCTCAATCCACGGTAGCAGGGGGGCTGACAGTCCAGATTCCTTCCGGATTTAGAAAAACTTCCGGTGCTAGACCGGAAAACGTGGCTTTAGTTTGCCGTCGCCTCTTCCTGAGTGGGGGTCCGCGTAGACTGATCAAAGCCTCATCAGTCTAAATATTCACGGAAGCTGCTCCTCACTTTCACTCCAAGTTCCAACGAAGCAGACGCGGACCACAAAGTAAGTGCTTCTCAAATAGTTTTAATGTCGGCCATAACGCGTTTCGGTCCAGCCGGACCTTGATCACATGACGACGCTGCTACGTTATCATGACCTTTTTAAGTGCTATACGTTACATTTGATTGGTTGTGATTAATAGACATAAAAGACCCGTTTCTTACGGAGGTTAAGACACATTGAATGGTAACATGAATAACTCAATGGTCTGGCATAATTGATAATACATAAATAAAGTAAAAATCATTTTGTTAAAAACAGTGCAGTAAATACCAAACATGATTTAAATAAACAAGTAAATATAAAATACTCATTATCATGGTTTTTCCATTAAAATATCTCACGGATAAATCCCTGTATTACCTTTTTACATTTGAGAAACGTAATGGCCCACTGTTACATTACAATATTTCGCTGCTAAACCATACTTTACTATCACATGTCTGCTAGATGAAATTACATTATTGCCTTAATTCAGGTTAGTTCTGTCAATTAAATTCATCCGCCAATGGGTCCACTAAGTGTTTAGTTATATAAAGTGCTCATGCAATAAATAGTTAAGTGAATTCTTTTTCCATCTTTTTTTTTTTGATTTTTTCCCCCTTAAAATATGTGTCTAATAATGCTAAAAAATCTGTGTAAACGTGCAGTTGAATAAAAAACCATAATGTCAAATGGTTAAGGTAAGCAGGCAGCCTCCCTCGAGAAATGGCCCAAAATGGCTCACTATGTTTCGTCCCCATTAATCATAAACTGGTTTCTACTATAAATAAGAGAGTTTCAAAATTCTTAATCCATTGAATTTAAAAAAAATATATATACTATTCATATTTGATTGAGAAAAATGTGCTGTTTGAGGGACAGGGGTTTTCAATAAAGTTCCTGTTACAAGCATGTGTAGAGGTCCTCTGTGTTATTTAGCCCCCGGGGATTTGCTGTCTAGATTTAAAATATACCTCGTCTCCAGTTTTCTAAGACGTCCCTCCCTGTCTCCTCCCCTTTTAGGTTTGGGTATACAATCGATGACGTAATACGAGAAGCCTTTTAAATTGTTTTCATGCACCTCTCGAAAATGTCTGGCGACAGGGTACGACGGGTCACAGTTGTTAATGGCTCTAATGCGTTGAAGGATTCTTTTATTCACTGGAAGTTTAGTACTTCCTACGTATCTGAGCTTGCATGAGCACTCTAAGATGTAAATGGCATATTCTGTTTTACAGTGGAGAGGTTTTGTGATATTGATTTCCTTCTCACTGAAAGCTGTGCAATAAGTTTTTTATTAATGCCGTACTGGCAAGCTTTACAGTTCCTACACTTAATGAACCCATTTGGTTGTGCCCACCACTTAAGAGTTTCGATTGTTTCTAAACCACTCGAAACCAGGCTACTATGCATCGAGGGTGACCTCCTGTAGGTGATGCTTGGTTTTTGAGGCAAATTCAATCCTATCACTGGGTCATTTTTTACTGCAGGCCAATTACGGTGCACGATTTTCTTGATAGTTTTTCTTGGGCACTAAACTCTATAATGAGTCTAAGTTCATTAGAGTTTAGATTCAGGTTGGAGGTTGTGGTCTTGTTTCTATTTGTCATTAAAAGTTGTTCTCTATCTAGGTTATTAGTTTTGCGGATAGCTGCCTCTATAGTTTTGCTGGAGTATCCCCTCGATAAGAATCTTTTCTTGCTGTCTTGCTGGGCTTTAACCAGATCTGAGGGGTTACTGCAGATTCTCTTTAGGCGTAACATTTCTCCATAGGGAATACTTTGAATTAAGTGTCTAGGGTGGGAACTCGAGGAGTGGAGAACTGAGTTTCCGGCTGTTTCTTTTCTGTATACTCTTGTCTCTAATCTGTTTTCTACGGGGTATACTTCAACATCTAAAAAATGAATGTTAGTATCACTGATAGTAGACGTGAAATTTAAATTGATATTGTTCTTGTTTATATCAGACACAAACTCCATAGCTTCCATTTGAGAACCCTCCCACACAATGAACAAATCATCAATGTAACGATAAAACATTTTAACATTTTTGTCCATGTATTGTTTATGTGTGTCTCCGAGGACCAGCTCCTCCCACCAGCCCATGAACAAACAAGCATAGCTGGGAGAGAAGCTGGCCCCCATAGCCACCCCTCGCATCTGTTGGTAATGAGTTTTGTCAAACATGAATATGTTGTTGTTTAGACAAAAGTTTATCATGTTCATTAACATCACATTGTGTTGAGGCAAAGTCATTTTGTTTTTCCCTAGGAAGTATTCAATTGCACGTATCCCATCCTTATGGTTGATACAAGTGTAAAGGGATGCAACATCCAGCGTTAACAGCATATAATTACTGCTCCATCTAAAATTTTTCACTTTTGAAATAAAATCGCTGGTGTCCCTAATGTACGTTGGCAATTGATGGACTAGGTCCTGTAAATGAAAATCAATGTACTTGGAAGCATTTTCAAGTAAACTTTGTTGTGCAGAGATGATTGGTCTTCCAGGAGGGTTCAGTGCATTTTTATGGATCTTAGGAATAAAATAGATGTTTGGGACAATTGGATGATCTTTTTTGATAAATTGATATTCATCCATGGTTAAAAGTCCAGCACTTTTCCATGCTATCAATTTTCCGTAAAATTCATTGGAGATTCCTTTTAGGGCCAAAGCATTACTGATCCGATAACATGCCCTATCGTTTAGTTGAGACATGGCTTCCTCCATATAATTTTTCTGGCCCATAGGACCACGTTACCACCTTTGTCCGAATTTCTAATGATGATATTTTTGTTTTTTCTTAATTTAGTCATTAATTGGTGGTACTGTCTATTTCTGTTGTTAATTTTCTTCTTCATATTTAAGATTTTGAAATTCAGTTTTTAATTTCATTGACAACATTTTCACTGAAAATATCTATACCATCCCTTAAGGCTATCGGAGTAAAAGTGGACTTTTTCTTGAATGGAGTCTTTTTTTTAAACTTGGTAGATGTAGAACCCTCATCCAAAATTGATATTTGAAAGTTCCCCTGACTTTCAGTGCATTCATTTTCTGCTTGAAGTTCCAATAGATTTTCCAGGAGGGATGAATCCACTGTGAAGTTTGATTCTTGAGAGCAGTCATTTGGATTAGTACTTGGATTGTCTAAATCTGCTCTTGGTTTTTGTTTTTGTAGAGCGTGATATTTTTTAATTTTAATTTGCGGACAAATCTATATACATCCATTCTCGTGTTTGCATAATTAAAGTTTGATTCCGGACAGTAGGATAAGCCGAGCGCCAGTATTTGTTTTTCGGCCTTATTTAAATCAATGTTGGTTAAATTGACTACTGTTTTCTCAATTTCTTCATCATTATTTATTTTCGATTCCACCAGCCCCTCCTCGTCTTCTGCTGGAGGTCGGCCTGTCTTCTTGCCTTTCGCCTCTGTCGGCGCCGGTGGTTTCGCCTCTTTCTACTGATTTCTTTTGTGGTCTTGGGCGGAGGGTTTGTCTCCGCTCCTCCGCTAAAAAATTCAATTCCTCTGCCGGGGATAATCGGCGACGTGTTCCACTTGCTATTGCTTGAGCATTTTCACTTTCCACCTCGCGTTCTATTGCGGAGCTTAAGTCAGAATTAGATGTATCTATTGTGCCCTGTTTGCTGGTGGAAGCCCCCGATGGTTGGGTACTTTTTGCCGCAAATTTATTTGATTTCATGGCATCATATTTCCTCGAGAAGGTGAAGACGCGTCCTGTTTCGTAATCCACCCTATCACGGTGAAACTTGAAAGCCTTGCGTTCCTTCACTTTATCTTCCTCCTTACGAAGCCTGACTGACATCTCTTGTCTTAGTTTGATTACTTCCTCGTTCTGGCCCATTTTTTCAATTTCCTCATTTAGTTGCTCTATGCGAATTTGCAGTGCAGCTCTGTCTATTTCTGCATATTTCACTAGAATTTCCACAAGTCTCTTAGATGAATCAAGATTACAATGTGCCCAGTCTCGCAACATGTCTGGATTCGGTTGATCGTAACTCGGTGCTGTTAAAATCCTTAACCCCTTGGGATTCTCCCTACGTCAAGGTACCTTTGCAGGGACTTGTGCTCCCACCACTTTCCCTGTTCAGCACGCATCAATTTCTCCAATGCCCGCATTTTCTCTTTAACATTTGCTTCCGCAGGCATGGGTTTGGCATTTCGTTGAAAACCAGTACTGGTAGATGGGACGTTCTGAAACATTTCGGAGGCTGCCGCCTCCCGGTCTCTCAGCGTCTCCGCCGACATTTTGGATCTTGATAATGCTTTTAAATTGGTAACGGTGTGTTGCGGACAAAAGTAAACTCAGCAATGCCGCTTCTGTCCCGCACTCCGCTTGCACACCACTCTCCCGCAATACCAGTTGGTCCTACCTCTCGTTTTACCGGCGTCTCGTGGGTCCTCCGACACATCGAGCGCCGCTTCCGATCGGGCAGCTCAATCCACGGTAGCAGGGGGGCTGACAGTCCAGATTCCTTCCGGATTTAGAAAAACTTCCGGTGCTAGACCGGAAAACGTGGCTTTAGTTTGCCGTCGCCTCTTCCTGAGTGGGGTCCGCGTAGACTGATCAAAGCCTCATCAGTCTAAATATTCACGGAAGCTGCTCCTCACTTTCACTCCAAGTTCCAACGAAGCAGACGCGGACCACAAAGTAAGTGCTTCTCAAATAGTTTTAATGTCGGCCATAACGCGTTTCGGTCCAGCCGGACCTTGATCACATGACGACGCTGCTACGTTATCATGACCTTTTTAAGTGCTATACGTTACATTTGATTGGTTGTGATTAATAGACATAAAAGACCCGTTTCTTACGGAGGTTAAGACACATTGAATGGTAACATGAATAACTCAATGGTCTGGCATAATTGATAATACATAAATAAAGTAAAAATCATTTTGTTAAAAACAGTGCAGTAAATACCAAACATGATTTAAATAAACAAGTAAATATAAAATACTCATTATCATGGTTTTTCCATTAAAATATCTCACGGATAAATCCCTGTATTACCTTTTTACATTTGAGAAACGTAATGGCCCACTGTTACATTACAATATTTCGCTGCTAAACCATACTTTACTATCACATGTCTGCTAGATGAAATTACATTATTGCCTTAATGCAGGTTAGTTCTGTCAATTAAATTCATCCGCCAATGGGTCCACTAAGTGTTTAGTTATATAAAGTGCTCATGCAATAAATAGTTAAGTGAATTCTTTTTTCCATCTTTTTTTTGGATTTTTTCCCCCCTTAAAATATGTGTCTAATGATGCTAAAAAATCTGTGTAAACGTGCAGTTGAATAAAAAACCATAATGTCAAATGGTTAAGGTAAGCAGGCAGCCTCCCTCGAGAAATGGCCCAAAATGGCTCACTATGTTTCGTCCCCATTAATCATAAACTGGTTTCTACTATAAATAAGAGAGTTTCGAAATTCTTAATCCATTGAATTTTTAAAAAAATATATACTATTCATATTTGATTGAGAAAAATGTGCTGTTTGAGGGACAGGGGTTTTCAATAAAGTTCCTGTTACAAGCATGTGTAGAAGTGCTCTGTGTTATTTAGCCCCCCGGGGGATTTGCTGTCTAGATTTAAAATATACCTCGTCTCCAGTTTTCTAAGACGTCCCTCCCTGTCTCCTCCCCTTTTAGGTTTGGGTATACAATCGATGACGTAATACGAGAAGTCTTTTAAATTGTTTTCATGCACCTCTCGAAAATGTCTGGCGACAGGGTACGACGGGTTTCAGTTGTTAATGGCTCTAATGTGTTGAAGGATTCTTTTATTCACTGGAAGTTTAGTACTTCCTACGTATCTGAGCTTGCATGAGCACTCTAAGATGTAAATGGCATATTCTGTTTTACAGTGGAGAGGTTTTGTGATATTGATTTCCTTCTCACTGAAAGCTGTGCAATAAGTTTTTTTATTAATGCCGTACTGGCAAGCTTTACAGTTCCTACACTTAATGAACCCATTTGGTTGTGCCCACCACTTAAGAGTTTCGATTGTTTCTAAACCACTCGAAACCAGGCTACTATGCATCGAGGGTGCCCTCCTGTAGGTGATGCTTGGTTTTATATATTTCAGGTAACCTTTTCCCATATGATTCAATGCGACGTGAATCGGAAATCAGGAACGGACACCTCTTCTCTTGTGCAATTATTTTTATTTTTCTGTTTTGCGCTTTGTGAATCGGGCCCTATATGTTATTCTCATTACATTTTATGCCACACAGGGGAACACATTATACATTTAATACATTACACTTACTATTCCCACTTCAAGAGGAAGGGTTGTGGCATAAAAGGAGTTACTTTTAGTATTCCCACTCCAACCTAAACTACCTTGGTGAAGGTGTTTGATTTTAAAGGGGTTAGATTTACTATTCACACTCCAATCTAAGCTACATTGGGGTAGGGGTTGGGCTTCGAAAGGGTTATATTCAGTATTCCCACTCCAATTTAAGCTAGATTGGGCAAGGCGCTGGACAGTGAAGGAGTTAAATTTATGTTTCCCACTCTAATCTAAGATACATGTTAAATACAGATAGGTAGCGTTGACAATAACTAAGAAATGCCAGACAGAACTCAACTGGTCAGGGTAGAAAGCCTACAGAAAGAATACTTGTTCAAAGACTAGTGCTACCATAGTATACACCCCTGCTATCTCTAAGGGCAATGATGGTGATACTCCAAAGAGTAACAAACCACTAAATCATAAAACAATATACTGGAGTACTCCAACAATTTGTTTAAATAACACTGTTTGAAAACAAATAACCAGAAAAGTCAGTCCATAAGTCCAAGGTCATGTGATATATTTTCACCGTCTTTATTGTGTTTACACGCTTCCAGCCAAGTACATGATCAACAGCCGACATGTGTTTCCTCCCCAAAGTGACTTTTTTAAGGCTGTGTGTAGTAACCAAATATGCAAACAGGGTAAGTGAGACCAACCTTATATATGAAATGTGTTCATTTCATACATGAGTTACAAGCATTGCGTGCTGTCGATGGTACAAGCAGAACTTAAAAGTGAATCAGAGCGAGACCGCCATAGCAGACTTATAATGCTCCTTACGCATGCCAAGTAGCACAGCACTATTAGAACAATACCTGACAGGACAGTCAAAATATAAAAAGAAGGGGGGCATTGCCAAACAACATGGCCACGTGGACGTGTTCCGTGTATACTCGACACTTCGTCCCGCAATTATGACTTTACAGCACGCCAAATGGTGCCCGTATTGTCTGAAATCTTGGCGCTGTGCGTGCTGTCGACAGCAGAAACTTATCCATTCGCGCTGTCCGCACGGAGGGCAAAAGCCAAGGAGAGATCCGGACCAGAGAGGAGACGCAACATAGCTGGCAAGATGGCAGCCACGCTCCGCTTCATGTAGTGCAGTGCTCTACACAGGCGGGGCCGGGTTGTGTGCAAACGAGGGTGCTGGCGAGCTCTCGCAATCGGGCCCGCTGCACCACCCTGACTTACCAATGTGGCGGCTCTGAAAGGGAGTCGGAGCGGGGGCGCTGAACGCCTGATTTGAGCCTACAATTAAGCAGCCCCACCTGGGGAAGAAACAATATGAGGAAGCCCACACATGACGCCCCGACTCAGGTCGGAGAGCACCCGCGAGGAGGTTGGGAGGAGGGAGAATCTGGGGACCCCCGAACCGCCCCCAGCCCTGTGAGCAGTGAACCAGGGGGCACAGCAGACAGTGCCTGACCTCAAGATGGCGCCTGGCAGGCCGCGCTGCCCATTTCTGCAATTGAAGCCTTGTGGGGAAGCTGCCTGGTGCGACGAGCTCTCGTTGAAAGACAGGCCCAACCAGGTGGGTCCCGGCTTGGAGGCAACACCTCCCCCTCCTTGATTCCTAGACGAGTGCAGATGCTAGATGCAGATAGCCCTGCCCTGCAACAGATACGGCCGACCCGGAGAAGCTGGCAGGGGACCACTGGGGATTTTCCGAACTCTGCAGTTAAAGACCTCCAGGATGGTAGTCTGAGGCCAGGTAGTTGAATGCGCTCCCAATGAGATCCCCCTACCCCGGAGTGCGACGACCTGGCCAGGGTACCTGCGTTGAACGGGTGCGGTGATGCGTTGACTGGGCCCCTCGCCCCTATGCCACCAAAAAAGGCCCAAACTAACAGAGTCTCAAGCTACTTTGCACCAACTGAGCCCCAGCCAGAAAAGGAAGTGCCGGCTTCCACGGGAGGCAGCATGGCCCTCACCAGAGATGATCGCCTGGAAATGCTGCAAGAGTTCAAGAAGGAGCTCAGGAAGGACATTAAGGTGGACATAGGCACCTCATTTGAAACATTCCTCTCAGAGGTTGGGGCGAAGTTAGTGTCCATTCAGGTAGATGTAGACTCTATGGGCACCTGCACCCTGGATCTAGAAATGAAATGCCAGGAACTTGAGGAGAGATGGAAGCCACTAGAGGAGGGGTCAGCCAACTTGAGCACTCAGCTGTGCTCTGCCTTACTAAATTGCGAAGACCTGGAGAATCGCTCCCACAGAGACAACATAAGAGTGAGGGGCCTGGAAGAGGGAAGTGAGGAGCCAGATCTGGAGGCGTTTATGGTGGGCCTCTTCTCCAGTGTCCTGGGAGACGACTGTCCAGAGGTCAGGCTAGAACAGGTCAACAGGGTCAGCCAGCGTCTACCGGGTGATTGTAAATGTCCAAGAGACATTCTTGCCAAATTCAGCTAATTCAAAACCAAGGAGCTAGTACTGCGGAAAGCTAGAAACAGTGACTCTATCACCTTTCAAGGGGCTTCGTGCTCCCTCTTCCAAGACGTCGCTCAGGCCACATTGGCTCACAGACAGCAATTTCGTCCATTCACCTCAGCTCTAAGGGAGCATCAGATCAAATATAGATGGACCTACCCTTTTGGCATCTCCTTCTCCTTTGGAAACAAGCAGTGCCACTTCACCGAGTTGGAGGAGGCAGCGGCTTTGATCGGCCTAGAAATCACTCCGTCGCAACAGAACAAGGCTACTGGACAGGCACACATGGAATGGCCACTGGAACAAATCCAGCTGAGACCCTGGCAGATGCCCAAGAAGGGCGGCAAGATGTCGAAGCGCTGAGGAGCGACGGATCCCCGATTCAAGAACTTTTGTTTATGCAGGCTGTATTCTCTAATCTGGAGGGTGATCAGGGAAATCGCTCCCTGCTTGCCTACAATATTGAAGTTGGATAATCTGGTTCAGGGGTCTTGGGCTTAAGGTAGCGATAAGTTAATGACCTTCTTATCCTATGTCCGGGGACACCCTGCCCCCTCTAGTCCAGTTGAGAAATGTTATATGGAGAATGGTGTCCAGTCATTCCTTTTTGCGAGGCCCCAGGTGCGGTCCCTGACTCGCCCCTGGAGACACCAATCGTGAGGACTTATCTTCACCATGGGGACTTCGCAGTTAGATGTTTTCTTCATGTTTTGTTGTATTATTTTTACCTTGGTACTTTTAATGTCGGTCTGAACATCAGATGGCGGAGGGGAGGGGAGGGGAGCTGGCGGAGTGGGGGCTTGGGTGGGGGGAGGTTGGGGCATGACAGGGGTGTCTGGAATGGGTGGTGGAACCCTGCCGAATGACATAATGTCTCTTAATTTTATGTCATGGAATGTTTGGGGGCTAAACTCCCCCAACAAGCGACAATGCCTCTGGAAATTTCTAGGGGGCCACCACATCCGTATAGTAGCACTCCAGGAAACCCACCTAAGAGAGGCAAGGACCGCCGACTGCGACACAAATCCTACCCCTTGCTCTTTAGGTCCTCTGCTAACACCAAACAAAATGGGGTTGCCCTCCTCTTTCACTCCTCGGTTCACTTCCAGCCTCACGACACAAAGACAGATAAAACAGGGAGATTCCTTATGGTTAAGGGTATTCTGATGGGTCGCCCACGCACTATAGAAATGGTCTACGCACCTAACTCTGGGCAGTCAGAATTTCTCCTCATGTTTCTTACAACACTGGAGGGTTTTGCTGCTCAGGATATAATTTTATTGGGTGATTTTAATCTTATATGGGTTCCCTCTGTGGATACTACTACACAGGACAGCAGCAGGGATCTTCACCAAGACACTCAAATCTTCTCTACACCGGATAGGGTTGGTAGACATTTGGAGGGCCCTGAATCCCTCGACACGCGATTATTCTTTTTTCTCCCACTCTCACAGATCATACTCTAGGAATGATCATATTTTTATTAGCCAGTCTCTTCGCCAGGTGGTCCCTCTAGCTAAATTGCATCCGATATGTCTCTCAGCTCATGCACCTCTGGAAGTACTATTTAATTGGCCCGCACCTCGCTCTAAACTCAAGAGGTGGTATTTTCCCAATATTCTCAGTAGGGACTGGCTTCTTCAAGACGAACTGATGAAGACGATTAAGGAGTTTTTTTTACCTACAATGATCCTAAAGAGACTTCTCACTTGAATAACTGGGACGCATTTAAAGTAGTGATGCAGGGCAAGTGCATCGCTTTAGCTACCACCTTGCAGGGACAACAAAATACGGAACATTTATCTTTGGCGGGGGAACTGTTGCTTGCTGTGAAGTTACACAAGGAAGCTCCATCAGTAAAGGACCAAAGGAAAGTGACAGCGCTGAAAGGAAAACTCCAGACAATATACACTAATAGAGCAGAAAAGACCCTTTTACACCTCCAAGCATGAGGGTATGATGGCAACTATAAATTCGGCTCCCTCTTGGCGTAAGAACTACGAGCCAAACAGGAAAAGGAGTAAATTATGCAAATAGATGATGAGTCGGGCACCACACACCATAGTGAGGAGGGGAAGGCGGGGGCCTTTCGCAAATTCTAGAATACGCTCTATAAAGCGGACCCTTTGGTCGAGAAGAAATGATCTCAATATCAGGACTCGATGGAGCTCCCACCACCAATGAGACACTCAATCAGCCCATAACAAGGGATGAGGTCCAAAAAGCTGTAGGCGCTCTGAAACTCCAGAAGGTCCCGGGACCCGGCGGCTTTAGTGCCTAGTTCTACAGAATGTTTAGCGCCGACTTGACACCCCATTTGACAGACCTTTTTAACGAAATAGCGACTTCCCGGCAGGTGTCCCCGTTGATGGGGGAGGCATTAATTGCAGTGATCCCTAAAGCAGGGAAGTATCTTCACCTGTGCGCCTCGTATAGGTCTATAACGCTCCTTAATCTGGATGCTAAACTTTATTCCAGGATACTGGCCAGTAGGCTGATAGGTATTCTTCCAGACTTGATTCACCCTGACCAGTCGGGCTTTATCAAGGGACGTCAGACCCATGACAACCTGCGTTGGATAGTGCATCTAATCAACAAAGTACAGAAGAAACGCATCCCGGCGGCCTTGCTTTCTTTGGACGCAGAGAACGCCTTTGACAGGGTCGATTGGCCCTTTCTGAGGAGCATTTTGTGCCGTTTCAGGTTCGCGATAGCTTCCTGGCATGGTGAAAGCTAACTACCATTGCCCCAAATCCCAGGTCCTGGTCAACGGGGTAGCTTTGCACTTTTTTAATCTATCAAGAGGCACTAGACAGGGTTGCCCCCTTTCACCTATGGTCTTTGGGCTCTGCATAGAACCACTAGCTGCGCACATCAGGGCTAACCCAGCTTTAAAAGCTCTGCCAGCTATAAAAGCCAAACTCCGTAGCTTCGAGAAGGTGGGGGGGTTTAAGGTAAGCCTCTCAAAATCTTTCTTACTTAACCTGACAACATCCCTGGAGGAGATGACCACCATTGCGGCGGCCTCGCCCTTCAGATCTGTTCAAAAAGAAATCACCTATCTAGGAATTAAAATTAACCCCGAACTATCGGATCTATACAAAGCAAATTACCCCCCCTTGCTACGACAACTTAAATGAGATTTTTAAAAATGGGGGTCTACGTATGTCACTTGGATCGGCCGCATAAATGCAATCAAGATGACGGTGTTACCCCGGCTTCTATATTTATTTCAAGGTCTGCGAATTAAGGGTTGACAGGGAATTGTTCACGGAGCTAAAGGTGATGACACCAAAATTCATCTGACAGGGATGCGGGGCCAGCTTATCTCAACGGCTACTGACCAGACAGCGACCAATGGGGGGACCTTCCCTTCCAGATTTCCCTACCTATTACAGAGCAGCCCAGCTCCGACTCATAGCTGAACGGTCACTCAAAGCCTCAGACAAACACGGCTCCATATGGAAAGACTAGTGGCGGGAAGGACCATATAGGATCTCCTCTGGAAACCGAAACAGGATAGACCAAGAAATGCCTACCTTAGCACCCCCACTGCTACTATTCTTAAGGTATGGGATATTACCACCAAAACTCTACCCCTGACGACTTTCCCCTCCCCTACACACCTATCCATTTCAACCCAGCTTTCCCGCCAGCTTTGTTGGAGAATCCCTTTGACAGATGGAGGGAGGGTGGTTGCCTAATGCTGTCAGATCTGTTTGTACGAGGGTAATTATGTTCCTTTGAAAACTGTTCATCCACCTTTAAACTACAGCCCACAGAGGAATACCACTACTTCCAGTTGAAGCATTGGGTCCAGCAACCTCAGATGCGTCTGGCCACAACCAGGGAGCTGCTCCCTATAGAGACATTTGTGCAGGCCTGAGGCACGGCTAGGGTCTGCATCTCGTTTCTCTAATCTCTCCTCCTCTCAGCGTGTCCTTCTTTGCCCCTGCGACATGCAGCTTTCTGGGAGGCCACCCTGCAGACCCCCATAACAGAGAAATAATGGAGTACTCTATACAAAGATATTTCTAAAAATAACCGATCCATGTTTCTAAGGGAAGCCCATTATAAGATCATGTACGATTGGTACTTACACCCCCCAAAAACTACACACTCTTTTTCCGAATACAACAGACAGATGCTGGTGGGGGTGTGGGATTCTGGGTGACTTCCGCCATATATGGTGGGACTGCCCCGCTATTCAACCTTTTTGGAAGGAACTTCTTTCTCAGATAAAAGAGATACTAGGATACCCGATATCAAACTCCCTGGATCGGGTCTTGCTGGGGCTGCGCGACCCTAGCCTGAAACACCAAACCCTAGGAGACCGTTCCATCATGTGGGTATGTCTGGGGGCAGCAAAAATGGCAGTGGCAGCAGCATGGAAGAAACCGGAGGCCCACTCTTTCTCTCAGTGGCATGCCTGGCTGTGGCAGGCACTAGCCCTCGAATGCATGACTGACATTATGACCAATTCTCGAAGAGGGTTTGATTATATTTGAGCCCGTTGGTGGGGTTCCTAGCGGAAAGTTTTCCACTCCTTGTCTGTGGTCCCAGATTGCGGGCTCTTCATCTTTTCCAGACGCAGCAAACTTAGATCTTGCTGTGGACCCTTCTGGGGCCTTGGGGCTTAAAGCTTTCGCCTCTCCCCGCACGGGTGGGTTTCCCGCTCCCCTCTTCCCGGGTACCATGGGGCCCCTGCCCTCCCCCTGAATTAGAACTTTGTCCACTTCACACTCTCCTCAATACACTGTTGACATGTGCAACAAGTACCATGGGGTTGTTTAGTTGTTTTCTATTTTGTTTATTTTGTTGGCTCTCGCTCATATTGTAATGGTGCAACGAGGGACACGTAGAGTTTCAGATATATGTAACTTAATAGTGGGGGAAGTTGTACCTGAATTTATCAAGGATTATGCAGAGAACTTGTGGAAAAGATGTGTTTGTCTTTAGCTATCTGAAGATCTTGGCTTGTGGCAAAACTATGTTGAGCCTCATAAGTTGTTAGTTTTTGAAAATGCAATAAAAAGATTTTGACAAAAAACATATAAAAAGAAAGGAAAAATACCATGCTATGTGTAATGGCTGCATCTGTGATAGAGCACCCATGTTCTGGAGCAAAAAGTGAACTGAGACCACGATACGTGCACCAGAGAGAAAAGGAAGTGTGACCCAAATAGAAAAGAATATCCTCTAAACCATGCTAAATAACCCAGTGAAGAGCAGAAAAAAAGTAATTGTGCCCTTGAAAAAATATGTTCATAATGGCAAGTGAGTTCACTAAATTTTAGAATTAAATCAATTTTTATTAGCAGAACACATAGCATGAAAATACATTGCATCGTTGCCTGCAACCCTGCGGGCCGGCTACATCACAATCAGAAAAGAAAGGCGGGCCTATGGGTCCGAGGCTGTCTGTTTAGTTAGTTGACACAGCATGCCGCCTACAACCCATCCTGGGCCAGCCGCGTTTGCTAATAGAAGGCATTAAAAGGTCCTGGCTCTACGAAATGTGAATAAGAGAAAAGTCTGTTGCCCTATGAGCATGTGTGTGGCAATGAACCAAGGATTCGGCATATACGGCTTGAGGCGATAGAGGAGGAATAAGAGTCGTAAACAAAACAAAAACAAGATCTAATTTGAAAAACCTGATACCCACCCCCCACCCCCACCCCTCCCCTCTCCAGGTGAGCAAAAAAAACAAAGGAAAAAATACACTTTTACATACGGGTATGATCCGGTGTGATAGTTACCGGTGCCATGAGGACCCAATGAACCCATCTGGAACTGAATGTGCTAGCCACCCTCTTGACTCTCGGGAATCAGTTTTAAAATCCTTAGATAGGTGGGACATGAGAGTTCCCAAAACTCCGTGGACAGAATTGAGATAAAGGGGTCCCAGATCTTGGCGTATTCGGATTTGTTCCCTAGAGTGGCGATAGACAGTCTCTCCATGCCCAAAAGGGACCACAATTGATGCAGCCATTATGTGTGCTCTGGGATCCTGTCCGTCCTCCACCCAGCTAGAAGAACCCGGTGTGTGGCATTCAGCGCCAGGGCAATCTGCCTGCCTTTAGTGGAGCGCAAGGGGAAGGTCAGTGCATTGGGCAATCCTAAGATAGTATAAGCACGGAATCTAGGGATGGTGGTGTCAAAGGCCTTATCGATTTCATCGAGGATCTTTTCCCAGTACCTCATGAGCTTCGGGCAGTTCCACAGCAAATGAAGGAGGGTACCTGGGCTCCCGCAGCCACGCCAGCAAAGGCCATCGCACTGAGAGTTCCACTTGGTTAGACGAGCGGGGTTTAATACCAGTAAGATACAATTTTAAATGCAGTTTCCGTGTGGCCCATGGAGTGTGCGGTGGGTCCTGTAGAAGATATCCTCCCATTCTTTGTTTGAAAGGGTGCGACCTATTTCCGCCTCCCACCGCCTCTGCGAACCCTCTTGGCGCCCTGAGTGAGGAACGTATAGATCTCGGAGATGAGTTTGCGGTCATCTTTTTTTTAAAAAGAGGCACTTTTCAAACGGCAGCATCGGTCTACTAACCATGCGTCGTACTAGGGGACCAGTTACCCAGTGTAGCATTTGCATATGTAGGAAGAGGTCCGAGCCTGGAAGGCCGCAATCCTCCCGGCGCTGTTCAAAGGGGATAGGACCCTGGAGGTCGAACACTCCTTTATCCATCCCGGGTGGGAAATCGGGGTTTGAAAAGATTGGAGACATGGGAGAGGGGAATGTTGTAAGATTAGCCCGTGTGGACACTTTGTCCCAAATTATCATGGTGGGGCGAGTGACTGGCGAGGAGTATAGTCCCCAGGAACGCGACGACTCAGGTAACCAGGCCTCCCTCCAGATATGGTGGCCTGCCACCATCTGGTCCATGAATACCCAGTGCTTCTCCGTCATGGGACGGTTCCATTCCACAAGGTAGCGCAGCAGCGAAGCCTGAAAGTAGCAGGTGATGTTTGGCAAGGCAAGGCCGCCCTCCTTCTTAAGGCGCTGCAGCAGAGTCTTCTGCAGCCTGGGAGAGATCGGGCCCCAAATAAAATGCTCAATCTCAGTTTGTATGTGCAAGAGCGAGTTCGGTAGGGGCAGTAAGGGAAGAGTTTGGAAGAGATATAAGGCCCGGGGTAAGACATTCATTTTAACCGCGGCCAATCTCCCAAGCCACGACAGGGGCAGGTGCCGCCAATGGGCAAGATCCTTTCGGATGCGAGAGAGTAGGATAGCATAGTTTACTTCAGCTGTCTTGTCCAGACTTTTGTGAAGGACCAACCCTAAGTATGTTATACCGTCCGTCACCCAGTCGAAGTCAAATTGGGCACGCAAGGCATCCACTGTCGTGTGTGTTGCAGTAAGATTCAGTACTTGTGACTTCTGCAAATTTATTTTAAAACCAGAAACCTGACTAAAGACCTGTAGGTCTTCCACAATAGCCGGCATAGAAGTCAGGGGACGTGCCACCGAGAAAATGACGTAGTCGGCGTAGAGGCTAATTAAATGGCGGTCAGCCCCGAATGGGATACCCTGCGCCTGTGGATTGTCCCGGAGCCTCTGGGCAAAGGGCTCCATGTACAGGGCGAAGAGCAGGGGGGAGAGAGGGCAGCCCTGTCTGGTCCCCCTCCCCACCGCGAAGTCGCACAAGAGTATTCCGTTTACCCTAACCGCAGCAGATGGAGTTCTGTAGATACTTGCCACCCATTTGCGAAACCTGATACCCAAGCCGAAGCACTCCAGAGTGGCAAACAAATACGGCCAACTCACGCGGTCAAAGGCTTACTCCGCATCGACCGCCAGCAGTAAAGCCTCCTCCTTAGAGCGGTGTACCTTGTCAATTAAGTGGCAAATCCTTTTGGTATTGTCCCCGCACTGTCTATTCGGGATGAAGCCCGACTGATCCGGGTCGATCAAGCCGGCATGAGAGGGTTTAGTCTATGGGCCAGAATGCTAGAGAACAGTTTCGCATCGATATTCAGCAGGGACGGTATGAGTTACAGAACACCGGGTCCTTCCCCGGTTTGGGGATGACCCAGATTGTCGCTCGCAGCATGGAAGCCGTGAGAGTGCCCGTGTCCGCAAAGGAGTTGAATAATCGAGTGAGCAGTGGAGCCAGTTCAACACAGTTAGGGGCCGATTCCGATTCGGGCCGGAAAAAATACCGACCGACTCGGTACAGGAATTTAGTACGACCCGGGTAGTACGATGAAATGCATGTGAAATCCGACCGACTCGGACGGAATACAAAACGACCGGCCGAGCCGGACGTAAACAAGCCATCCTGCCGGGAAATCACGCGAAACGAACCGACCGACACGCACCCGGATTGAACCAGAACGAAACGTACCCGCGAACTCTGACCCGCGTAGTACGATGCTGTGCGTGCAAAACACGACCGAATCGCCCGGAGCACAAGCCGTACGACCGACATGTATACAAAACCCAGCCGAAGCAACCCAATACTCCGCGACCGACTCGTACGCCGCATATGAAACCTAGCTGACACACAGCGGGAACGAGTCGGACAAGATCGCACCAGACAACTGCAGCGTCCTACTCGGACACAAGAACGACTCCTACATGCACCAAAAACACCAAGGAACATTTTTTTTTAAAAAGGGCCAAACAAGCAACCACAAAGCCAATAAATACAGGGAGGAAAAAAAAATGGAACAAGGACACACCTCCAACTCCACCTACATAAAGGCCACAAATCCCTACCATGATCCTTTGCAAATTCCACTGACCTGCCAGCACAGAACACCATCACACAGCAACCACAGACACACTCACAGCTCATACATCACACAAGCCACACACCATTACCACACCTACAAATAGCACCCTCACACACACCCAGCTAAACCTACACTCACATCCCCCACTTGCACACACACATCAATCACCACCACCCATCACCATGCCCCCAAAGAAGAATCATAAGTTCCTAGACAGTGAATTGGAAGTCATGGTAGATGAGATCACCAGGGTAGAGCCACAGTTGTTTGGTACATTGGTACAACAGACACCCATGTCGCAGAAAACCAAGATGTGGGCGAGGATTGTCGACAGGGTGAATGCACAATCACCATGTTTGCGCACAAAGGAAGACATCCAGAACAGGTGGTATGATGTGCGCAGGAGGGTCCGGGACCTACTCAAAAAGGACTACCTCCTCAGCCAGCACACCGGCAGTGGCCCTCCTGCAAAACCAGTATACCTCAGGCCCTGGGAGGAGAAGGTGCGGGCCATCCTACCACCAGTGAGCGTATACGGACTAACAGACATCCCAGAGCCTGGTGAGTACACAACTAATATACACAATATGGTGTGACAACACACACACATCACAGTCAAGGGGATAGGCAAACCATGCACCCTTAGCAAATACACAGCAACCAAAAGATATTCATCCCAAGATGTGAATGCTAGTCAGACAAACACAATACCTGCAGTCTCATAGTGATATGTAACGGTGTCATGACATGTACAAACCTAACAACAAATACAGCAAGGCAGTGGCACAAATAGAACCAACAAACACTCCCAGATATTTGCCCACCACTAGAACACCACCTCACAGGGAAGCTCACTGAAAGGAAGGAATTCGGTGTATGCTGGTGAAGTCAGTGTAGCCAATAGCATGATGGGAGTGGTAGTCACAGATATTGGTCACACCCACAATTGGCCCATCAACACCACTCTGAACCATGCTCACATCACAGGGAGTGGAAAACAACTGACAAGATGGCTGACACTGGGTACTGCTGTGGGGAGCACAAGGCCCTGATGGGAACTGGGCACCAACAAACAACAGGACCACACTGTCAGCCATCTTGCCATTGCTGTCACACTCACACACAGTGAAGTCCACTCAAAAGGAAGGAAGTATGGGCATGCTGGGAAGGGGGTGTAGGCAATAGCATGATGGGAGTTGTAGGCACAGATATTGGTCAGCCTCACAATTGGCCCATCAACACCACTCTGAACCATGCTCACATCACAGGGAGTGGAAAACAACTGACAAGATGGCTGACACTGGGTACTGCTGGGGAGAGAACAAGGCCCTGATGGGAACTGGGCACCAACAAACAACAAGACCACACTATCAGCCATCTTGCCATTGCTGTCACACTCACACACAGTGAAGTCCACTCAAAAGGAAGGAAGTATGGGCATGCTGGGAAGGGGGGTGTAGGCAATAGCATGATGGGAGTTGTAGGCACAGATATTGGTCAGCCTCACAATTGGCCCATCAACACCACTCTGAACCATGCTCACATCACAGGGAGTGGAAACAACTGACAAGATGGCTGACACTGGGTACTGCTGGGGGGAGCACAAGGCCCTGCTGGGAACTGTGCAACAACCAACAGCAGGACACCACTGACTGACATCCTGAAAGACAACTTGCACTCCCTGCAATGGAAGCACGTTCCATGGTGGGATATCTGGCTGGGTGGGAAGGAGGACTGACAGCTCTGACCATAGTAACAAGCACCTCCCCTCACACACCCCCTCAACACTAACTCCACATAACCCACCTGGGAGAATGCAATGCCTCACATCCTAACTGAAGATCCAACAAAGAACCACCACCCTGGGTTATGCTGTGTGAAGCACAGGGACACTCTTGAGACTTGTAGCCAAACAACTGCCAGGACAACACTCCCAGCCATCCTGTCAGCACAGGCACCCCACCCCACAGGGAAGCTGAGTCAAAAGGAAGGAAGGATGGGCATGCTGGGAAGGGGGTGGAGGCAATAGCATGATGGGAGTGGTAGTCACAGATATTGGTCAGCCTCACAATTGGCCCATCAACACCACCCTGAACCATGCTCACATCACAGGGAGTGGAAAAGGACTCACAAGATGGCTGACACTGGGTACTGCTGGGGGAGCACAAGGCCCTGCTGGGAACTGTGCAACAACCAACAGCAGGACACCACTGACTGACATCCTGAAAGACAACTTGCACTCCCTGCAATGGAAGCACGCTTCATGGTGGGATAACTGGGCTGGGGGAGAAGGAGGCCCGGATGGCAAGCAAATACCACCAATGCTGGTCATGCACACACCTCAACATTCACATTGACATGCCACAGGTTGGCAGGACAATGTGCTACACCAATATCACTCTCTGACTGTCACAATTTAGGAGAATGCAATGTCCAGGCCCACATCCAGAGGTACAGTCACAACTGTCAGGTGTTTGAACAATTGATGCCAGTAGAAACATAACATACAATCTGTGTCTCTCCCCAAAACAGGTGATGATGGGGACACAGCAGCAGACGAGGAGGAGTCCCTGTCCCAGGCTCCGGTGAACACTGAGCTCACTGGTGTGGATCAGCCTCTGCACTCCTCGGATGGCGAAGAACCAGCTGGACCCTCCGGTGTGAGTCATCATGCAGCACCAGCAGGACCAACATCTGCACCCCTGCACCCACCCCTCCAACAACTGCCAACACACAGGCCACCCCTGCCAACACGGACAGACCAAGGAACACAGATGACAACAGCGCAGGGACCCAGACCCAAACTGGAGCTGGTGACAACGAGCCCAGGAACAACACCCAAGTGGGCCCACGGTCACTTGTGCATGCCACCGCAGGTCCTGCACGTGTCGCCAGGGGTGGTGGGAGGGGTGGTAGACATAGGTCGCTCTTTGCAGAGGGGTCTGGACTGCATGATGACCCACAACTGGCACGCATCGCGGATGCGTACCAGACTAGCACCGGAGAGGTAAGCCAGGTAGTGGGGATCCTCAAGGACATACAACAGCAGCAGGCTGCCCATCATGCCCGCTTGGACTCCCACATGTCCCTTGTCGAGACACACATGTCACATGTCGAGACACACATGTCTGGCATGGAGTCCAAGTGGGACACATTGGAACAACTGACAGCGGTGCATAGGGACATACTGACATGCCTCCGCCAGATCAGCACCAACATGGCCTCACCTCCCTGTGTGCCCACAACATCTGCTGCTGAAACAACTGCAAATGCCACAGGGAGGGAGGAGGACTCTGGCAGAGAGTCCCCTGCACCGCCGCAGCCTGCACCTGAGGGTCCCCCCAAGAAGAGGGGCCGTCCGAGGAGGCCAACCTGAGAGGCCGATGGCCATCTACATCCCCCAGGAAGCCAACACCTGTTCTGGAACTTTTCCTCTGTGTGCAAACTGCACGCCCTGTCGAAGCCAACCCAACTCTCCACATGACATGGGGAGCTATAGTTGGCCAAATTTATCAGATGACTGTGGACTTTACTCTGGACATTTCAGCTACCAAGACTTCCGAATCACATGGGAACTTTGGATTCCAATTTCTATGTACAGCACCCACCATCCTGTGCACCATCCTCACACCTGTATATAAATAAACTCACAAATACACCATATCTGCCTCTGTTGTGATTCCAACGTGCTCTCTGTCATGGAGATGGTGATCAGAAAAATGACACTGTGCATGCTAACTGCTACAGCAAGTCCAACACCGTCATGTCAGTCATGGCGACGTGACACATATGAGGGAGACACACCACTAGGGCCACACAACACATACACACCAGGGCCATCAGACTCATCACCTATACTGATGTTGCAACTAAATACAGTGGAATGCACAGACACGCCACCTATTCACAGTCTGTGTCAACTAGACTACAGGTGCAGTAAGCAAATGTCAGTCAGATGTGTGACTACAGACAACGCACATCCCAAAGTGAAGCACAGGTTTATTACACATTTGCAACATGTTGTTTCCACTACAAATGCTAGCTAATCCAACCTGCCTTGGCCACAAAGTCAAAAAGTGCAGAAGATAGAAAGTCCAGGGGGTGTGTGGCACATCACCTGTAGGGAAACGACTGGTTCCACCTTGGAAGTTGAATCATGGATTCGTGGGATACAAGTTGATCAAACAACTCCGGCAGCAACCTGTGAAGGACAGACATGACACACAGTCAAAACCACTGAAGAACAGCACAGAACGGCAATACTCATGTCTAATACATGTCACGAGATAACTACACAAAACCAAGTTAGCATGTCAACACTGTTGGGCAGTTCAGACCACCTGCAAGGACACATCGCTGCACGCATCCAGTCAAGTAGCACATGGCCACACTCAAACAGCACCAGAGCACCACACACACATATCATGCAAACTCAAATCATTGACATTACAACCCTCTGGAGACTCACATTCAGCTGACGAAGTTGGTGATGAGCTGTGTGCGGACATCACCATCATCATCATCATCTTCACTGGCATCGTGACCCAGGCCAGGATCTTCCACAGGTGGCGGACGTTGGTCATCGTCATCCAGGATGAGAGGCAACTCCTTCCGCACTGCCAGGTTGTGTAGCATGCAGCAGATGATGACAATCTTGCACACCTTTGCTGGGGCATATGGGAGGGCCCCTCCTGTCTTGTCCAGGCAGCGGAAGCGGCTCTTCAGGAGACCAAAGGTCCGCTCAATCACCCTCCTCGTCCGACCATGTGCCTCATTGTAGCGCATCTGGGCTGGTGTCACAGGGTTCCTGAGGGGTGTCAGCAACCACGGCATGTTGGGGTATCCCGAGTTACCTACAGACAGACAATTGCACATTAGCCGATTTGAAAATGTGTGCGGAAAACAACATAGCAGAACACACACAATGGTACAAAGTCAGTACACACCAACAAGCCAGGCACGCTGGTTTGGCATCTGTGACATCATCCTCGGGATGCGACTACTCCTCATCACGTAGGCATAGTGTGCCGAACCGGGAAACGGGCACACACATGTGTGATGGTCATATCTGCAAGACATACCACCAGAGCATTGATCGAATGGTAATGTTTATGGTTCCGGTATGCCTGCTCATGTGCCTGTGGTGGTATCAAAGCCACATGTGTCCCATCAATGGAGCCAATTACATGTGACATCCTCCCCAGGGCATAGAAGTCACTCTTGACGTCAGTGAGTCGTTGACGTGTTGGGAAATAGATGTACTGGTTCAGGTATCTCAACATTGCCCCCAAAACATTGCGTAGCACACGGCTGAACATAGTCTGTGACATCCCACCGGCAGTCGCCACAGTGTGTTGAAAGGTACCGGTGGCAAAGAAGTGTAGGGCTGCCATCACCTTCACCTTGGGGGTCAGCGCTGTAGGATACGGACGGCCAGGCTGCAAATGTGGGTCCAACCGCACTGCCAAATCCTCAATCAGCTGCCTGGTGAAGCGGTACCGTTGGATGCTGTCACGTTCCACCATCGTTGCCAGGTCTGGGAATGGTCAATGGACAGCAGGAGCCCTGCAGTGCATAGGTGAAGAAAGCAAGATTGTCAGTCACCCCACCTATGTGCCATTCACCATACTCAATTTCACATGATACATCATTAACAAACACAAGTACTTGATGTGTGTGTCGTTCTGTTTGGACATATATGGCACCTACATGGACATCATCTAACATCTCTGTTCAACAAGTGTTGACAACAGGTTCCAGGGTGTGCTATGGGAAACCATTAGGCTGTGTCACAGTACCCATTTACTGCTCTCACGTTCCACACACATACCACAGTGACATGTCTGGACAGATGCTCCACAGGCATCACAGCTCATTGACAGGTAGATTCCCAGGGACCATGTCTTGCCACATGGACACTGGCATGACATGGCGTATCATGTACACGTCAGAAAAACAAACATGACACCCACAGGTAGTGGCCCCTGTAGCCTCTGAAGGACAGACATGGACGTCTGTGACACACACACACACAACATCAAAGTTCATGCACAAACCACGTGGATGTGGAGACTGTCTCCCATTGTGCACATGGAGTCAGAGACATGTGAAACACAACATGCACACAGACTGCGGAGGGACATCACTATTGTGGCAATGGGCCACCCTGTGACGTACATGCCTTCCCACATGTGAGCCTGGGGGTATGTGACATGTCATACACATACACAACCTGGAAATGTGACCATGACACATGCTCCAAAATGAAAAGTTGCACACCACAGTGGTCAGGTGCACAACACACAAAGGACCCTGTCCCCATAAACACGTGCACAGCCTGGGTGTGTCTGCCCCCAAGTGCCACCCCAAAAACCACATGTTCACCCACATACACAGATAAGGTTATGCTGCCACACATGCCTTAGATACAGTGTGGACTGGGTGTGGTGTTGTAGGTGTGCCCCTGAGTCCCTGGAAAGTATATGTGGCTGGCATAGGTTCACCAGTGACCAGCATGGTGACATATGCGTGTGACCTGTCCAGGGACGCGTTGTAGAGCAATGGACCGATCGGTGTGCCCGCACGGCCCATTGCATTGGATGTGAGCGGGTATGCGTTGTATCCCGGGTACGCGTTGTACAGCAATGGACCGATCGGTGTGCCCGGCCGGCCCATTGCATATGATGTGAGCGGGTATGCGTTGTATCCCGTGTACGCATTGTACAGCAATGGACCGATCGGTGTGCCCGGCCGGCCCATTGCATATGATGTGAGCGGGTACGCGTTGTATCCCGGGTACGCGTTGTACAGCAATGGACTGATCGGTGTGCCCGCACGGCCCATTGCATTGGATGTGAGCGGGTACGCGTTGTACAGCAATGGACCGATCGGTGTGCCCGGCCGGCCCATTGCATATGATGTGAGCGGGTACGCGTTGTATCCCGGGTACGCATTGTACAGCAATGGACCGATCGGTGTGCCCGCACGGCCCATTGCATTGGATGTGAGCGGGTACGCGTTGTAGAGCAATGGACCGATCGGTGTGCCCGGCCGGCCCATTGCATATGATGTGTGCGGGTACGCGTTGAACAGCAATGGACCGATCGGTGTGCCCGGCCGGCCCACTGCATATGATGTGTGCTGGTACGCGTTGAACAGCAATGGACCGATCGATGTGCCCGGCCGGTCCATTGCAAATGATGTGTGCGGGTACACGTTGTATCCCGAAATACGCGTTGTACAGCAGTGGACAGAACGGTGCGCACACATTGGCTGGGGCCTGGCATGGCAACGGACGCGTTTTCGAAGCTCCAACGAGTCTGATGCAGTGAATTCAGTTGGCCAGCCACAACAATGTTGCAAAATCATGGGTGTCATGAAGTTGAAGATTTGAAGGATGCTGTGGGCGTGTATTAGTGCTGCTATTCCATGGATTGGTCAGATTCAGAAGATGCAAACGACTTGGACCTATCACTTTGGACACATGGGACAATATCTGCCTCTGCAGCACACATATAATGCTGGCTGTTCCCCTGAGAGCTCACTTGCCTGCACTACATGCTCCAGGACGACATCTGCCACCAACACTGCTGCTGTTTATGCATCCTCTGGCTCCTGCAATGGCACGTACTGTGGCGAGAGCCCCAGCCTTCAGCCTTGAGGAGAACCAGGCCCTGCTGGACAGCCTCCTTCCACAGTACAGCAAGCTGTATGGGAAACCAGGGGAGCAGGTGAGTGTGCTGTCCACTGCCTCACTAATTGTGCATGTTGTCTGACTAGCAGGACTTTCAGTGTGCACACCACTGGCTAGCATGCCCACTGAGTAGTTGTCACACCCCAAAGTGTGTAGTTACATGCACTGAACTGGTACAGTGCAGTAACAGTGCATTCCAACTAGGTTTACTTCCCATGCAATGATACCATGTAGTGACTGCTGGCAAACTGTTCATAGCCATTGTTGGACTGCCTGTGTACATCATATGCCCCTGTGATTGAGACATGTATATCCAACTGTGTGATACACGTATATGTTGCATGTGTAGTAATGGCCTTTTCACTTTGTCATCCTCACAGGTTGATGCCCACCAGAAGCAGGAAATCTGGCTGACCATCGCCCGGAAAGTAAGATCCGTGGGGGTCTACAGGCTCAGGATCCGCAACTGCCAGAAGAGGTGGCAGGACCTTCGTGGCTGGACCCGGAGGATCGCATGTGTCCAGCTGAAGCTGTCGCCTCCTCGCAGGAGCGGCGGACACCGGACCCTGACCCCCCACAGGCTCCGGATCCTGGCGGTGGTCTTCCCTGACCTGGATGGGCAGCTGAAGGACAGACAGCAGCAAGGAGGGGGTGAGTCCATGACTGCACTGTGCACTTTGTCTGACATGCTATGTGCCCTCCTCTGGCCTGGTTAAACTTCCACAGTACATCAGTCATGTGGTCCAGGACCCATGTCCCTCATTTGTGACATGCCCACTTCTCCTCTGATACGCATATGTGTGGCCCTTATAGTCAGGAAATTGTGTCATTTGGGGACTGTGTCATTGCATTTTGCTTTGCTCAAGGTGGGGGACAGCATTTGTTCCCGTGACTATGTTGTGCGATTCATGGGTGGGTCAATTGCTTACACAATGCCTAAGTTCTGACATGTAATCTGGGTGTAACTTTGATATGTGGTCCGCTTGCTGCTCTGACTCACCACATGTCCCTGGGGAATTTGGCACACACCCATGCTGCTGGTGGGAACAATGTTTGGGCCTCAGGAGTATGTGTATCCAGTGTGTCACACATGCTTAGCCACCTGCCTACTGTCCAGGACTCATCCCTCTTACAGGTGGAGCTGGACAGTCATGCCTACTCCAGGGCATGCAATACACTCTGTACTCCCACTCCCGTGTATCATCTGGCATGTTGTGATCAGTGAAATGTACCCTCAGGTGTCTGCATCTGTCTCATTGTGCTGTGTCTTCGTTGTCAGGACTACTGGTATGTTTATCGGTTAGGGCTCAGCATGCCATCGGAGATGTGACCATGATAGACGATACTTCTGTGACTTATAGGTGTCTGATCACTTGACTGTGCACACAGGTGTTTGCGACTGTGACTTTCAGGCAGCTGTATTGTCATTCACAGCACACTGTGAGGTGCTCATGTTCAGAGAGTTGTGTTTCATGTCCCGCATATGTCCAGTTGGTATGACGTGGACAAATAGTAGTACAGATGATGTGGTATTTGGGGGATGGACATGTGCACTTGTCAGTCACATAACTTGCATTCCCCATGCCCTCGGATTGTGACACAGTGCAGACTGTTGTTGGCTGGCTGCCATGGCCATGTGACTTGAGACAGTAATGTATGACTTTGCACGCATTCCTGTGTCATGGCATTAAACTTCCTGAGACTGATCCTGCAGGGGAGTGACATGTGCAACATGCACCCCATTGTGGCATTGACTATCCGGACATGGGTGCATCATGGTGTCTGGTGCTGGTATGCATCACATGCATTTCTATTTAGACTCTGGCCATCCCTTTATCCGGACACCTGCACTGACTCAGTGGCAAGAGATGTGATGTGTGCATGTTCACATACTTCACCGTGTTCCCTGCAATGTCCAACAACTGTGTAGGTGGTGCATGTGTCCACACTGGGGTCTTACCATCAGACAGGCACCAGACAGATGGGTGCAAGGGCAGGAGGGGTGTGAGTCCCATGGTTGACCATCAGACTGACAATTGGCTTCCCCAAATCTGTGTGAGGACTTTAGGCAATGTTCAACTAAGGATGCTAGGGCTTGCTCTGTAATGTGCTGTACTTACTGTGGTGTGTGCGGTCAGTGCAGGTGACTGATGTTTGTTTGTTTCCCTAATTGTTTGCAGATACATCCACGGCCACAGGAGGGGACAGCTCCACGGACCAGGAGGAGCAGCGGAGCCAGACTGGGTCAGCATCGGACGAGTGGTCAGAGGGACCCAGTGGCACGGAGGGTGAGGGGAGCCACACCGAGGAGTCCTCAGCACCATCCACCTCAGCTGAGGACCACAGCAGCTCGGAGGATGACTCCCTTGTGGAGGCGGGTCTCAGCAGCCACCAACGGCCAGCTAGTCTGTCTGGCCCCGCCACCACCACCACCACCACCGCCCTCCCATTGGCTCCCATTCCTGAGGTCCGTGGAGGCTCCCGTACTCGGGAGCGTGTCTCCTTCGTGCCAGGCACCGCACCCCTGCCCCTGTGTCCCCTGCTGCCCTGAGTGAGGAGTCTGTGTACCTCCTTCGGCAGCTCCATGTAGGGCAGACAGCAATGCTGAGTGTCCTCCATGCACACACCACTCTGTTGACACAGCTGGTGTCGTTCATGGAGGGCATCTCAATGGGTATGTCTGCCCTACACAGGAGCAATAAGTCCATGGACTCCTCCCTGACGGCAGCAGTGTCACTCCTCCAACAGTCCCTCACCCCTCCCACCTCTGCCCCATCCACACTTCCTGCCCCCCTACCTGTCCAAAGCACATGCACAGTCACCCAAACACACAGACACGAGCAGCACAGACACACCCAAGAGAAAGGCAAGACGTGCACACAAGCATCCTTAGGGGACTGATACCTCAGACACAGGGGATGGGGAACACTCACACACACAGGCAACCACAGTCACTCCGCAATCCTCAAGATCCTCTCCCTCCAAGACCCCTTCCCTTGCCTCACCTGCAACCCCACCTGATCAGCAGCTCTTCCTCTGTGACCTCGGCCTCTTCCCCTCCAATCCCGCTGATCCAGCATACCGGGGGAAGAGGAAGTCCACCCACACAGAGGGGAGTGCCCTCGCCCCCGGACACCCTCCCCCAGGCGCAGGCAGAGTGAGCCCCCCACCCGCAAGTCCCCCTGGTCCCGGAAGAGCAAGACCCCGCCACCGCCCTGCAAGTCAACCACCCAGTCTCTCACCTCCATCCCCCAGGCCACCACTCCACAGGTTCCCCACCACACCCTGTCCCAGGTTCCCCCACACACTGATACTGCATCCCCAAACTGCTTAGGCCCTCCCCCCCTGCCACTTGCTCTTCCACTCCAAAACCAGACGCTCTGCCTGTTTGTGCCACTGGTGTGGAGACCGTGTCCCCCCCTCTGTCCTGCCCAGCTCTTCTGCCCCCCCTTCCACTACCTTGGAGTCATGCACTGCGGTGGAGTCCACAACCACCCCGTCTGACTCGGACACTGCATTGGGGACCCAGTCCACTCCATCTGACCAGCCCACTGCAGTGGTTGCAGCACCAACACCATCTGACTTGAGCCCTGCAGTGGTGCCAGCCCCCCCTGAGTCAGACACCTCCACTCCAGTTGCCGGTGACACTCCTGCACCCACCTCCCCTTCACTGCCTCCTTCTGGCATCCCCTGATCCTGTCCCTGCGGTGCCTGGCCTGCCCCTCGTATGCCCCTCCAAGGGGGATGTCCCCTGTCCGTACCTGTGCAGGCAAGCAATTGTTGACAAGTTGTCACACATCACCCTGTTGGGACTGTATATTTGTACTGGCCATTGGCCTTAGTTTATTTTGGACTTTTGATTTGAGTTGCACACTTGCTGAATAAAGCCTCTTTTTGTTTACTTGTGGTTAATCTTTGGAGGTACATGATGTAGATGTGTAGAATCATGCATTTGCTGTTGTAATAGTGTTCAGATCAGGTAAATGAAGTTTTGCTGTGATGGGCTCCATGTGGTCCATGGGATATGTGTCCTAATCTAGTCTGGATCTATAGCATCCTTTGCTGCAGTCTGAGGGTGTAATGTTCAGCATTTGACACAGGGAAGTATGTTTAGCATTTGTAGATTACCATCTTTGTCCTACACTGATGCACATCTGGTGGGCTTACCACTGTCCAATGTTCCTAGTACCCTGACTGTGTGCCCGTCTCCAATGGACATGCAGTTTAGCACATCAAATTTGGAGGACTCATCTGTGTACACAGTGCAAGTTGCTTGACACGTGTCTTGGGTGTATGCAGATGACTGACGTGACACTCCCGTGCCCAGGCTGATATGAGCAGAGCCTTCAGTGTGTTGTAGTTGTTGACTCACTGACCGAGTGTTCTGCTGACATGTTTGAGTCGTGCACAGACAAGGTTTGGCACAGCTGACCTTCCACAGGAGTGGAGTGCCCTCATGGCAGTGCGTGATTCCGTGATATAGGCTGTGCCCGTGTTGTGTGTTGTGTAGGCATGTCTGTGCGTGTTCCCTTCTCCTTTTCCTACACAGGCTGTGTCCCTATGGATGTTCCTGTTTGTGATGCTTGCTGAGTTGTTCTGTGTTCATCCAGCATCTTGGACCTGGTTTCTCCGGGATGTGGGTGCATGGCAAACTAATGTTCATGAGGTTGTCATCCCTAGTTGTCTTTGTTGTCAGGGCTGGGGATGTGGGCAAACGCAGATGGGACACAGTCAGGATTCCTCTTGGCACTTGTTGGTTACACGAGTAATGTGATTTTCTGTTTGTGTATGCTTTCAGTGATTGTGACACGTTGTGTGTGTGACTGCTGCCACTCCTCAGGGTCAGAGCTGCAATGTTGGGAGTTGTCTATATGTGTCCTTTGTGGGTCAGCTTGGCTTCTTCATTGGTGTGTGACTATGGCCAGGATCCCATTATTTGGGGTGGATTTCACGTCATGCCCATGTACGGCATACTGTGCAGTGTGTCAGACACTGCACAGTATGCCGTGTTGACTGGCCATGTGTGATGTGTTTCTGCACCTTATTTCCCCCCACCACCCCTGGGATTGTCATGGGTGCATGTGCAATGTCAGCAGTCCATGTGAGCTTCACTGCTGCACATTGGTGGAGTTCAAGGTGTGTGGCGTTGAGTGTGTGCAAATGTGAGTTGTTGCACGGCTGGGGCACTACCTCCATATTTTCCTTGGCTAGCAGGGCATGCTGAGTGCTTTGTGCTTGTATAGGTGTGATGGTAGTTTGTTCCTCAGGACACATGGCTGTGGTTCACAGTGTGGATGACATCTACCTTTGTCATCACAGTGTGATTGTCATGCAGGCTAGTGTCACCACAATGTGGGGTCCCTGGGGGAGTGCTGTGGTGGTTCTGTCTCTTGCTGTGTTTGTTGCTGTTCCTACAAGCTTGTGTGACATGTGTAATTTGGGCTCCCTCTCATCTCACAATGCCTGTTTGCCCACATAGGGGAATCCAATCCATGAGTTACTTTTGTATGTGACTGTGTTGACATCTGTGTATTAGTGAATCTGGCCTCCTCATGTGTTGTGTGTTTGCCTGGGGACACTGGCACACAACCCCCTCACCTGTTGTGTATGATATGCAGTGTGAGTCTGCCTGTTTGTGTTTGTGCATTTGCACCACTGCATTGGCATATCTTTAGTTTGCCATTGGCTGTATGTTGTTTGTTGGCTTTCCCCTGCTGGCCCTGGGACTGCTAGGTCATCAGTCAGCACATTGATCATGGTTAGTATGTCCCATTGCTGCCATGGTATGGTATTTGTTCACCTGACATCTACAGTCTCCACAGGATATCTACATTTGTGTGTCCATTGGTGCAGATATGTGGGTCTGCATTATGATGCTCACTTCTGTCATTGTGTTATTTGTGAATGTAGACAATGTGGGCCCCCATGGCTGATGTTTGTGTGCACATGGCCAGAATGATGTGTCATTGGCACTGCACTGCTTGCCTCACACAATCTATGTTGCTATGGGACACAAGCACTACAATGCCACTGTAGTGTTTGGTGTTGTGTGGCCAGGAATAATCCCTGCAGTTTTGTTTTTGCAGCTTTTACCAGGACTACACTTACCTTTTGGGCACTGTGGTGATGGGGCTTTGGGCCCCATTGCCACACTGTTCAAAATGTGCTTCAGCTATGGAGCACACACTTACCTTTGGGCACTGTGGTGATGGGGCTTTGGACCACATTGCCACAGTGGTCATGGTCTGCTTGCATTGTGTAGGCCACACACACAATTATGTGTGACACATGTGTTAGGGGGTCACATTGTATGTTCAATGTCATGTTCAGTGTTGTATGCATTTGACACAGACCACACACGCTTGTCATGGTGTTGGGGGTGGGATGTAATTTACAGACAGTCCTTATGTGGGAGTATGCTAGTTGTGTCATGCATTACCCGTCCTATGAGTAGGGGTGGTTGTGGTGACAGGCATCCAGCCCCCCATGAGTGGGGATGGTAGTAGTGGTAGGCAAATGCAAAAACAACAGTTGATGGACAGAATGCAGAACAATGTCATACATTCACCCCAGTACAGAGATCTGGGCCCAAATCCATCGTTTTTTGCTCACCATGCCATTCCAGTTTGAACCCAGCCATATGCAAATCAGTCTTGACCCTGTGCCTCATGGGAACAGTCCAGCCCGAACTGCCAAGCCAGGTCCTCCCTGGACTGGAAACAAGCATCCTAGGACCGGTTTCGGGGTTTCACCCCTCTTCAGCCAGGATAGCTTGATTCCAGTGGCATGGAGAGCACGGGACCCACGTCTGGGCATACCCATCCCACTCGGGGTGACAAATGCAAAAACAACAGTTGATGGACAGAATGCAGAACAATGTCATACATTCACCCCAGTACAGAGATCTGGGCCCAAATCCATCGTTTTTTGCTCACCATGCCATTCCAGTTTGAACCCAGCCATATGCAAATCAGTCTTGACCCTGTGCCTCATGGGAACAGTCCAGCCCGAACTGCCAAGCCAGGTCCTCCCTGGACTGGAAACAAGCATCCTAGGACCGGTTTCGGGTTTCACCCTCTTCAGCCAGGATAGCTTGATCCCAGTGGCATGGAGAGCACGGGACCCACGTCTGGGCATACCCATCCCACTCGGGGTGACAAATGCAAAAACAACAGTTGATGGACAGAATGCAGAACAATGTCATACATTCACCCCAGTACAGAGATCTGGGCCCAAATCCATCGTTTTTTTGCTCACCATGCCATTCCAGTTTGAGCAAAATAACGATGGATTAAACCCAGATCTGTGACTGGGGGTGAATGTTTTGCCAATGTGCAACATTCCGTCCATCATCTTGTGTGTTTTGCTGTTCACCCTATGTGGGAAGGGTATGCCCAGACGTGGGTCCCGTGCTCACTACGCCACTGGAGTCAAGCTATCCTGGCTGATGACGGCTGATAGCCAGAAACCGGTCCTAGGATGCTTGATTCCGGTCCAGGAAGACATGGCTTGGCAGTTCGGGCTGGACTGTTCCCATGAGGCACAGGGTCAAGACTGATTTGCATATGGCCATGTCTGAACTGGGGTGGCGTGGTGAGCAAAATAACGATGGATTAAACCCAGATCTGTGACTGGGGGTGAATGTTTTGCCAATGTGCAACATTCCGTCCATCATCTTGTGTGTTTTGCTGTTCACCAGTAGTGGTAGGCATCCAGCCCCCCATGAGTGGGGATGGTAGTAGTGGTAGGCATCCAGACCCCCATGAGTGGGGATGGTAGTAGTGGTAGGCATCAAGCCCCCAATGAGTGGGGATGGTAGTAGTGGTAGGCATCCAGCCCCCCATGAGTGGGGATGGTAGTAGTGGTAGGCATCCAGCTCCCCATGAGTGGGGATGGTAGTAGTGGTAGGCATGCAGCCCCCAATGGGTGGGGATGGCAGTAGTGACAGGCATCCAGCCCACCCTGAGTGGGGATGGTAGTAGTGACAGCCATCCAGCCCCCTATGGGTGGGGATGGCAGTAGTGGCAGGCATCCAGCCCCCCATGAGCGGGGATGGCAGTAGTGACAGGCATCCAGCCCCCCATGAGTGGGGATGGTAGTAGGGGTAGGCATCCAGCCCCCCATGAGTGGGGATGGTAGTAGTGGTAGGCATCCAGCCCCCCATGAGTGGGGATGGTAGTAGTGACAGGCATCCAGCCCACCCTGAGTGGGGATGGTAGTAGTGGCAGGCATCCAGCCCCCATGAGTGGGGATGGCAGTAGTGACAGGCATCCAGCCCCCCATGAGTGGGGATGGTAGTAGTGGTAGGCATCCAGCCCCCCATGAGTGGGGATGGTAGTAGTGGTAGGCATCCAGACCCCCATGAGTGGGGATGGTAGTAGTGACAGCCATCCAGGCCCCTATGGGTGGGGATGGGAGTAGTGACAGGCATCCAGCCCACCCTGAGTAGGGGTGGTGTTAGTGGTAGGCATCCAGCCCCCTATGGGTGAGGATGGCAGTAGTGACAGGCATCCAGCCCACCCTGAGTGGGGATGTAGTAGTGACAGCCATCCAGCCCCCTATAGGTGGGGATGGCAGTAGTGGCAGGCATCCAGCCCACCCTGAGTAGGGGTGGTGTTAGTGGTAGGCATCCAGCACCTTATGGGTGGGGATGGCAGTAGTGACAGGCATCCAGCCCACCCTGAGTGGGGATGGTAGTAGTGACAGCCATCCAGCCCCCTATGGGTGTGGATGGCAGTAGTGGCAGGCATCCAGCCCCCCATGAGTGGGGATGGCAGTAGTGACAGGCATCCAGCCCTCCATGAGTGGGGATGGTAGTAGTGGTAGGCATCCAGCCCCCCATGAGTGGGGATGGTAGTAGTGGTAGGCATCCAGCCCCCCATGAGTGGGGATGGAAGTAGTGACAGGCATCCAGCCCACCCTGAGTGGGGATGGTAGTAGTGGCAGGCATCCTGCCCCCCATGAGTGGGGATGGCAGTAGTGACAGGCATCCAGCCCTCCATGAGTGGGGATGGTAGTAGTGGTAGGCATCCAGCCCCCCATGAGTGGGGATGGTAGTAGTGGTAGGCATCCAGCCCCCATGAGTGGGGATGGTAGTAGTGACAGGCATCCAGCCCACCCTGAGTGGGGATGGTAGTAGTGGTAGGCATCCAGCCCACCCTGAGTGGGGGTGGTGTTAGTGGTAGGCATCCATCCCCCTATGGGTGGGGATGGTAGTAGTGGCAGGCATCCATCCCCCTATGGGTGTGTATGGCATTGGTGATGGCCATCCCGCCCCTATGGTTCTGCTGTTGCTAGTGTACGTCATTTGTGCATCCCTATGTGTGTGTGACATATTTCGGGTGCGTGTCGTTTGTTTGTGTTGTGGGTGTTTGACTTACCGTCTGCGCCGTACGCGTCCGTACCGGTCCCGGTAATAGATGTAGGGTATTGGTAGGACTTGCGCGATGGGATTCATGGTTGGGTCGTCTCGTTCGGGTTTCTCGTGGCTTCGACTCGTACTCATCGCTGGCTTGTTCGTCTCGTCGCCGTGGATCGTCTTGTGGCGCGAATCGGAGCTTATGTGCAGCTCTCCCGGATGCTCAAACGTGCCGGACGTAGCGACGAGTTCGGCGCGTACGGAAGACGCATCATACTAGTCCGGCCGGAAGGTGCTGTGTATTTGGTTCCGTGCGACTCGATTCGGCGTTTACGGATCCGGCTCGGGCGGGAACAGGAGCTGGAATGGGTAAGTACGGCTCGCTCGGAATCTGGGCTGTTATGCGCATCGTACTTGTTCGTTCGGTAGATTGTTCGAGTCGGTCGGAAAACACGCGTTCGGCTGGTATTTTTTCCGGACGAATACTGTTAGGTGCGCTTCCGGCCGACATCGGAATCGACCCCTAAGTCTTATAGAAAAGAGCACTGAAGCCATCAGGGCCCGGCGCTTTCAGGGTCTTCAGACGGGCAATAGCAGAAATCACCTCTTCAATCCGTATGGGGGCTTCCAGCCCATCTGCTTCGCTAGACGGAAGGGGGGTGACCGCTGCACCACATAGGTACCCACTGGGGTCCGCAAGGTTAGAGGACTCAGCGGAATATAGATTCACATAAAAGGACCGGAAAGCCGCCGCTATGCCAGCTTCGTCCGTTACCTCGGACCCCTGCTCTCCCAGCACTGCTTTAATTGCCTGGGCCGTACGTTGACTGCGGAGGCAGTGAGCTAGCATGCGACCGCCCTTATTAGAACCCACATAATATTTATGCTTCAGCCGAAGCACCGCGTATTCAGCCCGATCGAGGTCCAAACGCTTCAGCTGGAGCCGCTCTTTCTCCAACTTGCGCCAGATTCAAGGGGCACCCGTGCATTTGTGGGTTGCCTCGAGTTCCTTAACTTTGGCTTCTAGGTCAACTCGTTTAGCCTGCCTGGTTTTGTTATCATAAGCCGCTTTGGCGATTAAGGGCCCCCTCGCGACCAGTTTAAGAGCCTCCCAAACGGAGGACAGAGGCGTGGAACCATCGTCGTTAAGTGCAAGATAATCAGTCAGTGTACGTCGCAGGTCCTCCACCACCTGTGGGGACCGTAGCAGGGAGTCCCTCAGGCACCAGTGTGATGGGGACAAAGGCGTGGGCGGCAGGCGCAGTGTCAGGGTTATGTGTGCATGATCCGAGAGAGATCGGGCCTCAATGGTAGAAGTGTTGGTACATGCCCATGCGGCTTGGGTGACAAGGAAGTGGTCTAATCGGGCGTATGACTTATGGGCCGCTGAATAGAAGGAATAATCTTTTCCGTCGGGGTATAAGCTGCACCATGCATCTTTGATCCCACAGTCGTCCAGCCATTCCCTACCACTCCCCGATATAGCTCCTGCTCCGCCCGACCTCGGGCTGTTCACTAAATTTTAGAACATGATTTGGTCCTAAAGAATTTAGCTGATTTTTGGGCTGATACTAACTAGGAAAATGAATAAGATGTTCTTTAGTTGTTAATTCTCGCTGAAGGACTATCAATGTGACTACAAAAATATATCTTATTCCTCTAACAATAATATATGAAGTAAGACAATATAAGTGTCAGAGTATGAGTTTCTTCCAGGTGATCTGTAATGAAAAATAGTGGGGTGTTCCTTAAGAATTCATGTCCAACTATTAATTTGTGTATGGAGAAAAAGAGTAATACGAGACCAACTTCTCCTGTGCCTTTTTAACTGTTGGATTCTTCCTAATGTAGTCATCCTCATCTGTTTATCATCAATATTTTCAAGCTATAAACCAAAATGAGGAGTATTAAATGTATTATCAATAAAATACCTCCAACATCCCAGGTAAAATATTATGTCAAAACTTACCTTACAATGAAGTGGTGTTGCTGTTCAGTGTGGGTGACATCTGCGTAGAGAGCCCCAATAAGATGTAAAATAAATTATTCATCAACATAATTGCTGATTTAAGACTTATTGTTGAAATAAGAAATTTGCCATCAATTGTTCTGATAGAACCCACCCCACATAATCAATAGGGGGTAAAGATGGTAAGGCAGTTGCCTCATATGACTATAATCATTCACCTGGCACAGAAATAAGTTAGCCAGATGAGCTGAGTAAATGTGTATCACTTCTGTCTTATTTCTTATATGTTTAAAACACAACCACATTGGGATTAAATGTATTTGAGAACTCTAAATTAAAAATTACAAGTGATGGGATTTGTAAGCCCATCTAGTTTGAGACTTACATTTTTTTATACGATGCATGTGAGTTTATTTACACTGCACATCAACCCCTTTATTTAAGTCCTTCCCGACAAAAGTGAGAGATGGTTCGTAAAAGTCACAGAGCTATGTTTGTTTGTGCTCTCACCGTTAACATACTTTAAATAAAAGAAAGATTCTCCAAAACTTTAAATAAAACCTTACCGGTAAGAGTAAGGTGAAGTTATTGAAAGTCACAAGGCTTTGTTTGGTAATGCTCCCACCATCGACATAGTTTGAATATGAGAAAAGATTCTCAGAGCTTACCCCTGTCCTTCACAAAATTAAATCTGGGCAAAATGCACCTGAGTGTCCTGGATGCTTAAGAACCATGTGCTCTGTAGAGCTAGAGAGAGGACTGTGCTAACATCTAAACTGTTACGTCTCTAGGTGTAAAAGTGTCGGCCATTTAGGTGTGAGAATATGAGGCAAGTAGTGAAAAAAGCAATGACATGCATATGTGCCCCACAGATATTAGACATTAGATTAGTCCTCAGTTACACATGGAAGATTGAAATTCAAGCATCATGAGATTTCTATATATCCTTGATTTGTTTTTATATTATCTGCATTTATACCACAATGTGTGCACGATCATTTGTACCAAGATACAATTAGCCATATAGGTTACATGATATCAGAGAACAGTCTTCGTGACGCATGCAACAGCGATATTTGGATATATCATTCATATCTGTTTTAACACTCCAATTCAGGTCTCACCATATTGGAATTAGAGCAGTTAACACATATAGTATGATTGTCATTAAGTACATATCCCATATATGGGTATGCAACATAAAAACTGAATGCATTTAAAGAAGTGTGCATAGTAGAGTGAAAGACATCTCCATATAACACGATAAGGAAATTGTGTTGTATATAGACATTTCCTAAGACAAAATTAAAGGAATATGTGAAGTTCCCTGTCCTGGTTCAGACCATAGTCCACTGCCCTAAGTTTGATAATCCAGTTTGCCTCCAACCTTCTGAGATCCAGCTCTCCGTTCCCGCCTCATGGGTGTGGTTTCACATGTGGTATTGCATGGAATCTCAGATCCAGAATTTCAATAAGGTTGTGTGCAGTCATATAGGGCTGAATGTATCACAGGGTTTTACCCATTCTGTGTCAAAGGGGAAATGTGTTTGTGCATGTGGCCCATAGTTTTTTCGCAGTGGGATAAAATATATCCCCACTGCTGATAGCACATATATGTTCTTATATATGTTATTTGAGAGTTCTGATAGTGCTGCCTATGTATATTAAGTTACATTGACATATAATAAAATATACCACATATTTGGTGTTGCAATGAATACATTTCATAATGCTATGTTCCTCATAGGTGTTGTAACGGAAAGTGTTCAATTTGTCAACCTCATATCTGCACTCATTACAATTACCACACTTGCAAAACCCAGGTAACAAGTGGGGAACCATGTTATGCTCAATTGTGTGTTGGAAGGTTACATTAAGCTTTGGCAGTCCTTGTCCCTGCAGTTTGTGCTCCGACTTTAATGAGTGTGGCATCTACAGTTAAGATTTGCCAGTGTTTTTTTAAGAATTCATTATAGTTTATGGGTCTGGCTACTGTAAGGAGAAAATAGTTTTATTTTTGTCATGATTTTTGCCAAATGTTTCAAATTCAGTTCTGTCGTTTTTTTAGTCATTTAGTCATGATCTTACGTCTGGCAATTCCCAGGAGTTCCGGGGAGTACCTGTAAGGAAATGCCTCTTTTTGCATGCTCACTCCCACATTTTTTGGACTGATGCTGCTGGTTTTTTGACTTTGAGAGTGCACTGAGGCATGAGAACTAGACCTCAGTATCAAAGTCCTGACCCTTACAAAGTGAATGTCCAATTAGCTATACCCAATCGTCAATTACTGACTTACTTAAAAACACTAGTATATGGTATTCACGGCATGTAAGGCAGAGTGTCCACCCAGGGCTGCAGCACTGTTTGTGCCACCCTGAGTGTGACAAAGGACAAAATGGCTCCCAGCCTGCCACTGAAGATGGGAAGAGCAGTAGTTTGACTTTGCCATTTGAAACCTGTGGCAAAGCCACCACTCCCTTACCCTTACATGTAAGTCTCCCCTAAGGAAGGGATATGGAGCCCTATGGCATGGAGCTATATATTGTTAAGTAAGACATACATTTTCATATGTCTTCACAGCAACACTTTGAAATTGTCATTTTGCTGGGGAAAAGTTAGTAGCTCCATTGGCTAACACAGGGTTACTGACTTGCAGCACAACCTGGCTAACTTCAGAATGGGACTACCTAACTGGGTACTGTAAGGTATCAAATTGGTCAAGGCAATGAACCCGACCTGATGTCCAGGTCGAGGTTGTTGTCACAATTAAGGTTAACAACTTAGTTACCACTATGTGTCCAGCTAGTCTAGTGGCCTCACAAAGGCATCAGCACACAGACAGCTTTCTGCCCACATAGTGAGATGTGTGAATGATTTCCAGGCTAAGCAACAGAGGCACTTGACACAGAGTGAGGTGTTACCTCCCCGCCCAGGAAGGCCACCCGGGGTGTTAGCCCAAAAGGCGAGCTTCAAAGGGAAAGCCACCCTTTGAAGGTCCGTCCATGACAACACTCCAGAGCAGGATGCCTTTTGTTCCTGCAGAAAAGCTGGAGACAGGGACAGGGAGGGAAAACCCATCCCCAAACCAGAGTTTCTGTAGGCGTTTAGCCGACGGGTAGCAACACCTCTAGGTTGGGCCAACAAGGGCCCGACATTTTGAGAGTGGCTAGAATAGTGCACTCTGGGACAGTTAGATGCCACACATTACAAGAAACACGTCATTAGATGGGAAGGGACCCAGTAGCCCATTGGCTAGTGACTGCATGGTCCCTTAGGGCATATTCCTGGGATAAATATGGCACCCCTGGCACTCTGCTCGCCAGAACATGTTGGATTTGAAGAAAGACCAAAGAGAGGTTGCACCGTCGGAAGGACTGCACCTGCTGCATTTTGGGTTAGTAAAGTTTGAACTGTGCTTGTGGCTCTTGACCCAGGGAAAAGTTGATTCCTGGCTTCAGATCAAAGCAGTGATTCCAATGGTTCAGGTGGTTGATCCCCTGGAACCAGCTCCAGGGACACAAGAGCTGAAGAAGCCCATACCAAGTTGGTATCCACTGAAGATGTTTTGCCGCTAATTGCTGCCGGGCCCACAAAGTGACCAATCTTTGATGGACAAAAGTCGCACCTGAGTCTGCTGTACTCAGGAGTGCCATCAAAGTCCGGATTTATTGAACAAGAGGGACACCAGGCACCACCAAAGGATTTTGCCCCAACCACAGTGCAAGGAGACCAATAGCCCAGCATCGGCTGGCCAGCTAGTGCAACAAAGAGGACTTCGAGGGACCCCGAACTCTGTGGCCAAATTCACTATACACATCACTCACCACAAAGACACACCCATCGACTGCACCTTAACCGGAGCAACCTTCAGCATCAGGACCACTCCATTACAGTCTATTGCGATCATCCTGTAAAGTTTGGAACTTGCCTGAAAACTACTCTGGTGGCCAGGTAACTGTCCAAAGTATTCTCACTAGCCCCCCAGACATCCATCCTCTTGGATTTGGTCACCCAAGCTGGACTGAAGTTGTCAAACTAACTCTTTCAAACTTTTTAAAAGTTTACAAACTTGTTGTTGACTAATGCTTGTTTGCGGTTGCATTTAAAAGTATTTATATCTTCAAAAATCTGTATCTCTGAAACCCTCCGTTGGATTTTGATGATCAAGGTCTGTAAAAATTCATGAAAAAGGGCACTATTCTTATAAATTGTTGTTGTGTCTCTTTCTTGTTGCGTGACTTTGTTACATTGTTTGGTGCTGTTAAATGCTTTACACTAAGTTTCTTTCTCAAGCCTTGCTACTCAAAGCCACAGCTACCCAGGGTGATACAAATGAGCCTGTCTGGACTCAAGACAGTTTTTGCACATGTATTCCACGATAAGGCCCTTCAGCCATATCATATAATACACCTAAATCCTCACAGTAGGCCCTTGTCTTCAATAGGTTCCCATATTTTGCAATTCGTCTAGGAAGATGTTATCCTGACTACAGTTTTGTCTGAATGTGGTCTTGTGATTTTGAATGTACACTGTCTCCATGAAGTACTTAATTGCATGCTGTTTGTTTGTGGTAAAGTTTAGAATGTAGACGTAGTTCTGACTGTACATTGTCACATCTAAAAATTCAATAGTTGTCTTGCTGTAGTTGGCAGTGAATCCAATGTTGTAGTCATTATTATTTAAATATGTGAAAAAGTCTTTTAAGGACTATTTACTTCTTTTCCATATAAGAACGACAGTGCCTATGTACCTACCCTAATATAGTATATGTCCTGTTAAGTCGGGTGGTCCATGAGTCGAGATGTGTAAAGGTTTGCAAACGATGGTGAAACTTTCAAACCCATGGCCACCCACTGACATTATCTGTACCATTAACTGTTATGGAGAAAAACATTAGTGTCCAGAGTTACTATAAACAACCCCATGACCATATCATTATGCTCCAGCAAAGTTGCATCCCTTTCGCTCAAAAAAATATTTGATAGATTGCATACCTATCCCTCTCTGTATACTGGTATAAAGGGCTGTGACGTCTAATGTGACCAGTTTTAATTAGTTTGACTACATGATGTCTGTCAATTTGTTCAATAGTTTCTTTGTTTCTTGTATATATGCAGGTAAATTCTGTACAAATGGTTGTAGAAAGATGTTGATATATTCAGACAATCTTTCTGTTTGCGAGCCAATTCCTTTAATAAAGGGTATCCCAGGCGGAATACTACTCATTTTGGCTTATAGCTTGAAAATATTGATGATAAATAGATGAGGACAGCTACATTTGTTATTAGGACGAATACAACAGTTAAATAGGCACATGAGAGGTGGGTCTCTTATTACTCTTTTTCTCCAAAAGCAGATTAATAATTGGAGATTCATTCTTAAGGAACCAAACCCTCTCTTATTTCATTACAGATCACCTAGAGAAACTAGTACTCTGGCACTTCTTTCGTCTTACTTCATGTATTATTGTTAGAGGAGTAAGAAAAACAGTTTGTAGTCACACAATGAGTCCTTTAGTGAGGAGTACCAACTAAAGAAACTGTTGTTCATTTTCCTTGTTAGCATTACCACACAGCTCAGCTAAATTCTTTTGAACTGAGTCATGTTCTAAAAACCACTTGCCATTTAGAACCATAATATTCTTAGGTCACAATTACTTTTTTTCTACTCTTCACTGGTTTATTTACCATGTGTTAGAGGATATTCTATTCTGTTTAGGTCACACTTCCTTTGATGCATGTTTCGTGGCCTCAGTTCACTTTTTGCCCCAGAACACAGGTTCTCGATCACAGATACGGTCTATACACACACCATGATCATTTTTCTTTTTCTTGTTATATTTTGACTGTCCTGTCAGGTGTTGCTCTAATAGTGATATAGAACTTGGCATGTGTAAGGAGGGTTATGAGTCTGCTATGGCGATCTCTCTTCGATTCATTTTTAAGTTCTGCTTGTACCATCGACAGCACGCAAAAGAGGTAATTCATGTATGAAGGTTGGTCTCATTTACCCTGTTTTCACATTTGTTTACTACACATAGCCTTGAAAAAGTCCCATTGGGGACAAAACATGTGTTGGCTCATGATCATGTACTTAGTTGGAAGCATGTAAACACAATAAAGACGATGAAAATATCTCACATGACCTTGGACTTATGGACTGACTTTTCTGGTGATTAGTCCTCAAACAGTGTTATTTAAACAAATTGGTGTTGTGCTCTAATCTAAGCTACATTGGAAAAGGTCTTGAGCACTGAATGAGTTGGATTTACTACTATTTCAACTCCAATATATATTGCATTGGGGAAGTAGTTGTTCTTTAAATAGGTTATATTAACCTACATATGTGAAGATGCTTATCACTGAAAGGGTTAGATTTACTACTCACACTCCAATCTAAGCTGCATTGTGGAGGGTGTTGCACATTAAAGGAGTTACATTTACTATTTCAACTTCAAGCTACGTTGGAGAAGGCGTTTGGACACTGCAGGGGTTACACTTACTGTTGTCGTATGACACATGCAGGCCCATTGTCATTTACCCTATGTTAGCATGAGCATGTTGAAGACTGCCCTCTGCTTTGCGCATGTTACTGTGCAAACTTATTTTGCTTCCTGGCACACTGCACTTTCACACAGAGCCTGCTGTTGTTTTCGTGTTCTGTTCTTTCCTGGGATTTAGTCTGAACCCATAGACAAGGTTGAGCAACAATGCCCCTTGTTATTTTGTTCTGGTCAGGCCCTAGCACCTAGACCAAACACACAAATGCAGCTGTTGTTTGGGAACACGTACTTTTGTCATAGCGGTATCAACACACTTGGAGAGGGATCTTTCCAAGGAAGAGATCGTGACAACACCTGAGATGTAGAACTTTCATCTGTGTATGCTAAGGATATGGGGTCTGCTGCCAACACCCAGAGAGCTTCTGATATATCATCATTTTGCTTCTGTAAAGGGGGTTGGGGGTTTTGGCTACCCTGTCTTATATAATGACAGCTCCTTTTATGATTTATGGACTACTTACTATGCTGTCCGTATTTGTGTTAGGCATTTTCTTACTTATTGTGGCATGTAAACTGCCTACTAGATAACGATAGTTAAAATAAACATTTTAAACTTTTCATGTGTCTCTGTCAGATCTTATTGTGGACTAGTATGAGTGTGAGAACAAAAGGGTGTGTCCTGCAACTGCGATTCCTGAGAGGGTTGGGAGTGTTCTTGTTCCTCTGTGAGTGAGTAGGAGGGCAAGTGAGACACTATAGCTAGTTGGGCTCATGGGCACTCAGGTGGTAGGATGACTCAGTCCCTGTCTACTAAGGTTCCATGATTCCAAGCATAGTTCTGTGGCACCGCAGAATCCCCGCAACACTATTTCCACTCCAATTAAAGCTACATTGGAGTAGGTGTTGGATACTGAATGGGTTACATTTACTATTCCCACTCAAAAGTGAGCTACATTGGCGAAGGTGTTGGACATTGAAATGGTTAAATTTACTTTTCTCACTCCAATCTAATCTACATTGGTGAAGGTGTTGGGCACCAAAAGAATAAGGTTTACTATTCCAACTTTAATCTGAGCTAAACTGGGGGAAGGTTTTGGACTTTAAAGGGGTACTCTTTCTATTTGCACTACACTTACAGGCATACTTAAAAAAACATTTTAAATTTCCATATTATATAAACTAAATATAATTTAATTCAAAATGGAAAATATTTAATGTTAAATATCTACAACAATATGCCATCATCATCATCATCAAAGACTTTATTATCAATCACTAGGATTATAAAAGTACATCACAATACATCACATAAAACATTTAAAAATGTCGAAAAATAAATATTTAAAAAGCCAATAAAATGTCATGGTGCAATATCAACAAGGCAAAGTTAAACAAGTATTGGCATAGCCAATAGGTCTCGCCTTTGGGACCTTATAAGTGTTTTGCCAGACCTATTGGCTTTGCCAATGTGTTTAGTCTATGTTGTAGAGGAGTGTACCTGCTGTGCAGCATGTTGAAAATGTATAATAAAGTAATAAGTATTTTTGTTACCTTATATGGCCATCCTGTGAATGTTGTCACAATAGGGCTCAGACCCATGGCAGACATAATCAAACATTGTTGGCGATTGCTGGATATGTAATGCCAGTAGTAGGTCAGGGGAACTGTGTTTCCCTTCCCTTGATGGCCCCTTTTAAGTGCTAATGAGGTTAATATTTTTGCAGCCAGTAGTTATTGTCGCAGATATTATTTTTGTAAAGCACTTTCACCCACTCCCTGGGTCTTTTATGTGCATTTAAAAAACCTCTGAAATATAAACATTGTTACACAGATAGACACACACAAACGTGCAAGCACAAAAACATAGAAACATGCACGCACAGACAGACATGCACACATTTGGAAACACATCCACCTGCAGCTGCATACACTGATAGATGCAACCACACAAGCATACATATACACACTCATGCACACATATGTAAGCAAGTAGAAGCACATACAAACACAGATACACAAATGCACATAGAAATGCATATAGCAAGCCAGGGGGTGTTGGTAAAAATTAAAGGAGAAAGCGGGTCGGAAAGGCGAGAACGGGGCAGTAAGAGGCAGCGTAGGCTGAAAGAAAGGGAGACATGGGAGGACAGAGTGTGAAGGGGGCATGGGGCCGAGAGAAGGAGCGGGCACCAAGAGGAGAAGGCATTGGAAGGGAAGATGCAACAGGGAAAAGCAGTTTGCACAATATCACGGTGTTTGTTAGAAAGGAGTAACACACTTGCAGAAATGTGTCCATTCTGAATGGTTTCTAAGTACGTACGTGTATGACATTCAGCTTTGCCACAATGTTTTTTGCTATCACAAGCCTTTTGTTTGCTACATTTTTAGCAGACCTTTAAATGGTACAGTTTTACATAATGTGTTTATTTTTGGTGCGCAGCGTTCCTTCCTTCGACATCATCCACCCTGGGGGCGTTGGTTAAAATTAAAGGAGAAAGCGGGTCGGAAAGGCGAGAACGGGGCAGTAAGATGCAGCGTAGACTGAAAGAAAGGGAGAGATAGGAGGACAGAGTGGGAAGGGGGCATGGGGCATGGGGCCGAGAAAAGGAGCGTGCTCCGAGAGGAGAAGGCGTTGAAAGGGAAGATGCAACAGGGAGAAGCAGTTTGCACAATATCACAATGTTTGTTAGAAAGGAGTAACACACTTGCAGAAATGTGCCCTTTCTGAATGGTTTCTAAGGTTTTAAAACTAAACATCTCACAATAGCCGGAACCTGCATCAAACTCGCGCAGGGAGAGCGAGTGAAAGTGTAGAGAGCCTGCAACACGAAAACAAGCGCGTCGCCTCCCGTCTCAGCCGGCTCCTGGAAGAGGCACAAAGGAGCCGGGGGAGGGAAGGAAGGGTAGGGGAGGAGGCTTTCGCAAGCGCGGCCGCGCAAAGCAGACCAAAAACAACCTTTGAAATATAACACTCAACAGATGGCACACTGCGTGCCGCTGCTCGTAACCGCAAGGTGGATGCCGTAGGCGTCAACATTTTAAGAAAAGGTGGGACAAAAAGCCACCTTTGGCCAATTGCGTGCTTTCATTTTTGAAAGCCACACGTAAAGGCCAATGAAATGTCACTACAACACGCACGAGCTTGCTCGAAGTCCAGAGTGATTCCAAGAGGTCATCTCCTAGAGCAGCGCATGCGCGCTGCGCTAGGCTCGACCTAAAAAGTGCTGGTTACACAGAACAGCCTATAACCATTGGAAATATAAAAAAGTGGGAGCTAGCAGCAAATACATCGTAATAGCAGCATGAAAAACATGGGTCCAAAAAAGGGGAAAATTAGTGGCTTAGTAGGACTCAAAGAGCCGTACCAATGGAAAAACATCCTGCAACAAAGTGCATCAACGCAGGAGTAATAAAGTGACCAATGCATAGCTGCACTGGAATATCATAGTAACAATGTACTGTATTAGGAAAATCATGATGACCACAGATAGTACAGTACTAAAATATAATTACCGGTTTGAAAAGCCATGCAATACTGAGTCTTCATGAGGCACTAAGTACTAGTGTTGCCTTCCGGGCTGGCAGAGCAGTGGTTTCCATTTATATATTTTTACGGCTTACCCGCAGGGCAAATAAATATTTGACTATGCTGAAGACCACTGCTCTGCTAGTTTCAGTTTTCCGTAGTCTAAATGCTTCCATGTATTTTCTGGTGCCACTTTCCTACATTGTGGGTAAATCCACTTCTTCCGAAGCTGGCAATAGGATGGACTGAAGAAAAGTACACGGGTAAGTGATTCCAAACCTCCTTGGTAAGAAGGACAAAGATCCTGTGTTACTCCCTTTACATGCCATTTATTACTAAGCTTTGATGGGTAAAGAACCATACCTGAATTGCAGGTACAGCTTCCTTGCCAGTGGGGGGCAATTTCATCAATTATGAACCCTTTGCAGTTCAACACGTTTTTAACTGCTCCCAGTAGTTTGCTTTTATATGGGCTCTGAATCCAACTGAATGGATCTAGGCTAGATTTTTGGAGTAGATCCTTAACATAGAGGAACCAGGGGATTTTCTCAGCACCCTGACAAGTCATAATTTCTATGAGCTCCACCCTGTAGGACACTAGCGCTGGGGAGGCCTAAACTCAGTGCCAAAAAGTAAGTACCCTGCGTTCAATTTTTTGTGAAATCCTTCTTTGGGCCAAGTCTAGAAAAAGAGGGGTCAATGCGTGCTCATAGGAAGGTTTAATTAGGATCTTTGGAACCTGTGCTCCACTAGAGTAAGGCTTTGATTATTCGTACAGCGTCAGATCTCAGTCCCATACATTATCAACCCCATGGCCTTGATATTGTAGATCTCAAGGGCAGGGGCCACCCTTCTGAAGATAGTTTTCCTATGTATCCTTGCAATACTAGCAGTGTGCTGAATTCAGGACAAATGTGCCTTTTCTAACCGCAGTGCCCAACTCAGGTTTGGGGTGAGTTTTATCCCTAAGAAATCAAATTTGGCCACTGCATCTATCGGGATATTGCCCACCAACATGTGTCTCTTACAACGATCACCCTTTGTTTGGTCTTGCAGCTGTTAAGCTCCAAGCCTCACTTATCGCAAAACGACTTTAGAAACTGTTGCAACCCCTGAAGCGACTTAGAAATCAACAGGGTAACACCTGCGAAGAGAAGGGCAGGACCCGCCTCCCACTTGTTTTCGGCGCATCACAGCCGTCCTTTTTCACATACTCGATTAATGTTTAGGGAGAACAAGGTAGGAGCCAAAACACATCCTTCCTTGACCACTCGGTCTACCGGAATTGGATCTGTCGGTGTCCCTTCCTCCCCCCACCTGACTTGGGCATGATTGTCAACATGCCCCCTGATTAGGATGTTCAATAGGGTGGGGGGCATACCCATTTGTTCCAGCACCCTCCACAACTTTCCCCTAGGGACCAGGTCAAAAGCAGACTGGAGATCAACAAAGACAAGATACAGTTTACCTTAGTTGATTGTCACCTCTCTCCAATATAAACAGGCGAAACGGAACACCTGGTACACAGTACTTACACTGACTCTAAAGCCCGCCTGCCAATCTAACAAGACACTTTCTTGGTTTATACAGTCTTGCAGATGCACCAAAAAATGCTTGCAAACTTTTTTCAGGAGGGAATCGATTAGACTAATCGGTCTATAGTTCCCCAGATTTGACCGCTCCCCCCTCATACATATAGTTATGATTTCTGCTAGTTTCCATAAGGCAGGGATGTCCATACCGATGAGGACCAAGTGAGAAAGCGTATTTATGTAGGGACCCCAGATTTCTGGATTTGCAATGTAAAGGTCGTTTTGTATCCTGTCTATCACAACAAAATAATTTGCGGGTCTGTCTGAACTCAACAGAGCTCATAGAGCACAAAACAATACAGGCTTTTATTACCCACTTACAAGAAAGGGGAGTCCTTTAAAGATGACGGAATCCCATCACCCACCGAGGTGGCATGCTTCATCATCTGGGATCTCCTCTTACTTGCAACACCTAGTGCAACTAAGGGCTACAACCCCCTCACTGTGAGGGAGGAGCTCAGGGATGTTTTAGTTTGATCTAATTTGAGGATTAACTAAAATCCATGAGAAATGAAGCAAGCTCTACTTTAAGGGTGATTGTTGCAGTGCATGTGATGAAATGTGAAGTGATTTAAAATTGACTACCAACAGAAAAAGATTTATGAGATATCTCTTGGTGCCAAAAACTAAAAACAGTGCAAGTGCAGTATGAAACGATGGTAACTGCACTGATCCTATAAAACAGGTCTACATGTTTCAGCCATAACGATCAAATTATGATCAAGGCCTTCCTCAGGACCTAGGTGTAATTTAGCTACTGCAAGCCTAGCAAAGTGGTGCTAGTATTAGTGAAAAGTAGAAATATTATAAAAGAAGTGGTTGGAACGAATACAACCTACATACAATTGTGGTCTCGATTTGTAGAGATGTCACAAGGATCTAGATGCCACCTGTAAAGAAAAACAGAGAAACACACACATACTAACATCAGTATAATGTAGAAGCCCAAAAAGCGTGTGTAATTGGTTGTGCTACATGTCTGGGTGATGACCCCACATCTGGTACTTTAATGTGTACCTTACACCTCTAAGGTGTGTATGAAAACAATTTAAGTAATTAAAAATTGCTTACCCGTGGTTTACGGGTGCATGCCTCACCTCACCTGGCGACAGCTCAGGGCGTGAGGCACCGCTTTGTGTTAAAAAGGGAGAAATTAGTATTGTAGATATTACGCATGATTCTGTGAAAATCAACAATCTAATGTCAAGTTAGTTTTAATCAATTTGTACATTTAGCGTGGAATGTTAAACAGGGAGGCTAAAGACAGAAAAGGGGACGTTGCTAGTGAGAAAATGAGAACAGTCTGACAAAGGTCTCAACCCACATATAGCTAAGTCAGCTAGAAGGATATATATAACGGTTGTGTTAATACTGATTGTACATCAGTGGTATATGTCTCATATCTAAAGACTCTCAACCGTACTAAAAATGCACGTGGTGATGTAATATTAATGGAATACAACAATAAAACAGCACAGAGTCACTAGTCACTTCATATAGTCCAGTTTTACCCATTTGACTATTAAGGAAAACTGTTTAAACACGCGAGCACGAATATCTGTGTGCACTGGGTTCTGGTATATTAAGCACAAAGAAAAAGTGGAAGCTCATACAAAGCGCCGCTGAGCTCGCTTACCTCTCCGTCGGTACCTCTGGCCTTACGAGAGCTGGAACCGGAGGTATTCGACCGGGGAGGAAGCGTCCATTTTTATGCTCAGATGCCCAATTGTCGACAGGTGTGGTTTTGTCATGGCGCTCGTTGATGACATCATGAAAAGTACAAGATCCTGCCATTTATACTGGGAATTGTAGTTTTCAAAGCAAATTAATGCGAAACAGTCGCGAGGTAAAAGATTCCTATCTTTGAGGTGTGTCGCCGATCGATGGCGTAATGAGAACTGCAAAATCCCACTGGTTATGCTGGGATTAGTAGTTCTTCAAAGAGTACAGAGGTTATTATTTTACTAGGTTGATGATGTCGTGAAAACTACAAAATCCCGCCAGATATTCTGGGATCTGTAGTTTACCAAAGTATATTCATGCAAAAAGTCGCGAGATTAGAGGTTCCTATCTTTGAAATGTAGCGCCGATCGATGGCGTGATAAGAACTACGAAATCCCACTGATCATGCTGGGATTAGTAGTTCTTCAAAGAGTACGGAGGTGACTCTTTTCTACATTGATCACCAAGTGTTTTAAGACATACTATTGCGCGGAATATGTTCCTACGTGATTGTATATACACTAATCGCGCATAGACTACCGAAAACACCACATCCATCAAATGAAGTCTCGTCGACGCTCGTTAAGCAGTAGTGTATCTCTCTAGTAGACAATGACCAGAGATACCCACAAAGTGGATAATGTCAGCACTACCGTAATCGTTCACTAAGTGCGCTGTGAGGACCGAAAAAAGCCCAAATATATTTGCTTGTTTCATGTCATGACTAGTGAATAAGAGTTTGTCATTCTGTCTAGATTAGGGACACAGCAGTATGTATGGTGACTGATACTAGTCAGACACTATCAGTGCTCAAGGTCACATATGTTCTAGTTTCATGTAACTATCATCAACAACTTTACAGGCATGAGAAAATGTGAAAACATAAGTGGAGGCGCACGTAGAGTGAAGATTTACAATAAAGTCCAAGGAATTTCATCATTCAACCCCTCACTGTCACACTTAAGTTTGAAAATCCATTGTTGTTCCTTGCGGAACAGATATTTAGTGATGTCTTTTATGTGAGGAGGAATAAAAGGTTGTTCCAGCACCGTCCATTTGAGTTCTTCTGCTTTGTGTTTCTGAGACAAAAAATGACTTGTGAGTCTTATTGCTTGTTTATTGCATCGAATAGTGCTTTTATGTTCGTTTAATCCTGAGTTTCACTTTACGAGTTGTCATTCCTACATAGTGCAGTTGACACGGGCAAGTTATTAAATAAATAACTCTAATGCTGTTACAATTTGTGTGTTTCGTTTGCACCCACGGCCTATTCGTGCCAATGTCTATTGATGTTGAATGTTCAGTCTGTGGACAAGCCGTACATGAACCACAGGGGTACTGAACGTATTGACACAAGTAAGTCTCTTGATAGGTGGTTTTTGTACTGGAGGTTCCAACAGAGCTTCCCGGTTGTTACTGGAAGCCCGCTTGTATGATCGTCGCACCAGGCGTTTAGGATAGTTCCTGTCCAGCAGTTGTAGTGTCAATGCTTTGGCATGATGTTCATACTTGTCTTTGTTGGAACAGTTCCTGCGAATACGCAGGAACTGTCCATAAGGTAGATTTTCGCGAAGAGTCTTAGGATGATAACTGTTGAATGCCAACAGTGAATTCCTTGCCATTGGTTTTTTGTAAAGTTCACTCTGTAAACCGGTATTAGTTGGAAAAATACGGAGGTCAAGGAATGGTAGACTCTCTTTGCTATGTTCAACCGTGAATTTCAGGTAGTTGTTCCTTGAGTTAAACCAGTTTTGAAAGTCTAAGATTGCAGTGACATCCAGCTCTCGTAAGGCCCGAGGTACCGACGGAGAGGTAAGCGAGCTCAGCGGCGCTTTGTATGTGCTTCCACTTTTTCTTTGTGCTTAATATACCAGAACCCAGTGCGCGCAGATATTCGTGCTCGCCTGTTTAAACAGTTTTCCTTAATAGTCAAATGGGTAAAACTGGGCTATATGAAGTGACTAGTGACTCTGTGCTGTTTTATTGTAGTATTCCATTAATATTCCATCACCACGTTTAGTACGGTTGAGAGTCTTTAGATATGAGACATATACCACTGATGTACAATCAGTATTAACAAAACCGTTATATATATCCTTCTAGCTGAGTTAGCTATATGTGGGTTGAGACCTTTGTCAGACTGTTCTCATTTTCTCACTAGCAATGTCCCCTTTTCTGTCTTTGGCCTTCCTGTTTAACATTCCACGCTAAATGTACAAATTGATTAAAACTGACTTGACATTAGATTGTTGATTTTCACAGAATCATGCGTAATATCTACAATACTAATTTCTCCCTTTTTAACACAGAGCGGTGCCTCACGCCCTGAGCTGTCGCCAGATGAGGTGAGGCATGCACCCGTAAACCACGGGTAAGCAATTTTTAATTACTTAAATTGTTTTCGTACACACCTTAGAGGTGTAAGGTACACATTAAAGTACCAGATGTGGGGTCATCACCCAGACATGTAGCACAACCAATTACACACGCTTTTTGGGCTTCTACGTTATACTGATGTTAGTATGTGTGTGTCTCTCTGTTTTTCTTTACAGGTGACATCTAGATCCTTGTGACATCTCTACAAATCCAGACCACAAGTGTATGTAGGTTGTATTCGTTCCAACCACTTCTTTTATAATATTTCTACTTTTCACTAATACTAGCACCACTTTGCTAGGCTTGCAGTAGCAAAATTACACCTAGGCCCTGAGGAAGGCCTTGATCATAATTTGATCGTTATGGCTGAAACATGTAGACCTGTTTTATAGGATCAGTGCAGTTACCATTGTTTCATACTGCACTTGCACTGTTTTTAGTTTTTGGCACCAGGAGATATCTAATAAATCTTTTTCTGTTGGTAGTCAATTTTAAATCACTTCACATTTCATCACATGCACTGCAACGATCACCCTTAAAGTAGAGCTTGCTTAATTTCTCATGGATTTTAGTTAATCCTCAAATTAGATCAAACTAAAACATCCCTAAGCTCCTCCCTCACAGTGAGGGGGTTGTAGCCCTTAGTTGCACTAGGTGTTGCAACTAAGAGGAGATCGCAGATGATGAAGCATGCCACCTCGGTGGGTGATGGGATTCCCTCCTCTTTAAAGGACTCCCCTTTCTTGTAAGTGGGTAATAAAAGCCTGTATTGTTTTGTGCTCTAGGAGCTCTGTTGAGTTCAGACAGAGCCGCGACTTCTTTTGTTGTGATAGACTGATTGATAGTGGGGATTCTATTCACGCAGGTCTATAAACTTTTCCCTTCGGCCCTCCCTTTCTTTGAACTGTTGTTGTATTGTTCTAGTGCAGCCGCTGCTGCGGGCCTTTTTATGTATGCCCTTCTAACTTTAGAAGTTGTGCCTTTAGCTCTGGTATTCAAATTGTACACAGTATGGCGGAATTAACGGGCTTGGCATTTGAGGATGACATACTCCAAGCTATTTTAACTACTCCTAGTATCCTCGATACATTACAAAACACTACTGCCAGTAGCGAGGATGATTGGACCACCCTTTTGGGCCTAAAGAAATCACATTCACGCACTGTGATCCATGGGGCAATTATGACGGAGTATCTCCGAAATAATTGTGCCCCCACGGGCCTGATTGTGACAAACACTCCAAGACTGTTTCTTCAAGACAAATCTTTTTTAAAAGATTGGTCATTAATCGCATGGCGATGCACACGCGATTGGCTTATTTCAATTATCAATACGGCCAAGCGTGTGGCAGATACAATCCTTATAGAGATTCAAACTTTGGAAGGGCAAATCAAAGCAACCATCACTGCCACTCTATTCAAAAGAAATCTAGAGGAGTCAAACAAATTGAACAAAGAGTTTAAAGATTCGATCCTTATGACAAAGATCGAAAAGTTTAAAAAGGATCTAGCACGTTTTTCCCTTGAAAAAATGTCCCCGTACACCAGCGATAACTTTACCCCACCTGAATATAACAGAAAGGGCAAACGTTATGGTTCGAATTATTCTTCTTCTGGCACAGATGGGTCCTCAAGTGACTCAGATTCATTTAATCAAGGTGCACAGTCGAATAGAGGTCGTTGGCGAAACAAAAGATCATACTGGAGAAGAGGCTCTCAGGGTCCACAACAAAAACAATGGTGGCCTCCGGCTCCTTGGGGCTTTCCGAATCCACCTTTTCAGCCACATATGCTGCCGTTTCAACCACAACCACAATTCTACAACAACCAGCCTTTTTTAGGACCAGGCCGTGGCCGGTCCAGAGGAAAGAGAAGAGGACAACAGGCACAGGTTCACTGGAGCCCGCCCCCCTCACCACGGAGTACTCGCAGCATGAAGAAAGGCCCCCCACAAGCAGGAACCAGCACAGAACCAACGGCCTAGTAGTGAATTCGAGCACTCACATTTTAACAAGTGAGGAACAAGAACTATTGAATAAAGGCCTAGGCTTTGTTCCCACAAATGCAGGGGATCATTTCCAAACGCACTGTGAACTGGCTCAGTTTTTTCGTAAAATACGACTTCATTTTTTCTTCAAAGAGAAAGGAACAGATCTTGACAACACTAATCTAGACAATTGTTCTGAAAATAGTGGACTAAAACCACGATCCACCTTCAACCCTCCTACACATCTAGTACCTGATCAAGTACTTACTTTTGAGAAGGCAGTTACCGAAGATGTCTCTCGATTATGTACCGCTAAGAATAGATATTTTTCCAATCTGTCCGTCAAGGAAAGAAAGGCGTTACACACCCTGAAAAATGATGCTTTAATAACGATAAAACCAGCTGATAAAGGTGGTGCCACAGTTATTATGGACACCTCTACTTACCAAACTGAGTGTCTTAGACAACTCACTGACAGGCGATTCTATCGTCCATTAAAGATGGACCCCACACCGAGGATCATGAAGGAAATTTCAGATCTGGTAGACGAAGCCAAAACTGAAGGGTGGATCACTCCTCCCGAGGCAACCTTTTTGACAACCACACATCCTGTCATGCCGTATTTTTATGTCTTGCCAAAGATACACAAGATCCAGAGACCGCCACCAGGCCGCCCCATTATCTCGGGATAGGGTCTCTGTTGGAACCTTTGTCCACCTTTGTTGACCATTTTCTCAGACCTCTAGCTAAAGAGATGCCAACATATCTCCAAGACGCTAAGGACATCCTGAGGATGCTACCTGAGACAGAGTTCGACGTGAGGACTGACTGCCTAGTATCCTTTGACGTCGAGTCTCTGTACACTTGTATCCCCCAGGATGAAACCCTAGATGCGATACGTTTACTTCTGGACCAGAGAGACTTGAACACCATTACTCTGGTCCATTTCATTATGGAGTGTGCAAGGCTGGCAATGAAGGAGAACTTCTTCAGATTTGAAGATACGATCTACATCCAGACATCAGGAACATCGATGGGCAGTGTCTTTGAGCCTAGTCTGGCTAATTTGTATGTGCATCTCTTCGAACAGGAGCATGTGCTCACTGAAGACAACCCTGTCCGTGAACAGATAGTTCTATGGAAAAGATACATTGACTACGTCTTTGTCATTTGGTGTGGGGATGTCACTGCAATCTTAGACTTTCAAAACTGGTTTAACTCAAGGAACAACTACCTGAAATTCACGGTTGAACATAGCAAAGAGAGTCTACCATTCCTTGACCTCCGTATTTTTCCAACTAATACCGGTTTACAGAGTGAACTTTACAAAAAACCAATGGCAAGGAATTCAATGTTGGCATTCAACAGTTATCATCCTAAGTCGCTTCACGAAAATCTACCTTATGGAGAGTTCCTGCGTATTCGCAGGAACTGTTCCAACAAAGACAAGTATGAACATCATGCTAAAGCATTGACACTACAACTGCTAGACAGGAACTATCCTAAATGCCTGGTGCGACGATCATACAAGCGGGCTTCCAATAAAAACCGGGAAGCTCTGTTGGAACCTCCAGTACAAAACCCACCTATGAAGAGACTTACTTGTGTCAATACGGTCAGCACACTAACAAATGGAATCCAAAAGAGCGTGCGAAAGCATTGGCGCATTCTGAATGTGGGCAATAACAACATTCCATTGCCACTGTTTTCATTCAAGAGAAGTGCAAACCTACGGGACAACTTGGTTCATACTAGACCCAAACTTACATCACTAAACAGAGTGAACACACTCTGGGATATGCCACCGGGTCAGGGTCATTACCCCTATGGTTCATGTACGGCTTGTCCACAGACTGAACATTCAACATCAATAGACATTGGCACGAATAGGCCGTGGGTGCAAAGGAAACACACGAATTGTAACAGCATTAGAGTTATTTATTTAATAACTTGCCCGTGTCAACTGCGCTCTGTAGGAATGACAACTCGTAAAGTGAAACTCAGGATAAACGAACATAAAAGCACTATTCGATGCAATAAACAAGCAACAAGACTCACAAGTCATTTTTTGTCTCAGAAACACAAAGCAGAAGAACTCAAATGGACGGTGCTGGAACAACCTTTTATTCCTCCTCACGTAACAGAGATCACCAAACATCTGTTCCGCAAGGAACAACAATGGATTTTCTAACTTAATAGTGGCAGTGAGGGGTTGAATGATGAAATTCCTTGGACTTTATTGTAAATCTCCACTCTACGTGCGCCTCCACTTATGTTTTCACATTTTCTCATGACTGTAAAGTTGTTGATGATAGTTACATGAAACTAGAACATATGTGACCTTGAGCACTGATAGTGTCTGACTAGTATCAGTCACCATACGTACTGCTGTGTCCCTAATCTTGACAGAATGACAAACTCTTTTTCACTAGTCATGACATGAAACAAGCAAATATATTTTGGCCTTTTTCGATCCTCACAGCGCACTTAGTGAACGAATACGGTAGTGCTGACATTATCCACTTTGTGGGTCTCTCTGGTCATTGCCTACTACAGAGATACACTACTGCTTAACGAGCGTCGACGAGACTTCATTCGATGGATGTGGTTTTTTCGGTAGTCTATGCGTGATTAGTGTATATACAATCACGTAGGAACATATTCTGCGCAATAGTATATCTTAAAACACTTGGTGATCAATCTAGAAAAAAGTCACCTCCGTACTCTTTGAAGAACTACTAATCCCAACATGATCAGTGGGATTTCGTAGTTCTTATCACGCCATCGATCGGTGCTACATTTCAAATATAGGAACCTCTAATCTCGCGACTTTTTGCATGAATATACTTTGGTAAACTACAGATCCCAGAATATCTGGCGGGATTTTGTACTTTTCTTGACGTCATCAACCTAATAAAATAATAACCTCCGTACTCTTTGAAGAACTACTAATCCCAGCATAACCAGTGGGATTTTGCAGTTCTCATTACGCCATCGATCGGCGACACACCTCAAAGATAGGAATCTTTTACCTCGCGACTGTTTCGCATGAATTTGCTTTGAAAACTATAATTCCCAGTATAAATGGCGGGATCTTGTAGTTTTCATGATGTCATCAACGAGCGCCACGACAAAACCACACCTGTCGACAATTGGGCATCTGAGCATAAAAATGGACGCTTCCTCCCAGGTCGAATACCTCCGGTTCCAGCTCTCGTAAGGCCCGAGGTACTGACGGAGAGGTAAGCGAGCTCAGCGGCGCTTTGTATGCGCTTCCACTTTTTCTTTGTGCTTAATATACCAGAACCCAGTGCGCGCAGATATTCGTGCTCGCGTGTTTAAACAGTTTTCCTTAATAGTCAAATGGGTAAAACTGGGCTATATGAAGTGACTAGTGACTCTGTGCTGTTTTATTGTTGTGTTCCATTAAAATTACATCACCACGTGTGTTTTTAGTACAGTAGAGAGTCTTTAGATATGAGACATACCACTGATGTACAATCAGTATTAACAAAACCGTTATATATATCCTTCTAGCTGAGTTAGCTATATGTGGGTTGAGACCTTTGTCAGACTGTTCTCATTTTCTCACTAGCAATGTCCCCTTTTCTGTCTTTAGCCTCCCTGTTTAACATTCCACGCTAAGGGGCCGATTCCGATCTCGGTCGGAGGCGCACCCAATACCATTCGGTCGGGAAAAAAGCCATGCGAAAGCCTGTTTCCCGACCGATCCGTACAGCACACCGAACGAGCAAGTACGATGCGTACAACAGCAAAGAATCCGGCCGAGCCGTACTCACCCAAACCAGGTCCTGTTCTCCGACCGAGGCGAATCCGGAAACGCCAAATCGAGTCGCACGGAAGGAAAAATGCAGCCCCGTCCGGCCGGACAAGTACGATGCGCTTTCCGTACGCGCCGAACCCGTCGCTACGCACGGCACGTCAAAGCATCCGGGAGAGGCGCACATAAGCTCCGATTCGCGCCACAACACGATCCACGGCTCCGAGACGAACATGGCAGCGACGAGGACGAGGCGAAGCGACGAGGACGACGCGAAGCAACGAGAAGGACGAACGACACGAACCAACCATGAATCCCTTCGTCCCGATCACACCAATATTCTACATTTACTACCGGAACAGGCACGGACGCGTACGGCGCAGAAGGTAAGCCAGACACCAACCACGAAACACATACAACACGTACACGACACATCACACACACACACAGGGATGCAGAATATACTTACACCAGCAACAGCAGCACCATAGGGTCGGGATGCCCATCACCAATGCCACATATGCACACAGGGGCCTGAATGCGCACCACCACCCCTACCCAGGGGTGGCATGATGCCTACCACTACTACCACCCTTACCCAGGGGGGCAGGATGCCTACCACCACTACCACCCTTAGCCAGGGGGCAGGATGCTTACCACCACTACCACCCTCACCCAGGGGGGCAGGATGCCTACCACTACTACCACCCTCACCCAGGGGGCAGGATGCCCACCACTACTACCACCCTCACCCAGGGGGCAGGATGCCTACCACTACTACCACCCTTAGCCAGGGGGCAGGATGCTTACCACTACTACCACCCTCACCCAGGGGGGCAGGATGCCTACCACTACTACCACCCTCACCCAGGGGGCAGGATGCCTACCACCACTACCACCCTTAGCCAGGGGGCAGGATGCTTACCACCACTACCACCCTCACCCAGGGGGGCAGGATGCCTACCACTACTACCACCCTTAGCCAGGGGGCAGGATGCCTACCACTACTACCACCCTTACCCAGGGGGGCAGGATGCCTACCACTACTACCACCCTTACCCAGGTGGGGCAGGATGCCTACCACTACTACCACCCTCACCCAGGGGGGCAGGATGCCTACCACTACTACCACCCTTAGCCAGGGGGCAGGATGCCCACCACTACTACCACCCTCACCCAGGGGGGCAGGATGCCTACCACTACTACCACCCTCACCCAGGGGGCAGGATGCCCACCACTACTACCACCCTCACCCAGGGGGGCAGGCTGCCTACCACTACTACCACCCCCACTCATAGGATGGACAATGCATGACACAACCAGCACACCACAACCTAGGGAATGCAAGAAGAAGACATCCCCCAACACCATGACAAGCGTGTGTAGACTGTGTCAAATGCCTACAACACCGAACATGACTTTGAACATACAATGTGACCCCCTAGCACATGTGCCACACATATATGTGTGTGGCACCCACAATGCAAGCAGGCCATGACCATTGTGGCAATGGGGTCCAAACCCCCATCATCACAGTGACCAAAAGGTAAGTGTGGGGTCCATAGCTGAAGCACATTTCGAACATTGTGGCAATGGGGTCCAAACCCCCATCATCACAGTGACCAAAATGTAAGTGTGGGGTCCATAGCTGCAGCACATCTTGAACATTGTGGCAATGGGGTCCAAACCCCCATCATCACAGTGACCAAAATGTAAGTGTGGGGTCCATAGCTGCAGCACATTTCGAACATTGTGGCAATGGGGTCCAAACCCCCATCATCACAGTGACCAAAATGTAAGTGTGGGGTCCATAGCTGCAGCACATCTTGAACATTGTGGCAATGGGGTCCAAACCCCCATCATCACAGTGACCAAAAGGCAAGTGTGGGGTCCATAGCTGCAGCACATCTTGAACATTGTGGCAATGGGGTCCAAACCCCCATCATCACAGTGACCAAAAGGCAAGTGTTGACAAAGTAAGAGGTGCAACTGCCAAACTGCATGGATGATTCCTGGTCACAGAACAACAAACACATCAGTGGCAAAGTAGTGTATGTGTCCCATTGCAACATAAATTGGGGAGCCAAATCCTGCAGTGCAAATAAGACATAACTTTGGCCATGTGCAGACAAACAACACCCATGGGGGCTGACACCGTCAACAATCATCAATGACACAATGACAGAAGTGACCATCCGAATGCAGACCCACATATTTGCACCAATGGGCACACACATGCAGATACCCTGTGGAGACTGCAGATGTGAGGCGAACAGATACCATACCATGGCAGCAATGGGACACACAATCAACAATTAGCAACAAATGAGGGCTCCCGTCCCATCAGCCTGGTCATGGAAGTGCCAACGGAATCATCAGCACAGATCCAACACACTTGTATAGCAATGTTGCACTGACAACACAGATGAGTCCTTCCCCATTGATGCCCAAACCTGCATGTTCACTGGAGATGGCCACACGGTCAGGGAAGTAGACGAATAGAACAATGGCAGGCACAACAGATGTGCAGGGGTGGAAGCCACAGATGTGAAGTTGCCAATCTAAGTAGGAAATCTCATTGCCAAATACTGAACACATGACACCCTCAGATGCTGCTATGGATGACATGGATACACCACAGGATAGGACACATAACCCCTGGACCACATGGGTTCCTGCACAGTAACACTTCATTATCATGAGACCAAATATCACCATCACTGCAGCAAGGGCATGGTTAGCATCATGTACATCAGAAGCAAAAGCACTAGAGAACAGAAAGTTGCTTTATTCTGCATATGTGGCATTAAAAGTAGAAGTCCGGTAGAACATAAACAAAGGCCAATGGCCAGTCCATCAACAAAGTCACAAGTGGGTGACAGTGGCAGATGCCACCCTACACATGCCTGCACAAAACCAGGGACAATCCACTAGGAGGGGCAACCGGGGGGTAGGCCAGGCACCGCAGGGACAGGATCAGGGCTCACCAGGAGGAAGCAGGGAAGGGGTGGTGGGTGCTGGAGAGCCACTGACAACTGCAGTGGAGGTGTCTGACATGGTGTGTGCCGGCACAACTGGGGGGCATGGCTCAGATGTTGTGGGTGCCGGCACGACTGCAGTGGACCCTGCAGATGGAGTGGACAGGTCCGCCACTGCAGTGCCCAAGTCAGACAGGGTGGTAGTGGACTCCACTGCAGTGCCTACCACCAGGGGAGGAGAATGGGGAACAGGCAAGGTGGGCTGGACAGAGGGGAGGACACCCTCACCACATCAGTGGCACAGACAAGCGCAGCGGGGGTGTGGTGCAGGGAGAGCAAGTGGCAGGGGAGAAGGCCGGAGCCTCTTGGGGATGGTATATCTGTGGGTGGGGGAACCTGGGGCAGGGTGTGGCGGGGGCACCTGTGGAGTGGGGGCCTGAGGGATGGAGGAAGGTGACCTGGTGCTTGAGCTGCAGGGCGGCGGCGGGGTCTTGCTCTTACCACTCCGGGGGACTTGCGGGTGGGGGCCTCAGTCTGTCTGCGCCTGGGGGAGGGTGTCCGGGGGCGAGGGGCACTCTGCTCCGTGTGGGGGGCTTCCTCTTCCCCCTGGATGCTGGGGCAGCTGGATCGGAGGGGAAGAGGCCGAGGTCACTGAGGAAGAGGCGCTGGGTCTTTGGGGTTGCAGGTGAGGCAAGGGAGGGTGCTTTGGAGGGAGAGGCAACTGAGGACTGCGCAGTGCCCGTGGATGCGTGTGTGTGTACCAGGGCCCCATCCCCTGTGAGTCTGGTTTCAGTCCCCTGACTGTGCGTGCGTGTGTGTTTAGTTTGTGGCGTGTGTGTCTGTGTGCTGGATGTGTGTGTGCTGGTGTGTGCCTGTGCCGGTGTGTGTGTGCTTGGGACGGGCAAGGTGCTGGGGAGTGTGGATGGAGCAGAGGCAGGAGGGGTGAGGGACTGTCTGAGGAGGGACACTGCTGCCATCAGGGAGGAGTCCATGGACCTGTTGCCCCTCTGTAGGTCAGACATGCCCGATGAGATGCCCTCCATGAACGACACCAGCTGAGTCAACAGTGCGGTGTGCGCATGGAGGACACTCAGCATGGCTGTCTGCCCTACATGGAGCTGGCGAAGGAGGTACACAGACTCCTCACTCAGGGCAGCAGGGGACACAGGGGCAGGGGGTGCGGTGCCTGGGCCAAAGGAGACACGCTCCCGAACATGGGAGCCTCCACGGACCTTGGGAATGGGAGCCGATGGGAGGGCGGTGGTGGTGCTGGTGGTGGCGGGGACAGCAACACTAGCTGGGGTGTGGTGGCTGCTGACACCCGCCTCCACAAGGGAGTCATCCTCCGAGTTGCTCTGGTCCTCAGCTGAGGTGGATGGTGCTGAGGATTCCTCGGTGTGGCTCCCCTCGCCCTCCGTGCCACTGGGTCCCTCCGACCACTCCTCGGCTGCTGACCCAGTCTGGCTCTCTGGCTCCTCCTGGTCCGTGGAGCTGTCCCCTTCCGTGGCCGTGGATGTATCTGCAAACAATGGGGAAACAGACAGACATCAGTCACCTGCACAAAACGCACACACCACTGTGAGCACAGCACATCACAGAGCAAGCCCTGGCATCATTAGTTGTACATTGCTAAAAGTGCCCTAACTGAACAGGAGAAGCCAATTGTCAGTCTGATGCCAAGCATGGCACTCACATCCCACATGGCCTTGCACCCATCTGTCTGGTGTCTGTTGGATTGCAACACCCCAGTGTGGACACATGCACCAAGTACACAGTAGTTGGACAGTGCAGAGGACACGGTGTGGACACATCACAGCTCTTGCCACTGAGTGAGTACAGGTTTCCGGATGAAAGGGATGCCCAGAGTCAAATAGGAAATGCATGTGATGCATACCAGCGACAGACACCATGATGCACCCATGTCCTGATAGCCAGCGCCACTATGGTGTGCATGTAGCACATGTCACTCCCCTGCAGGACCACAAATAAGTTGACACATGCCATGGCAGAGGCATGACTGTTAAGTCATACATCACTGTCTCAGTGATGTATGACTTGGCAGCCAGACAACAACACTATGGACTGTGTCACAATAGTAGGTCATGGGGAATGCTAGTCCTGGAGCTGCACAAGTGCACATGTACATCCCCCACACAACACATCATCTCAACCCTCATCTGTCCAGGTCACACCTATTGGACATATGGGAGACCTGTGACACTACCCTCTGAACCTGAGCCCCTCACAATTTGCTGTGAATGGGGAACAGCTGCCTGAACATCACATTCGCATACCCCAGTCTGCACGGGCAGCTGATCAAACACCTATGTGACACACAAGTATCGTCTCCTATGGTCACATCTCCAGGGGCATGCTGAGCCCCTACCAAGAAACACCCCAGCAGTCCTGGCAACTAATCCACAGCACACTGACACAGAGGCAGACACCGGAGGGGTCAAATCACTGTGCACAATGTGTCAGCTGATACACGGGAGTGGGAGTACAGAGTGCATTGCATGGCCTGGAGTAGGCATGACTGTCCTACTCCACATGAATGAGGGATGTGCCCTGGACAGTGGATAGCTGGCTATGTATGTGTGACACACGTAATCTGCACACTCCTGGGGCACAAACATTGTTCCCACCCGCTGCATGGGCGTGTGCCACATACCCCAGGCACATGTGGTGGCTCAGCTCAGCAAGTGGACCGCATATCAAAGCAACACGCAGATCACATGTCCAAACACAGGCGTTGTGTGAACAATGGACCCACCCATGATGCCCACAACAGAGTTAGGGAAACAGATGCTGTCCCCCACCTTTAGTGAAGCAAACTGCAAGGACACAGTCCCAAGTGACACAATTCCCTGACTGTAAGGGCCACACCTGGGTATCAGATGAGCAGTGGGCAGTGCACAATAGAGGGACATGGCTCCTGGACAACATGACTGCTGCACTGTGGCAGTTGAACCAGGCCAGAGGAGGGCACAAAGCATGTAATACAGAGTTCACAGTGCAGTCTTTGACTCACCCCCTCCTTGCTGCTGTCTGGCCTTCAGCTGCCCATCCAGGTCTGGAAAGACCACCGCCAGGATCTGGAGCATGTGGGGGGTCAGGGTCCGTGTTCCGCCCCTCCTGCGAGGAGGCGACAGCTTCAGCTGGACCCGTGCAATCCTCCGGGTCCAGCCCCGAACGTCCTGCCACCTCTTCTGGCAGTTGCGGATCCGGCGCTTGTAGACCCCCACGGACCGGACAGCCCGGACGATGTCCTTCCAGATTTCCTGCTTCCGATGGGCATTAACCTGTGAGGATGACAAAGTGAAAAGGCCATTACCACACATGCAACATATCCGTGCATGACACAGTTGTATATACATGTCTCAATCACAGGGGCACATGATGTACACAGGCAGTGCAAAGCTGACCATGGACAGTTTGCCAGACGTCACTACATGGTATCATTGCATGGGAAGTAAAAGCATGTTCAAATGCACTGTCACTGCACCATACCTGTCCAGTGCAAGTCACTACACACTATGGGGGTGACAACTACTCAGTGAGCCTGCTAGCCAGTGGCGTGCAGTCTCTCAGCCTTGCTAGTCAGACGAAATGCACATTCAGAAAGGCAGTGCACAGAACACTCACCTGCTCCCCTGGTGTCCCATACAGCTTGCTGTACTGTGGAAGTAGGCTGTCCAGCAGGGCCTGGTTCTCTTCAAGGCTGAAGGCTGGGGCTCTCTCCACAGTACGTGCCATTGCAGGGTCCAGAGGGGCAGAGACAGCAGCAGTGCAGTGGCAGATGTCGTCTTGGAGCATGTAGTGCAGGCAAGTGGGCTCTCAGGGGAACAGCCAGCAATATATATGTGCTGGAGAGGCAGATACTGTCCCTTGTGTCCAAAGTGATAGGTCCAAGTCGTTTGCATCTTCTGAATCTGGCCAATCCATGGAATAGCAGCACCAAAACACGCCCACAGCATCCTTCAAATCTTCAACTTCATGACATACATGATTTTGCAACATTGTTGTGGGTGACCAACTGAATTTCCAGCAACCGACTCGTTCGAAATTCGAAAACGCGTCCGTTGCCAGGCAAGCCCATTGTCAATGGGTGTGCACCGATCGGTCCATTGCGGTACAACGCGCACAGGGGTACAACGCGTACCCGCACACATTGAAAGCAATGGGCCGGCCGGAGGCACCGATCGGTCCATTGCGGTACAACGCGCACAGGGGTACAACGCGTACCCGCACACATTGAAAGCAATGGGCCGGCCGGAGGCACCGATCGGTCCATTGCGGTACAACGCGCACAGGGGTACAACGCGTACCCACACACATTGAAAGCAATGGGCCGGCCGGAGGCACCGATCGGTCCATTGCAGTTCAACGCGCACAGGGGTACAACGCGTACCCGCACACATTGAAAGCAATGGGCCGGCCGGAGGCACCGATCGGTCCATTGCGGTACAACGCGCACAGGGGTACAACGCGTACCCGCACACATTGAAAGCAATGGGCCGGCCGGAGGCACCGATCGGTCCATTGCTGTTCAACGCATCACTGTACATGTGACTGGCATATGTCAGCATGCCTGTCTCAGATGGACATATGCCAGCCACAGATAGCTCCCAGGGAGTGAGGGGCACACCTACATCACGACAGCCTGTCCAAACTTTATCATAAGGCATGTAAGGCTGCATTTCCTATTGTGTGTATGTTGGTGTACATGTTGTCCTGTGGGTGTCACCTGTGGGCAGCCACCCCCAGGCTGTGCACGTGTTCATGGGGACAGGATCCTGGGTGTTACGTGTACGTGACCACTGTGATGTGCAACTGTTCATATCTGTGCATGTGCCATGGTCACATTTCACAGTGGTGTATGTGTATGTCATGTCACATACCCCGTGAGTCCCATGTGGGATGGTATGTTTGAGCCAGGGTGTCCCAGTGGCACAATAGTGATGGTCCTCCACAGTCTTTGTGCATGTGGTGTTTACAATGTCTCTGATTTCATGTGCACAATGGGAGACAGTCTCCACATCCACGTTGTGTGTGCATGGACTCTGATGTTGTGCGTGTGTGTCACAGACGTCCATGTCTGTCCTGCCGTGGCAAGTGGGGCCACTACCTGTGGGGGTCATGGTTGTTTTGCTGTGGTGTATACATGATACTCCATGTAATGCCAGTGTCCATGTGGCATTACAGGGTCCCTGGGAATGTACCTGTCGTTGAGCTGTGGTGCCTGGGGCACATCTGTCCTCACATGTCCCTGTGGGGGGTTATTGTGACACGGCAGCAGGAGATGGGAACTGTGACATGGCCTCATGATATCCAATGGGCCAACCTGGGACTAATTGATGCCACCTGTTGGACCGTGTTGACAGATGTTGGCCATGTATGTACCATACATGTCCTTCCGGTACTGCACACTTCATGTAGTTGTGCCTCATAATGATGTATGTTGGGATCTTGAGTGTGTTCAATGCCGCATATGTGGGGTGACTGACAATCTTGCTTACTTCTCCTCTGCACTGCAGGGCTCCTGCTGTCCATTGGCCATTCCCAGACCTGGCAACGATGGTGGAACGGGACAGCATCCGACGGTACCGCTTCACCAGGCAGCTGATTGAGGATTTGGCAGTGCAGTTGTCCCCACATTTGCAGCCTGGCCGGCCGTATCCTACAGCGCTGACCCCCAAGGTGAAGGTGATGGCAGCCCTACACTTCTTTGCCACTGGTACCTTCCAACATACTGTGGCGACTGCTGGTGGGATGTCACAGACCATGTTCAGCCGTGTGCTCCGCGATGTTTTGGCGGCAATGTTGCTCTTCCTGAACCGGTACATCTATTTCCCTAGACTGCGACGACTCACTGACGTGAAGAGTGACTTTTATGCCCTGGGGAGGATGCCGCATGTAATTGGCTCCATTTATGGGACACATGTGGCTTTGGTACCACCACAGGCCCAGGAGCAGGCCTACAGGAACCGCAAGCACTACCACTTGGTCAATGCACTGGTGGTGTGTCTTGCAGACATGACCATCACACACGTGTGTGCCCGTTTCCCTGGTTCAGCACACGATGCCTTTGTGATGAGGAGTAGTCGCATCCCCAGGATGATGGCACAGATGCAGAACCAGCGTGCCTGGCTTGTCGGTGTGTATTGACTTTGTGCCATTGTGTGTGATCTGATCTGTAGTATTCTGCCCACTTTTCCAAGTCAGCTAATGTGCACTTGTCTGTCCGTAGGTGACTCGGGATACCCCAACATGCCGTGGTTGCTGACACCCCTCAGGAACCCTGTGACACCTGCCCAGATGCGCTACAATGAGGCACATGGTCGGACCAGGAGAGTGATTGAGCGGACCTTTGGTCTCCTGAAGAGCCGCTTCCGCTGCCTGGACAAGACCGGAGGGTCCCTCCCATATGCCCCTGCGAAAGTGTGCAAGATTATCATCGTCTGCTGCATGCTCCACAACCTGGCAGTGCGGAAGGAGTTGCCTCTCATCCAGGATGACAATGACCAACATCCGCCACCTGTGGAGGATCCTGGCCTGGACCACGATGCCAGTGACGACGATGATGATGATGGTGATGGTGATGTCCGCACACAGCTCATCACCAACTTCTTCAGCTGAATGTGAGTATCCTGAGGTGTCATGTCAATGATGTGAGTTGGCATGATGTGTGGGTGGTGCTCTGGTGCTGTGGGAGTGTGTCCATGGGCCACTTGACTGGATGTGTGTTGCGATGTGTGGTGACAGGTGGGCTGTACTCCCCAACAGTGTTGACATGCTAACTTGGTTCTGGGTGGGTATCTTGTAACATGTATTGTGCATGTGTTTTGCTGTTCTGTCCTGTACTCCATTGCTTTTGACTGTGTGTCATTTCTGTCCTTCACAGGGTACTTTCAGATTCGTTTGGTCAACTGTGTCCACCGACGACGTGATTGCACATCCAGGCTGGTAGCTGTTGTGTCCCTACAGGTGATGTGCGCCACACCCATGGGCTTCCTTCCGTCTACAGTTGTTGACTGTGTGCCCGCTGCCAGGTGGGGTTACCTTGCATCTGTAGTGGTTACGGCATGTTGCAACTGTGTAATAAACCTGTGCTTCACTTTGTGATGTGCGTTGTCTGTGGTCACACATTTGACTGCCATTTGCTTACTGCACCTGTGGGCTACTTGACTACAACTGGGAATGGGTGTGGTGTCTGTGCATTGCACCGTCTTCCCTGGCAACATCAGTGTAGGCAATGAGTCAGATGGCCTAGGTGTGTATGTGTCGTGTAGCCCTGGTGGTGTGTCTCCCTCATGTGTGTCACGTTGCCTGTACTCACATGCCTGTGTTGTCCTTGCTGTTGCAGTTCGCATACACAGTGTAATTTTGCAGTTCATCATCCCCATAACAGCACCCACGTTGGAATCATGACAGAGGCAAGTATGGTGTATTGGTGTGTTTATTGTGATACATTTGTGTTAATAGTGCATAGGATGGGTTGTGCTGTACATGAATCTTGCAATCCCAAGTTCCTAGGTGAATTGAAAGTCCGGGTAGACAGGATCCCCAGTATCGGGGCCACAGTTGTCTGACACATTGGTCCAACTTGTACTCCCCATGCAATGTGTGGGAGTAGTGTTGCCGTCAACAGGGTGAACAGTCTGTGCACAAAGGCGAACATCCAGAACAGGTTCAGGCTTCCTGGGAGTTGCGCTTGGCCATCGGCCTCTCACTTTCCCTCCTCGGACGACCCCTCTTCTTGGGGGGGGCCCTCAAGTGCAGGCTGCTGCGGTGCAGGGGACTCTCCACCAGAGTCCTCCTCCCTCCCTGTGGCAGTTGCAGTTTGTTCGCCACCAGATGTTGTTGGCACACAGGGAGGTGTGGACTGGTTGCTGTTCATCTGGCGGAGGCATTGTAAAATGTCCCTGTGCACCGCCGTCATCTCATGCAGTGCATCCCACTTGGACTCCACGCGGGACATGTGTGAGTCCACACGGGACATGTGTGACTCCACGTGGGACATGTGGGAGTCCAAGCGGGCATGATGGGCAGCCTGCTGCTGTTTAATGTCTCTGAGGAGCCCCACTACCTGGCTGAACTCTCCGGTGCTGGACTGGTACGCATCAGCTATGCGTACCAGTTGTGGGTCATCATGCACACCAGCAACGTCTGCAAGCAGCGACCTCTGTCTCCCACCCCTCCCACCACCCCTGCTGACATGTGCAGTGTGTGCAGTGGCACGCACAGATAACCCTGGTCCACCTTGGGGGTTGGTGGTGGTGTCCATGGCCCCAGGTTGGTCCAGGGTCACTGTGCTGGTGTTGCTCCTTATTCTGTCCATGTCGGCAGGGATGGTATTCGTGGTGACAGTCGTTGTAGGGGTGGGTGCAGGGGGTGCAGCTGGTGGTCCTGCTGGTGCTGCAGCTGGTGGTCCTGCTGGTGCTGCATGTTGACTTGCACCGGATGTGCCAGGTTGTTCTTCATCGTCCGAGGAGGACAGAGGCTGTACGACGCCAGTGAGCTCGGCATCCTCTTGAGCCTGGGACTGGGACTCCTCAGCGTCTGCTGCTGTGTCCCCATCATCACCTGTTTTTGGGAGACACAAACAATGTATGTCATGTTTCTGCAGGCATCAATGGTTGACACACATGACAGTTGTGACTGTGCCTCTGGGTGCGGGCCTGTACATTGCATTGTCCTGAGTCGTCACAGTCAGGGGTTGATATTGGTGTGGCACATTGTCCTGCATTATTTGGGCATTTCTATGTATTTTCTGGGGTGTGAACATGGTCTGCATTGGTTGTGTTTGGTTGGCAGCCGGACCTCCTTCCCACCCACCCAGCCAGTCAGTTATCCCACCATGGAACAGGCTTGCGTTGCAGGGAGTGTAAGTTGTCTCTCAGGATGTCAGTCAGTGGTGTCCTGCTGTTTGTTGGTGCACATTTGCCAGCAGGGCCTTGTGCTCCCCACAGCAGTAGCCAGTGTCAGCCATCTTGTGAGTCCTTCTCCACTCCCTGTGATGTGAGCATGGTTCAGGGTGGTGTTGATGGGACAGTTGTGGGGGTGAGCTATGTCTGTGACTACGACTCCCATCATGCCATTGCCTCCACCCCACTTCCCAGCATTCCCATACTTACTTGCTTTTGTGTGGAGTTCAGTGTGTGTGGGTGTGAGAGCAATGGCAAGATGGCTGACAGTGGTGTCCTGCTGTTGGTTGGTGTGCAGTACCCAGCATGCCCTTGTGCTCCCCACGACACAGCAACAGTGTCAGACATCTTTGATGGGCCTTTCCACTCTCTGTGGGATGTGCATGCGTGAGTGTGAGCTTGCTGGGCCATGTGGTGGGGGATGTAGAGCTGTGACTACGACTCCCATCATGCTATTGCCTCCACCCCCTTCTCAGCATGCCCATGCTTCCTTCCTTTTGACTCTGCTTCCCTGTGGGGTGGGCTGGCTGTGCTGACAGGATGGCTGGGAGTGTTGTCCTGGCAGTTGTTTGGCTAAGAGTCCCAAGAGTGTCCCTGTGCTTCACACAACATAACCCAGGGTGGTGGTTCTTTGTGGGATCTTGTGTTAGGATGGAGGGCATTGCATTCTACCAGGTGGGTACTGTGGAGTTTGTGTTGGGGGGGGTGTGAGGGGAGGTGCTTGTGACTATAGTCAGTGCTGCAAGTCCCCCTTCCCACCCAGCCAGCCAGATATCCCACCATGGAACGTGCTTGCATTGCAGGGAGTGGAAGTTGTCTCTCAGGATGTCAGTCAGTGGTGTCCTGCTGTTTGTTGGTGCACAGTTGCCAGCAGGGCCTTGTGCTCCCCACAGCAGTAGCCAGTGTCAGCCATCTTGTGGGTCCTTCTCCACTCCCTGTGATGTGAGCATGGTTCATGGTGGTGTTGATGGGACAGTTGTGGGGGGGCAATATGTGTGACTGCGACTCCCATGATGCTATTGGCTACACTGACTTGGCCAGCATACACAGAATTCCTTCCTTTGAGTGTTCTTCACTGTGTGTTGGTGTTGTTGTGGTGGCTACTTGTCTGGATGTGTTTGTTAGTTCTATTTGTGCCACTGCCTAGCTGTAGTTGTAGTTGTTTGTACATGTGATGGCACAGTTGGATGTGACTTTTTTGATGGCATGTGTTGTGTTTATCTGACTGACATACACATTTTGGGATGATTCTGTTCTGGTTGCTGTGTAATTCCTATGAGTGCATGGTTTGACTCTCCCCTTAACAGTGATGTGTGTGTGTTTTGTGGCAGTATATTGTGTACATTTGTTGTGTACTCACCAGGCTCTGGGATGTCCTCTAGTCCATATACGCTCACTGGCGGAAGGATAGCCTGCACCTTCTCCTCCCAGGGCCTGAGGTATATTGGCTTGGCAGGAGGGCCACTGCCGGTGTGTTGGCTGTTGGTGTAGTCTTTCTTCAGCATGTCCCGTACCCTCCTGCGCACGTCATACCACCTGTTCTGGATGTCCGTCTTTGTGCGCCGACATGGTGATTGTGCGTTCACCCTGTTGATGATCCTCTCCCACATCTTGGTTTTCTGCGACATGGGGGTCTGTTGGACCAGTGTGCCAAACAGCTGTGGCTCCACCCTGAGGATCTCGTCTACCATGACTTCCAATTCACTATCTAGGAACTTGGGATTCTTCTTGGGGGGCATGGTGATGGGTGGTGATGGTGGGTGATGTGTGTGTTGGTGTGCAGGTGAGGGTGTGTGAGTGTGTGTTTTGCTGGGTGTATGTGAGGTAGGTATTTGTTGGTGTGCTGATGGTGTGTGGCTTGTGTGAGGGATGAGCTGTGTGTGTGTGGTTGCTTTCTCTTGGGTGCTGGCAGTGGAATGGCATTTGCAAAGGCTCATGGTAGTGATTTGTGTCCTTTATATAGGTGGAGTTGTGGGTGTGTCTTTGTTCTCTGTCCCCACCCCCCCAGTATTTATTGGCTTGGTAATTGCTTGTTTGGCCTTTTTTTGGGTGATTTTTCCTTTGTGCTGTTTGTGTATGTTGGAAACGTTCTTGTGACCGAGTCGGACCCTGCATTGGTCTCGTACGGTGTTCTCCGTTTCGTTCACGCTGTGTTTGTGCAGTTTTCTATGCTGCGTACGCGTCGGTCGCGGTGTATTATGTTGCTTCGGCTCGGTTTTGTATGCGTGTCGGTCGTACGGCTTGGCCTCCGTCCGACTCGCTCGTGGTTTTCGCGCCTTGCATCGTACTTTGCGGTTTGGAGTTCGCGTGTACGTTTCGGTCGGATTTGTTCCGGGTGCGTGCCGGTCGGTTGGATTCGCGTGTTTTTCCGGCCGGATTGCTGCTTTCCGTGCGGCTCGGTCGGTCGACTTTGTTTCGGTACGTGTCGGTCGGATTTTTCGCGCCTTGCATCGTACTTGGCGTGTCGTGCGCCACGGGTACGTGTCGGTAGGTATTTTTTCCGGATTTGAGTCGGTCGCTGCTTTTTCCGGCCCGAATCGGAATCGACCCCTAAATGTACAAATTAATTAAAACTAACTTGACATTAGATTGTTGATTTTCACAGAATCATGCGTAATATCTACAATACTAATTTCTCCCTTTTTAACACAGAGCGGTGCCTCACGCCCTGAGCTGTCGCCAGGTGAGGTGAGGCATGCACCCGTAAACCACGGGTAAGCAATTTTTAATTACTTAAATTGTTTTCGTACACACCTTAGAGGTGTAAGGTACACATTAAAGTACCAGATGTGGGGTCATCACCCAGACATGTAGCACAACCAATTACACACGCTTTTTGGGTTTCTACATTATACTGATGTTAGTATGTGTGTGTCTCTCTGTTTTCTTTACAGGTGACATCTAGATCCTTGTGACATCTCTACAAATCGAGACCACAAGTGTATGTAGGTTGTATTCGTTCCAACCACTTATTTTATAATATTTCTACTTTTCACTAATACTAGCACCACTTTGCTAGGCTTGCAGTAGCAAAATTACACCTAGGTCCTGAGGAAGGCCTTGATCATAATTTGATCGTTATGGCTGAAACATGTAGACCTGTTTTATAGTATCAGTGCAGTTACCATCGTTTCATACTGCACTTGCACTGTTTTTAGTTTTTGGCACCAAGAGATATCTAATAAATCTTTTTCTGTTGGTAGTCAATTTTAAATCACTTCACATTTCATCACATGCACTGCAATGATCACCCTTAAAGTAGAGCTTGCTTAATTTCTCATGGATTTTAGTTAATCCTCAAATTAGATCAAACTAAAACATCCCTGAGCTCCTCCCTCACAGTGAGGGGGTTGTAGCCCTTAGTTGCACTAGGTGTTGCAACTAAGAGGAGATCCCAGATGATGAAGCATGCCACCTTGGTGGGTGATGGGATTCCGTCCTCTTTAAAGTACTCCCCTTTCTTGTAAGTGGGTAATAAAAGCATGTATTGTTTTGTGCTCTATGAGCTCTGTTGAGTTCAGACAGATCCGCAAATTCTTTTGTTGTTATAGACTGATTGATAGTTGGGATTCTATTCGCGCAGGTCTATAAACGTTTCCCGTTGGCCCTCCCTTTCTTTGAACTGTTGTTGTATCGTTTTATATCCTGTCCAGTCCCGGGTCATAAGGAGGATGCAAGAGTTAATTGCATCTATTGTTTCATTAAGTGAAAACATAAGGGTGTTAGCATGACAGAAATCGCTAATACCTAGGTACTCCCTTGCTTCCTTGTTTGTAGTATACAATTAGCTAAAAGGTGTCACCCCCTCCTGGGGTTAAACACAAGAATCTAGTGCTGCTTTTTGACCATTTAGACAAACTGCAGCTGTCTTCCAAAAATCCTTATTTTTTTAGTGGTCAAGCCTTCATGTAGAGCCATCCACCTAGAGCTTTCCCAATCCCTTTTCTCTTGGGCCAGTGTATGCCGATAGCTTGACCTACACCTGGCAATCTCAGGATGGGATTTTAATTTAAATGTGACTAGGAGCTCACATTTGGCTAGCCTATATGCGCTAGTGTACCACGCAGCAGGTTTGGGCACTGGCTTTACGTTGCATCTGGCTTGTCCTAGCAGCTCCCTAATCTGGGTAAATATTAAATAGTGGCTGTTTATAGGTTCATGGGTCCTACATTCGAGCAGTAGCTGAGATGTAATTTCAGCCTCCTGCTTTACTCTTTGTGTTACTGCCTCTAGTGCCTGAGGATTTGTTTTCACCCAGTCCCACTTGATGTGCTTCTGGTTATTTGTGTATGAGAGATCTACCAGGTCCCTATTTCCCCAGCTTACAGATGTTGTGCTGGACTTGTCCATAAGAGTCAGGCTGAGAGCATTGTGATCACTATCTACATGGTCCACCACTTCAATGTCCTGTATAACTGCCCAGAGCTTTACTTCGGCCAGAAAGTAGTCTATTCTTCTGCAACAACCCGGCCTGCTAAAGGTCATCATACCCTACAGTCAGAGGGCATTTGCCCATTTGTGGCTCTAAGATCATTGTTTAATGTTAATGCCAGAACCTTTGGTTGACCATCTTACGGTCTTTAACTCAATTTGGGGAATTTCCCACTGCCTATCCCACTCGTCAACGGGAGTGGCAGCGAGCAGTTTAAAGGTGCAATTAACGTCTCCTGCCACCAACATTAAATCATTCCCTCAGTGTTCCGAAACAACTTGCTCTAGTATATCAAGGACTGTGGCCTCAACACTACAGGTACCTGCTCTATTATAGACATTAAAAATCTTTATCGATAGACCAGACGGGAGTACCAACCTTACTGCTAAAATGTTAGGAGAATCAATGGGGATAATATTCATGACACATTGGAGTGTGGTCCTAACACAAATTCCTAGTCCTCCTGAGGGCCTGCCTCTACCTGACTTGGAGGCATTTACACAAAAAGATGTGAACCCACTCCCGTAAAAGGGGGTTAAACACCATGTCTCCTGGATCAGGCAAATGTCAAAAGACTCCTTAAACTGACCCCATTCCACTTCAGATAGTAACTTGAATACCCCAGCCATGTTCCAGGATACGATTTTTATCAGTGGCGCATGGTGCAACCTAACTTCCTTAGGGAATTGGGGGTAGGAGATATCACTGTGATTTCCTTCCAAACTAGCATTATAGGGGCTAGGCACTGGATAAGACTCCTGAACCAACAAGCAATCAAATTTAGGGACTGGGGAACTAGCCACGACATTACTGGGAGCACTGGGCAGTGCGTGGGATGGGGTAGCATAGAGTGGAATGCCTTCTCCATAGGACACCACATTGCTGTCATAGCAGGGGGGAGCCACAGGGCACAGTCAAGGAAAACTCATACTGACTCCAGACCCGTCTTCCCCCAGCTTCGCATTCTCCCCATAGCTGCTCAACCCTCCTAATGTTGACAAGGATCGATATTTGAGTGAGATACCAGTGATAGCACAGGAGATTGTTCTGAGGTCAATGGCCATAAGGCCCTCTATCAGGTCTCTGTGTAGAAAATACACCTGCACCACATTGAAGGGTTCATTGGGGGAGGATATCCTCTCTACACTTACGATATCACTCCTGATAATCAAATAGCAGTGCAGAACCTCACGTGATCAGTGCACGACCTTGTTGGTAAGCGAGTCATTATCTTCTCTGTTCCCCAGGGTCAGCTTGGGGGCATGCAAGAGACAGACTAAGGCCGGGATTTCCCCTAGCTGTTTGGGAATATAGTAACCACTGTGGATCAACCCTCTAGGATAGGACAAATTAGGTCTCTTAATAGAAGGAACTTGTGAGCCCAATGATACCCACCCTCTCGCTGGGCCTGTGCTTATAGCATTCTCCAACAGATTCGCCCTAGGAGGATGGCCATGAAGGGCCATCCGCCTGGGTTTGTGCATAGGCACTGGTGGGGGGGGGGCGGCTGCGCATGTGGGGGTTTGGTGGGGGTAGTCAGCAATCACTGTTTATCGGGTGCTGTGAAGTGTGGAAGGATTGTAACCCCATGTGTGGAGCCCTCAACTCCCCAATTGCCTCCATCAGAATCTACAACATTAGGAATATCCCTTAGTTGGATAAACTAGGCCTTTCAGCTTGGAGCCTCTCTGTCAGAAGGTCTTCTACCAGAAGAACAGAGTCATGATTGCAGCACTTGAAGACATCTGCAATCGCCACAGGAGGGGACTTTCCAGGGCTGACTATGGGCGGGCCGGGGTTCAGGCAATTCCCACAAAGAGGCAGGGCTGGCACATGACTGCTGTTTTGCAAACATGGTAGGAATACCTTTGCAGGCATAGCTGGAGTAGGTTTGGCACTTGTAATACCCGACTCAGGGTTTGAGTTAATGATTATAGCACATTCTGATATAAGATCATCAGTCCTGTCTGAAACGTATTTTTCACCTGCTGAGGTTAAAGTTTTCTTCTTGGCTTTCGAAGCCCTTCGAGCCCCATCGACAGCAGTTCTTTTACCCATTCCATTATCTAATCTAGCAACAACAACTTAGCAGTAAAAAGGGGGATGAAACTCTGTGCCCGTAATCACACAGAAGCTTAGGGTTATAAGGGCAGGAAGAGACCATAAACAGTTGAAGCAGTCACTTAAAAGTACCTATTTAGAATTCAAAATAATGTCCCAGCGTGGAACTGTGGAAGCAGGATGAAGAGCCATGGGGGTGGGTGTGCCTTACCTCTTCCTGTTACTGATGGGCACACAATGGGCCAGCCCTCTGGCCAGGCTACGCCCGGGTGCGGCCCTCGCTGCCGGAGGCAGGGAGTGCCTTTTAGCATGTGGCTGGCCCTGCCACCTTTGTGGCCACACTCTGGAGCCGCACCTCTTGGCGCTTCTGCTGTTGAGGGATGGAGTCCTCTTTGACAAGAAAGGTCTCTGGAGGTCAGGGAGCCCTGGTGTACAGCTGTTAAGTCCCACACTGGGGAGGCAGGGAGCACTTTTCAGCGTGTGGCTGGCCCCAACCCCTTTGTAGCCACACTCTGCAGCCATGCCTCCTGACGCTCTGCTGTTGGGGGATGGAGTCTCCTTTGACAAGGATGGTCCCAGGAAGTCAGGGAGCCTTGGTGTATAGATGATGAGTCCCATGCTGCGGGAGGCAGGGAGCTCTTTTCAGCATGAGACTGGCCCCGCCCCCTTTGTGGCCACACTCTACAGCTGCGCCTCCTGACACTCCTGCTTTGTCCTCTTTGACAAGAAGGGTCCCAGGAGTTCAGGGAGCCCTGGTGTACAGCTGATGAGACACACAATATGTATTTTATCATTAATATATACAAATATATAAATAAACTTATTTATCATTTAACATCTCAACATCTACTAATATCTTTACTTCCTAAACACATAAAAAATAATTTTAAAATGTAATATTCAAAAATAAATAATTTCCAAATGCAATTTTTCAAAATATAAAAATATATACTATTTCACTTAATACATTAGGCTCAAAATCAACAAACCAGAATATAAATTAAGCATTTTAATAATATTGTATTAAAAAAATACAAATCAAAGTAACACTAAAAACCACTCGATCCATGAAAGCTAACTAAACCACCGCATTGACAATCTTTCTTGTGTATGTAATTCCCTCAACAATTTTCATGAGCTATGCCAATGCTCTTCCTCCATAGAATATTGCAAACAATAATGTGAGATACTCATGGAATGAAGCCTAACTCTCACTGGGGCAATTTAGAGAGTTTTTTGAAGGCCCTGGCCTTTTCATCTCTGATGACTAAAATAGAATTATTCACATGCCTCCATTGGAGAGGTTAAGTTGTGAAAATGCTAGATTTTATTCGGATTCTAATCATGTTTTTATTAAGGGCCCTGAGCATCTATTATAATTGATTGCCGTGGGATACACATGAGTAAACCAAATTTTATCTTGACATGCTCTTTCTGATTACAAGTAGGCCACCCATGGTTATCCATATTCCTTCATGTCACTTCATGGACAGGTAGGAATTGAGCTCTTTGTTCAACACTCAGCTTGACCATCTTCCTTACATCTTTTCTATGCTTGTAGGCGGGAAGTCAAGTCATTAGGGGTGGGAATGAGAACAAAAAGGAAAATAACAAAGTTGAGCATCTTTGCAGCAGGATATGATCACGCCTAACTGGCCTTTCGGACTGACCAGCCTGGTCTGTGATTAATTTTGTCCCAACATTATTGGGTTGCATTTGAAATCTAAATGCAATGCACCCTTGAATGAAGGTAACACTGATTAAATGGATTTTGTACAGGAAAATGAAAAAGACCTGGGTTAGGATTAAGAAAGGCTCAATCCTGGTAGGTTGTTTTTGGGAGAAAACTTGCCAGAGACCCACAACTGGAAAAATTGCAAGTGCCTAGTAGAACAGTCAAAGCTCTTGCCCCCACGTGAAACCTGGTGACATTCCCAGTGCTCCTAACTACCTCATAAAGCTCCTAGCTGCAGACGAGTTGGGCCTGATGCTTTTTGGGGAAAGACCTGTACGGCGACTCATAACCCGGTAAAATATAAGTGCCTAATGGAATAGTGGACGCACTTACCTGAAACGTGAAACCTGGCAGCTTCGCCCATACTGCTCACACCAAAAAAGATCCTTTACTGTGTTCGGCAGGCCACTCTATGCTGAAGCGCAGTGCTTCAATAAATCTGTAGCTGAAGAATTACATCTATTTTTTACAGCCTACAGCACTTCCCAGACTCAGCGCAATTATTCGGCTTTTTGGCGTTCGGCTTCTCGGAAATGATGTGCAGTGTGAAGGCTGGTGCCTAGCAGCGGCTCATGTTGGATCCGCCCACTGCCCATTAACACTAGCATCCTGGTGGGATTGTTACTGCCAACCAGATTGATGAAAGAGAGCGAAGGCTGCTACAAATATGGGAAAACATCTAATTTGACTCTGACTCAACGCTGGCCCAGAGAGCAAAAAAACTCCCTGCATAAATGAAATCTATGTCCGTGAGGGCAGGCCGCAGCCTGCAGTTTCGTCAGGGGTCAGGGATGACCACAAGCCCTTTTAGCTCAGAAGAAGGACTGACTGCTGCCTATAAGAAAGGAGAAGTGCGGATTGTGGATGTCCCAAAAGATTTTGGGGAAGAAGTGGCAAATTCCCACACAGGGCTGGAAGCTGGCAACCAGGATAATGAAGGAAATAAGATGAATAAAAACAATGAGAATAAGGAGATAATTGATACACCGATGCCTTGTACGGTATAGGCTATCAAGGAACAAGTGAAAATGAAAGAGTATCCCTTGTTTGTAAAAGAAATGTCAGTACCATCAGGCCATGCAGGGACATCCCAGCCCTCTGATATTCATGCACCCGCAGATTCACAATCCCCAGCACCAGCTTTATCCTCAGAGTCATCCCAGTCGAAAGCCTTGAATTACCATGTCTCTCAGTCCGTAAGTAGCCATGAGCCACGTTCGCAATTGCAGATCCGTACTGTAGTACCATCTCAGTCTGGAGAAGCTCAGCACCAAAATACCCAGGAGGATGTAAGGGTCTTAGCACAGTGTGATATAAAGACAATGCTCAATTTTATCTTAGATGAAATTAGAGTCATCAAAGCTTGACAAGCAATAGAAATGGCAGCTCTGTGTCAGAGGTTATCCAAACTTGAAGAAACCATGACGCACATTCCAGAAAGCTTACATGAAGCAGAATCCAGAAGATCACATCTAGAAGATCAAGCTGGCTCAATGTAGGAGGAAGTTTGCACTTTAAAAAGCAAAAGTCTATGCTAGAATGCAAAATTGATGAGTTTGAGAACCACTCACGGGGCTCTAATCTTCTGATAGTTGGAGTTCCAGAGGGTTGTGAGGGCCCTCAGGTCCTTCAATGGTGGACTCTTTTATGAAGACTCATGTTCTACTGGGACACTATAGCGATTTTGACCATTACCTGGGCCCAAAGGGTCTAGGCACAACCGTTTCCTAACTCAAAACTGCCAGGCACTATATTAGTGAATTTTCATGATTATTGTGCTAAAGAGCATATATTAGCCAAGGCCATAGAGAAGAAACAGTTTTCAACAGCAGACATACCCCGTTGTCATATATTTTCAGACATGTCGACAGCAGCAGCCCGCTGCCGAAAAGAGTTTGTTAAAATGCTGTATTTGTTCAATTCTGTTGCTCAAGGGAGGCTTGGGTCCTTACCCAACCTAGATAGGACCACTTCTATTTTTATACAAAGAAGGTATCTAGTTGCTTGATTTATCAAAAGTTTAACAATAAACGAACCAACGTCTTAATTCATTAGTCCGCGTGATTTATTTCACTTTTCTTTTTCTTATGCAGAAAAATGTTTTATGCATTTAAAGCATGTCCTCATGAAGAGCAACACAAAGGGTCCGATTCCGATCTCGGCCGGTAGGGCACCGAATCGGATTCGGCTGAACCGGATCCGATTCGGAGGCCTTATTCCCAACCGATTCGTACGTGCATCCGGCCGAACGAGTACGATGCGAGCGCGTGCAAATTCGCCGACCGACTCGTACGCCCGTCCCAACCGCACCGACCGACTCGCACGGATGCGCAGCGCACCTCGCAATGGAGACGTTCCCCGGCCGGGCAAGTACGATGCGCGCCGCGAGCAGTCTGACCGACTCGCGCCGTCCGGCCCGAAGAAGCAGTCGGAGCCGTACTTTGGGGGTCCGTGTCGGACCCCCCTGTACGCGTAGCCGCGCGAGTCGCACACAGGGGGGACCCATGGGTCCCCCCTACCTGTGCGTGTACGTCGCGAGTCGCTTCGCCGCGTACACGCTGTAGGGGGCGCCCTTGTCCGCCTCGCACCCATTGAGTCAATGGGAGCCCGCGTACGCGTTGTACGACAGGCTCCCATTGACTTCAATGGGAGTCCGACCGACTCGAGTCCGATGGCATACGTGCGCATCGTACTCGTTCGGTCGGGCTGCTGGGTCCGATTCGGTCGGAAATCTCTCCGGTTCCGGCCCGGTCGGAGAGATTTCCGACCCGAATCGGAATCGGCCCCATAGTTTCTAAACACATTTGAAAACAGAATACAGTGTACATGAAAAAAACACAATTATACATATATAAACTTAATAACATATCGCTTTACAAGACATGTATGACCAGTCCCTTACTAACATGTAAAACTCTAGGCAGAAATGTTACTTTTTGAGTGTCTATTGTTCCTGCCAGTGTATATGGCTCTGGGAATGAAAGCTTTAAGTGTTGTCAGTTGGAGAGTGGTAACAGTACAGATTGTCTCCCAAGACACACTGCGGATGCCTTTTCCCAAGAGCTGGGGTCAACGCGTTTCAAACCCCGGGTCTGTTATGGGGTTCTCTTTAGGACCTGGACCTGGTCTTATTAGCTTGAGTGGTGTGAAAGTGTGGAAGGCTGCACTGATCCTCAATTAGGGTTTCCAAAATGAATCAAGCATGGAGCCATGGTTATTCTCATATCAAATTCGATACCTTATTACTTCGGGACACTATGATCTTCAGTTGGATGATGCCTCATGGCTCTCGTTAGTGAACACCACCTGAAGTTCTTTTCCTTGCTCATCGGTCTCTCACGCTGCATGCTTCATCAATGGCAGGTTATATTTTCAAAGCACATACTGACTGTTATCTCATCTTCAAGGGCTGCATTCAGACAATGCAGCCCTTGAAGATGAGATAACAGTTAGTATGTGCTTTGAAAATGTAACCTACCATTGATGAAGCAGGCAGGCAGAGGCTCCAAATTATAGCAAGCATAATATTTGGAACTTTAAATGAATTAGCTACGAACAAACAAATTATTATATGCGTCCTAGGCTTGCCATGCACATACTTACTTTACGCAGCTTCGGTCAGAGAGCAGCTGCATTTCCATGTCGGCCGTCCGCGAATTCCGCTTGTCTGGTGACCAGCAGCCCGAGCGAGCTCGGGCCGACTCAGTGTCAGCTGAGCTGCAGTCAGGGGTCCGAGCTGGCTTGCTAGGGCAGCGCCCAGACCACGGTGGCCCCCGTGGGGTCCTCGGGGTTGGACTCATGCTTGGAACCACAGGACGCATTTAAGAGCGCGCTCACAGTGCAAAATGCAACTGCCTCCCGCTGACCAACCATTGGCAGCAGCGGCTGTGACGTAAGTGAAAGTGCGGAATGCCGCGCGGCTGCGAAGTGATTGTTTTAACAATCGAGCAGTGTTGCATGATTTGTACCTACTAGCAAGCTTACCAGGCCAGCCTCTAAATCTGATGAGTTGCGCGCAGCGCGCGCTGCAGGCTGCTGTCCCACTCCATACATTAGTAATTATAAAGGCCATCGCTCGGCCGCAGCACTTCACAGCTGAGGACCAAAGGCCCCAATATGCGTGACTTCGCATTTCAGTGCGGTGATGCGGACCACCACACTGAAATGCGTTAGTCTAACGCCTGATGCGTGATACTTGGCAGGGCTGTAAAAAATCGGCCCACTGGGCCAATGTAATAAATGCACTGGGGAGTGGCCCCTTGGGCAAGGGTCACTCCCTTTGGGGCCCTTTTAGTATGCCCATGATGTTAGGTTTTGTTTGGGGAGCGGCACCTTAGGCAAGGGTCGCTCCCTGTTGGGGCATACATTTTGGCCTTGTCTGCCCCCTGGGGGCAGATTTACATTTTTAAAAATTTATTCGGCCCACTGGGCCAATAGAGTAAATGTAGTGGGGAATGGCCCCTTGGGCAAGGGTCACTCCCCTTTTGGGGGCATACATTTTGGCTTTGTCTGCCCCCTGGGAGGGGCAGATTTAATTTTTTTTAAATAAAATTGGCCCACTGGGCCAATGGAATAAATGTAGTGGGGAGTGGCCCCTTGGGTAAGGGTCACTCCCCTTTGGGGGCCATTTTAGTATGCCCATGATGTTAGGTTTCGTTTGGGGGAGCGGCCCCTTAGGCAAGGGTCGCTGCCCTTTTGGGGCATACATTTTGGCTTTGTCTGCCCCCTGCGGGGGGGGAGATTTAAATTTTTAAAAATGTATTCGGCCCAGTGGGCCAATATAGTAGTTGTAGTGGGGAAGGCGCCTTGGGCAAGGGTCACTCCCCTTTTGGGGGCATACATTTTGGCTTTGTCTGCCCCCTGGGGGAGGGCAGAATTATTTTTTTAAATAAAATCGGCCCACTGGGCCAATGGAATAAATGTAGTGGGAGTGGCCCCTTGGGTAAGGTCACTCCCCTTTGGAGGCATTTTAGTATGCCCATGATGTTAGGTTTTGTTTAGGGAGCGGCCCCTTAGGCAAGGGTTGCTCCCCTTTTGAGGGCATACATTTTGGCTTTGTCTGCTCCCTAGGGGGGGCAGATTTAAATGTTCTTAAATAAAATCGGCCCACTGGGCCAATAGAATAAATGTACACTCACGTCCAGTCAACTGATCTGGGTTTAATCCATCATCATGCTTTAGCTCACTCCACCAGCCCAGTTCAGACATGGCCATATGCAAATCAGTCTGACCCTGTGCCTCATGGGAACAGTCCAGCCCGAACTGCCAAGCCATGTCTTCCCTGGCCCGGAAACAACCATCCTGGGACCGGTTTCTGGCTAATCAGCCGTCATCAGCCAGGCTAGCTTGAGTCCAGTGGCAAAGTGAGCAAGGGACCCACGTCTGGGCATACCCTGCCAACTTAGGGTGATCAAATCGCACAGGGTCAGACTGATTTGCATATGGCCATGTCTGAACTGGGCTGGTGGAGTGAGCTAAAGAATGATGATGGATTAAACCCAGATCAGTTGACTGGGGGTGAGTGTTAGATTTGCTCAAGCGCTCCGTCCATCATCCCCTTTGGTATCACCCTGAGGGGCAGATCGCATGATTTTTTTATTTTTTTTGTAGGGCCACTAGGCCACCAGGGTTTTTTCTTATGTTGGGGAGCGGCCCCTTGGACATGGGTCGCTCCCCTTTGTGGGAGGATGATTGTGGCCACTTCTGCCCTCTTTGGGTGGCAGAGTAACAGTATGTTTTTAGGCCCATCTGCCCCCAAGGGGGCAGAAGCCAATAGACACCAGAGGTTTTTAATTTTTGTTTTGGGGGTGGCCTCAAGGTCAAGGGTTGCTCCCCTTTTACGAGGGTGAATATTTAATTTATACTCTTAGGCCCACCTACCCCTTAGCTTGGCTCGTGGACTGTGTGTGGACTGGTGCATTATTTGCATATGTGATTGTAATGTTTTTTCTCCTTTTTAATCTAGTGTAAAGCTTTTGATTCCTGTTTGCGGTTTCGACAGTGGTTGTTCTGCAGTTTTGCGTAGTTGCATTTTTTGGTAAGAAAAACATTTTTGTTGTATTTACTCCAAATGAGTAATATTGTAATGTATGAATGAATTTTTTTGTAAGTGGTGTCATAATGGCAGCATATTCAGTTAGTGTTTTGAGCATGAAAATCTTTGCGATGTGTTTTGCATTGTCTTATGTGTAATTTTCTTTTCTCTTTCTTTTTAGTGGGATATTGTTGATCCATACTGTGTCTGTGCAGAGTAGGTGGTGGTGAGTTTACCTGCTTCTGGCAAGTGAGTGGTATCGTTTTGGTCTGTATAGGTATTTCTGATAAAGGTGCATTTTGTTTATTACTTATTTTACAAAGTGTTTGTTGTTGTTGACTTGTTTGACAAGTTACCTTTATTAGTAATCATTATGGCTAGCCGTAGAATGACTGCTCAGCAGGTGGTTGGTATGCTTCTTGAATCTTCCTCTGAGCCGGATTATGAGACTGACAATGCGTCTGAGGGAGAGGAGGGAGGGGATGATTCTGGCAGTGAGTTTTCTCTCCACATGGAATCATCGGATGATGAAGGTACTCTCAGTGCGGATGAAGCTACTCTCGGTGTGGATGAAGCTACTCTCAGTGCGGATGAAGTGCCTGTTTTAGAGGAGGATACTGCTGTGCCGATGGTGCAAGAGGCATCTGGATTTCAGCCTGAGGCTGCTAGGCTTCCTACTGGAAGTGCTGGACTCTGGGTTGATCCAAACATGGTGCAGCCGGTGTTGCCTGCCTTTAGCGGTGATGCAGGGTGTAGAGTGGATTGTGAACATTATTTGCCTGTACAGTTTTTTCAGTTGTTTATGAATGATGTATTTTTGGGTGAGATTGTTGGGCAGACTAATTTGTATGCTGAACAGTTTTTGAGGGACAACAGTGACAAACTTAGGCCCTACTCTAGAGCTACCCGGTGGACTCCCACAAATCTGGAAGAGATTAAGAAGTTTTTGGGTTTGACTTTATTGATGGGTTTGATAAGGAAGCCGAACCTGGCTTCATATTGGTCTACCAGCCCCTTGATGGCAACAGCCATATTTCCTGCAGTTATGACTCGTGATCGGTATTTACCTTTGCTACGTATGCTGCATTTTGTTGATACTTCTTTGGCGTTGCCACGTATTCACCCTGACTGTGACCGTCTTTTTAAGATTCGGCCTGTTCTTGATCACTTTGTAGATCGATTTTCAGAGATCTATACTCCAGGGAAAGAAATATCTATTGATTAGTCTTTGGTCTTGTTCAAGGGTCGTTTGGTTTTTAGGCAGTACATCCCTAGCAAGAGGGCACGCTATGGAATTAAGCTGTATATGTTGGCTGAGAGTAGGACAGGATATGTTTTTAATTTTCGTGTGTACACTGGTAGAGATTCCACTATTGACCCCCAGGTTGTCCGTCCACTTTTGGAGTTTCAGAGAAAATTGTGTGGGATCTTGCTAGAAGACTGTTTAACAGAGGCCACCATTTGTACCTTGATAACTTCTACACTGCTGTGCAATTATTTAAGGAATTGTTTAAAGTGGACACTTTTGCATGTGGCACAATCCGCTCTAACCGCAAAGGTTATCCGAAAGAGCTTGTTTGCAAAAAACTTCAGAGGGGTCAGTGCAGTTCCTTGCGTAGTGATGAACTACTAGCTGTGAAATTTGTGGACAGGAGGGATGTGTACATGCTGACTACCATCCATGATGAGAGTACTTCACCTGTGCATGTTTGGGGTCAGGTTGCTGAAGTGCGCAAACCTGTGTGCATTCTAGACTACAATAAGCAACTAAAATTGAGGTTTGCAAGGGATTCTGGGTAAGGAAATGTTGGGGGATCCACGCAAGCCATACCTCCTTGGAAGCCCCCGGGTGTCTAGTTTTCAGAAATGTGTGGGTTTGGTAGGTTTCCCTAGATGGCCGCTGAGCACGGGGCCAAAAACCCAGGTGACCCCCTTGCAAAACCAAGTGGTTTTGAGATAGGCAATTTTGATGTCGCCTCACTACGTTTTGGGCCCTTGCCTGTCGCGGGTACTTGGGTCTCCCACACAAGTGAGGCACCATTTTTATCGGGAGACCTGGGGGAACGCTGGGTGGTAGGAAATTTGTGTGAGCCCGGTGATGCCACACTTTCCCACACAAAAATGTGTGAAAAAAGTGATTTTTTTCAGCTAAAATTGAGGTTTGCAGGGGATTCTGGGTAAGGAAACGTTGGGGTATCAACGCAAGCCATACCTCCCTGGAAGCCCCCGCGTGTCTACTTTTCAGAAATGTGTGTGTTTGGTAGGGTTCCCTAGGTGCCGGCAGAGCTAGGGTTCGCAAACTACAGCCAAAAAAGGGTAATTTTTCACTGCGAAATTGAGGTGTGACCACGTTGCGTTTTGCGCCGTTTCCTGTCGCGGGCACTAGGCCGACCCACACAAGTGAGGTACCATTTTTCTCGGAAGACTTTGGGGAACGCGGGGTGGGTGGAAATTTGTGGATCCACACAGATTCCAGAACTTTCCACCACAAAAATGTGGGGAAAATGTGTTTTATTTGACAATTTGTTAGGTTTGCAAGGGATTCTGGGTAACAGAACCTGGTGGGAGGCAGTCAAGTCACCCCATCCTGGATTCCCCTGGGTGTCTAGTTTTAAAAAATGTATAGGTTTGCTAGGTTTCCCTAGGTGCCGGCAGAGCTAAGGTTCAAAAACTACAGCTAGGCACTTTGCCAAAAAAGGGTCATTTTTCACTGCGAAATTGAGGTGTGACCACGTTGCGTTTTGAGCCGTTTCCTGTCGCGGGCACTAGGCCGACCCACACAAGTGAGGTACCATTTTTCTCTGAAGACTTTGGGGAACGCGGGGTGGGTTGAAATTTGTGGATCCACGCAGATTCCAGAACTTTCCACCACAAAAATGTGGGGAAAATGTGTTTTTTTGGACAATTTTTTAGGTTTGTAAGGGATTCTGGGTAACAGAACCTGGTGGGAGGCAGTCAGGTCACCCCATCCTGGATTCCCCTGGGTGCCTAGTTTTCAAAAATGTATAGGTTTGCTAGGTTTCCCTAGGTGCCGGCAGAGCTAGGGTTCAAAAACTACAGCTAGGCACTTTGCCAAGAAAGGGTCATTTTTCACTGCGAAATTGAGGTGTGACCACGTTGCGTTTTGCGCCGTTTCCTGTCGCAGGCACTAGGCCGACCCACACAAGTGAGGTACCATTTTTCTCGTAAGACTTTGGGGAATGCAGGGTGGGTGGAAATTTGTGGATCCACGCAGATTCCAGAACTTTCCACCACAGAAATGTGGGGAAAATGTGTTTTTTTTGACAATGTTTTAGGTTTGCAAGGGATTCTGGGTAACAGAACCTGGTGGGAGGCAGTCAAGTCACCCCATCCTGGATTCCCCTGGGTGTCTAGTTTTCAAAAATGTATAGGTTTGCTAGGTTTCCCTAGGTGCCGGCAGAGGTAGGGTTCAAAAACTACAGCTAGGCACTTTGCAAAAAAGGGTCATTTTTCACTGCGAAATTGAGGTGTGACCACGTTGCGTTTTGCGCCGTTTCCTGTCGCGGGCACTAGGCCGACCCACACAAGTGAGGTACCATTTTTCTCGGAAGACTTTGGGGAACGCGGGGTGTGTGGAAATTTGTGGATCCACGCAGATTCCAGAACTTTCCACCACAGAAATGTGGGGAAAATGTGTTTTTTTGGACAATTTTTTAGGTTTGCAAGGGATTCTGGGTAACAGAACCTAGTGGGAGGCAGTCAAGTCACCCCATCCTGGATTCCCCTGTGTGTCTAGTTTTCAAAAATGTATAGGTTTGCTAGGTTTCCCTAGGTGCCGGCAGAGGTAGGGTTCAAAAACTACAGCTAGGCACTTTGCAAAAAAAGGGTCATTTTTCGCTGCGAAATTGAGGTGTGACAACGTTGCGTTTTGTGCTGTTTCTTGTCGCGGGCACTAGGCCGACCCACACAAGTGAGGTACCATTTTTCTCGGAAGACTTTGGGGAATGTGGGGTGGGTGGAAATTTGTGGATCCACACAGATTCCAGATCTTTCCACCACAGAAATGTGGGGAAAATGTGTTTTTTTAAAACAATTTTTTAGGTTTGCAAGGGATTCTGGGTAACAGAACCTGGTGGGAGGCAGTCAAGTCACCCTATCCTGTATTCCCCTGGGTGTCTAGTTTTCAAAAATGTATAGGTTTGCTAGGTTTCCCTAGATGCCGGCAGAGCTAGGGTTCAAAAACTACAGCTAGGCACTTTGCAAAAAAAGGGTTATTTTTCACTGCGAAATTGAGGTGTGACCACATTGCGTTTTGCGCCGTTTCCTGTTGCGGGCACTAGGCCGACCCACACAAGTGAGGTACCATTGTTCTCGTAAGACTTTGGGGAACGCGGGGTGGGTGGAAATTTGTGGATCCACGCAGATTCCAGAACTTTCCACCACAGAAATGTGGGGGAAATGTGTTTTTTTTGACAATTTTTTAGGTTTGCAAGGGATTCTGGGTAACAGAACCTGGTGGTAGGCAGTCAAGTCACCCCATCCTGGATTCCCCTGGGTGTCTAGTTTTAAAAAATTTATAGGTTTGCTAGGTTTCCCTAGGTGCCGGCAGAGGTAGGGTTCAAAAACTACAGCTAGGCACTTTGCCAAAAAAGGGTCATTTTTCACTGCGAAATTGAGGTGTGACCACGGTGCGTTTTGCGCCGTTTCCTGTCGCATGCACTAGGCCGACCCACACAAGTGAGGTACCATTTTTCTCGTAAGACTTTGGGGAACGCGGGGTGGGTGGAAATTTGTGGATCCACGCAGATTCCAGAACTTTCCACCACAGAAATGTGGGTAAAATGTGGGTTTTTTGACAATTTTTTAGGTTTGCGATGGATTCTGGGTAACAGTACCTGGTGGGAGGCAGTCAAGTCACCCCATCCTGGATTCCCCTGGGTGTCTAGTTTTCAAAAATGTACAGGTTTGCTAGGTTTCCCTAGGTGCCGGCAGAGCTAGTGTTCAAAAACTACAGCTAGACACTTCGCAAAAAAAGGGTAAATTTTCATTGTGAAAATGTGGTGTGTTCACGTTGGGTTTTGAGTAACCCTGGGCAAAGCACTACGCTACGCTCGCGTAGTTTGCGAAGTTTGCGCTACTTCGCACTACGCAAATTGCACGTAGCACAGTGCAAACACGCGTAGCGTAGTGCAGTGCAGCGGTCATTTTTTGCTTGCTCGCGGTCCTCAACGTCAAGTTGGCGACCGCGAGCAAGCAAAATGACATCCCGGCGAGACTTTTTCCTCGTTCGTGATCAGCAACATCAAGTTGCCGATCGCGAGCGTGGAAAATAAACCTCCCGGCGAGATTCTCAACGCGGGGAGGTCAGGTTTCTCATTGCGAGTGGTCGCGTATGCTCGCGACCGCTCGCGATGAGAAACTACCAGTCGGCGTTGAGAAAGCTGCTGCTCGAGTACAAATCTACTCGAGCGGCAGTAAAAGACAGCTCGCACTGTGCAAGATGTCGTTTTCAATGATTGCACCGTGCGGACAAGCATCCGGCACTGTGCAATCATCGCGAACAGCGCACTACGCAGTTCGCGTAGTGCTACGCGTAGCTCGCGTAGTGCGAAGTGCACTTCACGTAGCTTCGCGTAGCGCTACTTGGGGAACTATGCCCAGGGTTAGTTTTGAGCCATTTCCTGTCGTGGGCACTATGCCTACCCACACAAGTGAGGTACCATTTTTATCGGGAGACTTAGGGTAATTCAGATTTGTAAAGCAACTGTTATTACCTATTGATTTTTGATGCATTTCTGCCTTCCAAATGAAAGACATTGTGTAAAAGAAGTCATTTTGAAAAATGACCAATAATTCTCATGCTAGTATGAGTATTTCCAATTTCGAAAATGTGCAAATATGTACTGTTTCTAAACTCTATAATTTGTTCCCATTTCAGAAATACATAGGTGTCTTTCATACCGATTTTTCCATGTATACATTTTCCCACAATAGTTGCTATATACCCAGTACATAATAAAAAGCCATTGCAAATTGCTACTCAGTTTTTGACTCTGGGTTCGTCTGGTTCTTGGTGAACCTACAAGTCCTATATATCCCCACAACCAAGAAGGTCCAGCAGATGTAACGGTATATTGCTTTCAAAGAGCTGTCATAATTACAAGAAGTTACAGGTGAAAACGTTGATGCAAAAGTCTGTTTTTTTCAACTAATTTTCAATTTTTCCTATATTTAACTGTTAGTTTCTATAAAGAAACCTTGATGGATCTACACAAATGACCCCTTGCTGAATTCAGAATTTTGTCTACTTTTCTAAAATGTATAGCTTTCCAGGATCCATTATTGCTTTCACCCCCATTTCTACCATTAACTGGAAGGAGGTTGAAAGCACAAAAAATAGCAAAAATAGGCTATGTCTCAGAAAAATGCCAAAACTGTGTAAAAAATGTTGGTTTTCTGACAAAAGTCTGTCATTCCCTAAAAGCTGGGAAAATGGTGATTTCAGCCCCACAAACCCTTTTTTGATAACATTTACAGGATAAAACCCAGACGCTTTCATTTGCAGCCCGTTTTTCCCATTTAAAAAAAACAAACCAAAATTTAGCTGTATTTTGGCTAATTTCTGGGACCCCTCCAGGGGAATCCACAAACCCTGGGAACCTTTAGAATCCCCATGATGTTGGAAGAAAAGGACGCAAATTTGGCGTGGATACCTTATGTGGTCAAAAAGTTACAGGGGCCTAAGCGCGCACTACCCCAAATAGCCAAAAAAAGGCTTAGCACAGGGGGGGAAAATGCCTAGCAGCGAAGGGGTTAAAGGGCACTTTCACATATTTACTAATTTAGCAGAGGCTCAGGAACTCCTGGAAAAGATTTCGAATATAGTATAAATGCAAGCACGGGAGTCCATACCATTCGAAATTTAGAGTCAGGTGTATTATGTTGTTGATGCTGTTAGGTGATGGTTGAGGATAGGAGCTTGAGATTCTATATGCCTTAAGCAGGGTTTCAAGTGTGGAGTGGAAGGTTTGGGAGGGTGGGATGCTAGACCCCTTGTGGATTGCTGCTACTGCTATAAGAGGGGTATTGTGGGCAAATCCCCTACTGCAGGGGTTAGTGGCCTTTGGGGGTGGGGGAGGCACTGGGTGGGCTTAGGCCTGGGGGGTCCATGGGTGGTGGGGAGCACTTCTAGCAAAAATGAGCAGGATCACATTAGATCTGGATTTTTGTACCAACAGATTGGATGGGATATATAGTTAATGGGTCTTAAAGTTAGATTTCTTTCTTTCAATGTCAATGGTGTGTCAAATAAGTGGAAGTATCGAGGGCTAATTAGATGGTTAACCTCCTTTTCCCCGGAGGTCTTGTTTTTACAAGAGACTCATCTTAAAAGCAATGATCTGAAATTCTTTATCCCGAAGTATTACTCAAATGTTTATTTTGCATCAGCTGGGCTGGCAGTAAGAGGAGTCTCAGTGTACCACACTAGAGGAGTGGACTGGTTGGTTTCTCAAGTCATTAGAGACCCCCAGGGAAGGTGGATTTGGCTGAAAGTCAGTATGGATGGGAACTTTTTAAATTTGGTCAACCACTATGCCCTAGTATTTGATGAACCAGATTCAATAAAACAGATTTACAATGTTGCTAGGGGAGCTGTGGGCCCAATTATTTTAGGGGTGATTTTAATTTTATTCAGGATTAGTATGGGACATATCTAAAAAAACTCAAAACAGTTAAAACCCAAAACTCAAAAGGTGATCGATGCGCTGAGCCAAGATTTTCAACTAATAGATCCGTGGTGTAGAGATCATGTGGGAATGCCACAGTACACTTGCTTCTCGTACCGCTTTCATACAGCTTCCCATATTGATTATTTCTTAATTTTCCATTCACTCTCTGGTCACCATTACTGTAGAATTGGATATAATCAGAGGGAAAAGTTCCAGGGGGCAGCTGGACCGGAACATTCTTAGCGACCAAGATTGGTTAAAAGATATGAAAATATTTATTCAAGAATTTTTTCATGAGAATAGGGGTATGGCATCTCTGTTTTCAGTCTGGGAAGCCTTTAAAGCTGATGTTTGGGGGCAGATTATTGCCTATGTGTCCCAAAAGTCTAAAATTCATGGGGGGCATATAGCTGAGCTTCAATTGGCAGGAGATACAGCCCTTCAGGCAAAAATCTGCTTGCAAGGTCAGCAACCCCCTATAGAGAATCGACTGGGTAAAGCCAAGCTTGATTTGAGGGTGTTTTTTTATCTTGGAGGAAATTAAGAGCTCAACAGCTTTTCAACAGCAGGGATATGACGAAAGCCAGATGATTGGCAAATTCCTTGCATGGTCAACGTGGGTTAAGCGGGATGCTGCGTTTATTAGTGAGCTACAGAAGTCAGGGACTGGGGAGGTTGTTTCTGATAAGGCCAAGGTGTCCCAGGTTTTTCTGCAGGATATTATTAGAAAGTAAATATTCAATTCCGGTGGCCAGTATGTCTCAATATTTTCATTCTATCAGGCTGCCGTAGCTGGCTAATTCCCAGGTAGAAAGGATGGTGTCTAGCATAATAGCTTTAGAGATTAAGGAAGCTCTTGCCACAATGCCTATTTGGAAGACTAGGGGCAATGATGGTTTTCCAGCAGAGTTTTGTAAAGCATTTGCAAGTGAGCTTACCCTTTTTGACGGAGTTGTTTAACTTTGTTAGGGAGGATGGGGAGGCTCCCTGTCCTTCCAGGAGTCTACATTCATTAGTTTTTTGAAAAAGGATAAGAATCCGAGGGATGCTAATGCATATCGACCAATTAGCTTGTTGAATGCGGATTATAAACTTTTAATGAAAGTATTGGCTATTTGCATTACTCCGGCAGCCCAGGCTATAATACATAATGACCAGACAGGGTTTGTGGCTCGCTGGGCGATGTCGGCAAATATTGGCTTTTTAATACATGTACTGGATTATTTCCCGGTCAACCAGACTCCTGCCGCTGTAGTAATGGTTGATGCAGAAAAAGCATTTGACCTGGTTAACTGGGATGCGCTTTTTTACGGCTTGGCAAAGTTTGGCTTTCCTGCCCTATTTATCTCAATGTTACAGAATCTGTATCAAGGGGCACAAGCGAAGGTGTTCGTAAATTCTAACCTTGCAGGAGTAGTTGATATAAACAGAGGAACCTGTCAGGGGTGCCCTCTGTCTCCAATCTTCCTTACTTTCTTTATAGAGCAGTCTGGATTTGCAAGAATGAATGGATTGAGGCCTCTGTAATAGGAAGGGCCACATTAAAAATGCTTGCAGATGATCAAATTCAATATCAAAGGCAGAGAAGCAGATCATTGAAAAGGTGCCAGATCAGTTAGAGAAATTTAAAAGGATTTGTGGATTTAAAATTAATTAGAATAAAACTGGAATACTTATTTTTAACACTGCAGTTAGTAATCTCCTTCCCTCTCTTCAGCTGCAGGCCCGCTCTCACATCCTGATTCGCTATTTGGGGATTTTTGTAATGAATAGCTATTCCCAGCTTTATCAATTAAATTATGTGGCTATGATGAAGAAGATTCAAGGAACATCTGGATAGATGGGCACTTCTCTCACTCACATTAGTCAGCAGGGTAGCCCTTATTAAAATGTCTATTTTATCTTTGTTGTTATTTCTTTTTGCAAAGGTTCCTATACAAGTTAATAAGAGCTATTTTTCGGAACGGGAGCCACTTTTTAGGCTCTTTGTATTGAATAAGAAAGCTTCTAGGGTAAAACTCTCTACACTTCAACTTGAGATTTGCCAGAGTATGCTGGCATTACCTCATGTGCAGACATACCATGAAGCATCTTTTTAAGATTCATTAGTAAGATCCAATGATGGTAAGAAGACGGTCAATCTTTTTTTATAGACAAAATGATCAAGGAAGCAGGATCCCAGCTCCCGTTTTTGTTAAGACGGCTAAAGTTCCCAAAAAAACAACATACAAGGTTGCACAGGAATTTGGCGCCAGACTTCAAGCACTTTATTTCTCTCAAAACATTGGCTATGAGTATCTTACTTTACAGGTGTGCAGGTTTGTTGGCCAGAGAATTCCTTATAGCCAGCTACGATTCTGGAATTTTAGTGGTTTTAAAAAACTATGACATTTCTTGTTGAGGGGTAGATATATCACATGACAAGAACTGCATGATGTGGCAATCGATGAAAGTTGTTGTGTAGAGGTTTCGTCAGATCATCCTTTTTTTAAAAATCCCCGCCCGGAGTCCAGCTTAAACTCTCACCCTTTTATGATTGCACTTTTGAGGTCAAAACTTAAAGGAATTGGAAAGTGGTATAGACTATTATGGGAGCAGGTGGATAAAAAGCAGATCTAAAGCATTTTAGATAAAATCAGGCTGTCCACACAATGCACGTTTTCGGAGTCAGAATGTCAGTCTAGCTCATTGAGGGCCATAAGGCTTTAAGGGCAGCAAATTTTAAGAGGATGTCCAGTCTGTCTCACTGGATGGCTTACTACACCCCCATGGCTCTCCAAAAAATGTACCCAGCGGTGGAGGATTACTGTTTTTGCTGTCAGCAACAGGGGATGGGAGGTTGGCTGCATACTTTTTTCACCTGCCAAAGGTTTGTGCAGTTTTGGGAAACAGTGTTCTCTGCTCTCAGTTTTGGTCTCCAAATTAAGGGGGACATTACAATGACGGGCGGATCGCCACCGCCCGTATGGCGGTGGCGATCCGCCCGCCATTTCCCACCACCCGCATGCCATTTCCCCCCGCCATATTACGATGGCGGGGGGGAGCCCGGCGGACGGAAAGACCGTCCGCCGGTTTTCCGCCGGTCCACAGGGGACCGGGCGGTAAAGGACCCATATTAGGATGTTGGCGGAAAGCAGCCTTTCCATGGCGGCGTTGCCGCCATGGAAAGGCATGTGGTCTTTGCTTCTGGGGGCCCGTTGCGGGCCCCCAGTATTTGAGGGGTGTGGGGGGTGCACATGGGGGGTACCTATGGTTCCCCCCTACATTTGAATGCACGAGGTGGCAGGCACCGCGCGGTGCCTGTCAGGTTGTGCATTCAAATGCACAACATGCGATTTTCGCATTGCGGCGGGTGCTGCTGACAGCACCGCCCGCCGCAATGCGAACAATATGGGATGCCACCGCCACTGTGGCGGTGGCATCCTAATACCCATGGTGGGACCGCCGCACCCCTGGTGGACGGTCCCGCATTCCGTTGCGGTGGCGGGCGGACTTTGTCCGCCCACCATCGTAATGTGCCCCTAAGATCGAACCGGAGGCCTATGTGGCACTATTTAGGTTTATTAGGAAGAGTCAGGGCTCCAGGATTGGCAAGTAGGGTCAGGTGTTTATAGCGATAGCTTTTTTGATTGCTCGCTCACAGATTTTACAGAACTGGAAAACATCTAGGGATTATACGTAGAGAGAGTGGCATAATAAAATGATTAGGACAAAGAAGTTTGAAGAGGCATATGCAAGACGGGTAGGCAGTGTAAAGAGATGTAATGCCTCATGGCAATTTATGGATGCAATAGTAAAGGCAGCCCCAGATGCAGTACTAGCGCAAGTGTAAAGCTTATTTATTTTGGCTCTCAATTGGAGTAGGAGCTTATTGTATAGTCAGGAAAGCCACTTTCTTTTTGATGGCTGCTATTTGAAGTGTACTCGTAAATTGTCCTACCATTGTACCAATAAGGGACTGGAAAGGTGGAGATCTAATAGGGAGCGAAGGCACTTTATTGCAGAATATAATGCATTATAAAAGTATTTTGTCTTTTAATACAACTCACAAAAATGTACGCCTGGTATTACAATCAAACAGGACAAGCAAATAATACAAAACAAAAATGTTGTCCTGTGTGCTAAGTGTATGTGTGATGGAACTGCTAGGGAAGTAATCCTTTTAGGGCAAGAACCCTCACTCGCCTAAAGGTGGAATGCTTCATCATAGGGCTCCCTCCTCACACCCGGATTGCAAAGTCCATGGTGTGGGCTACAACTCCCCTATGGGTTGGATCAGAGGTGTTTTTAAGATGAGCGATGAAGTAAGGTCAGTGAGGGACAGAGTGCAAATAAGTGAAAAGAATATATATGTGTAGGGGTGAGTAAAACTGTCTCCAGGGGGCCATATCAACTTTATTCCATGGACCACTGGGATAGTATTAAAAAGAGGACTGGGGTTTCTTAAAAATATATACCCATCTCAATGGTCAACATGTTTCTGCCCATTTAAGGTCCCCAAAAGGGGTTCTGGGGCATTCGTCAGGACCGAGAGTCATAGTCACTCTGTCTGCAATGTGATAAATAAAAGTTATACTGGCCAACCAGAAGTCAAAGCGGCTAGGGTCCACCGTCTTTCTGAAAGTAATAACAAAAAAGGAAATAAATAAATGTGCCGGACATTTATCATCACATCACTTCAAAGGTTTCAAATGAGAAGTTCCATATATTGGTGCATGTGGTCCATTCACATCTGTGACAAAATTATTGTTGGGATAGCTTCATTCTTATTATGTACAATGTCTTACCTAATAATAAGGAAAGTGATGTCCACCCTCAAGCCACTGGGTACGTCTAGAAGCGCAAGACTGAAAGTGAAGTTAAAATGCCACATAGAACTATGGAAAATAAACTAGATATGTAGTGCAGCATAAGTGGTGCTACCAGTTCTATATGAGCAGTCGTTTACATTGTGGGTAATCATCTTAGCTACTTATATTGCTGTAATGCTTATGTTCTAAAGGCAGGCAATATTGTTTGTGACATCAGAACACACAGCTGTGCTCACCCTGTTCTATCTTGAGAACCTTTGTGTGTATTCACGATATCTATAATTCCCCTCGAGGACCGCAAAGTTGTACAAATCAACATTGTTCTCATGTGTGCTAAGACACATGTAACAGGTGTGTATTTACAGCGTTATCTAAAAATGTGATCAAATGCAACGCGATCTAAAGAATAATTGCGTTAGTTAAAATCAAGTATCGCTCGACTGCACTGGCACCCGTATCAAGTATGTACATGTGGCGGTGCGGTCCGAGCAGTAATCGCGACAGTCTGGCTCGCGTGTTGGGGCACATGATATGTTGGCATTAGTTGTAATTTGACGTGGCAGTGCTATATCCCTACAGACAGGATTGGAATATAGATGTTCCTAATGTGAGGTAGCCGATTAGCAGCATGGCTGACCTTTTCGGTCAGTGCAGCTTGAAATGTACATCCCGGCGAGGGTCGGGATCAGCACGAAGGCACTTTTTGTGGAATATAATGTATTATGAAAGTGTTTTACCTTTTAATGGATCAGCTGTCTGCGAACCTGTGATTGTTAGATTTTATTGTCTTGATATGCTTTTTATTATCTTGCAACTGATCTTCGATTCTGCTCAATTAAAAAATATATATATAAAAATATATATATATATATAAAAGATCTGGGTTAGGTAGTGTCAGGAGCAAAAAAACGGAATGGCTCCTAGAGTGAGTTCAGGTACTGATTTAATTTAACTATTTATGCCATTGAGTAGCAAAATCTTAGACATCAGTGGATGCTGACAATATGATTAGTTATTATTCTGATATCTGTGGATAATTGGTGTGTGTGTTTTTGTGTGTGTGTTTGGGGGAAGGTTTAGCGCACCTTGTTTGACCTTCCTGCCAAAGAGGACACACCTCTTCCAACGACCGATCCTTTGTCTTTCTTCCTGAAAGTTGTTCACACCTTCCCCCAGTAGTGCAGGAGTAACAGTAAAAGGTCCCTGGAAAACTTTGGGCAACAAAGTGGCTACTTAATAAAGTTGCCATTTGTGCAAAGGTTACATTAAATTCGACTTGAGCATCAAGTCAGGCTTAATGCAATGAATCTTTTGATACGTTGAAGTATCATATGTAATACTCCCATTTAGAGGTTAGCACTGCTGAGTGGTCAGTGTGTAGTGCTGTACTCGCCAATGGACCTACTAGCCTTTCCACAGTGAAAGCTACAATGCAGGGTTTTTACTGTCGAGACATGTAAAGTTAGAGTCACATGTCCCAATTTTAACATAATGCACACTGACTTCGGGGCTTACTAGGTCAGCCTTAGGGGTCATTTATAAATATTATAAAGGTAGATTTGGGCTTTGCCATTACTTTCGATGGCAAAGTGGAGTTAGCAGTTGAAAATTGCTATGCCACCCAGCAATGGAAGGTTGGGAGTCATACTTTGCTTTGTTACAATCATAGTGGCATAATAAGTGCTGCAGTCCATGAGATACACTGTAACTGGCCCTGGGTAACCTGGCACCATATACTAGGGACTTCTAAGTCAGTTAACTTATGACAATTGTGGGCGAACCAATCAGACATATACCTTTTAAAGGTCAGAACAATGGCATAGAGGCCTGTTTAGCAGGACCCTGTGTCCCTTCAGAGTACATAAACCAGTAGCATCAGTACAAAAACTTGGGAATGATGATGCAAAAAGAGGCATTTTCTTACATGACTGCCATCCAGACGAAAGGTGATAAGCAACTAAACTGCACCCTGTAGTTCTCATCATCTCAGTGGAAGAACCTGGAAAGGCCATCTGCATTAGCATGGTCAGTCCCATGTCTGTGTGCCACTGTAAAGTCCAATCCCTGTGGGGAAATGGACAACCTCAACTGTTTGCGGTTTTCTCCTCTCATCTGTGTAAGCCACTTGAGAGGTCTTTGGTCAGTTTGAACTCTGAAGTGAGTCCCAAACACGTAGGGTCTTAACTTCTTTAGGTACCAAACCGCAGGAAAGGCTTCCCTCTTCATCACTGTTCTCTGGCAAGGAGTCGCCTACTGGTAAAAGACAACTGGTTGATCCTTGTCCTTATCATTTGCCCCTGTGCCAACACTGCCCAAATCCCATGTTCAGAAGCATCTGCCTGGACAAAAAAGCTCCTTACTGAAGTCAAGTGCTTTTAAGACTGGTGCTGAGCCTCCTTTAAGTTGTGAAAGGCCTTTTGACACTCCTAACTTGTTTGGGCTATATCTTGGAAGTAAGTTATATCAATGGTGTCACAATGGTACCATACCCCTTCACAAACCTTCTGTAATACCAAGTCGGTCCGTGAAAAGCTCTGACAGGGTCTGTGCTTTAAGAGCCTCCGAAACCAGGATGCTCTGGATCTGGGGCTAAAGAGGTTGTACATGACCTCCACCCACCTAGTGTTGTATTCCTCTTAGGGTGTCCATACACGGGCTTTCCTGTATCATGTCCTTATATAGGCACAATTCGCCCTGCCCTTATATAGGCATACAATCCCAGTCCTTATTTAGGCATTAAACCGTGCACTCCAAATACAGGCATGGTCTCCGACATCCGTCCACCCTAACGTCACAACGAGTTCTTGAAGAACAGACCCTTAGGCTTCGGGAGTTTCCCTAGCACAGAACTATTGATTTCTTCAAGGACCCATCTATTATGCATGAACCGTTATACCTTAGGGGTTCATTCATGACGTCTTCCGCTGTCCGATTCACGTCAATGCTAACATTCTGAGGCACCTCTCAGGTATAAATATACCTTCCCTAGCCCTTGTAAACTAGAGGAGACCTCGACTTCAGAGGAGCCCGTTTCCCGGCCTGACGCACTGAGAAGACGCTGTCATCGCTGCACGCAGAGAGTCCAGCTTCCAGTGATCTGACTTCCCTCGCGGGGTGTTGGAGTTCGAATCTGGCAAGAGATTCCTACCTCTCTCATTCTTAAGGTATGGAGCTGACTAGAACCTAGAGGGACTCTTGGCATACTAGGCATACTAGGCTTAACATACTCTTAGTATACCATAGTAAGGAATACTTCACCTACTTCATACCTCTCCCTACACCTAGGTTAGGTTAGGTACATTGGGGTAGAACTAGCTTAGAAACGCATCGTATGAGTACTCGCATTTTTAGTCTATGTTATTTATGTAAATGAATATCTACTAAAGATCATGCTAGCGCAGTATTATTTATTTCTACTGCTTACGCTGTACATTATTTTTCTTGCATACTGTCTTGTGATCGTAACAGCACATTTTACTTACACTAGAAACAAGGCTGTTCAATAAACCTTTTATTGAAACGGCCGTCTATTCTTTCTGTGTAACTTTGAGGAAAACTAAGCATGCACGATTGAGCTGAGTGAAATAGTTATCTATTGTTTCCACGACTCTGGGACACGTTCTGATTCTAAAGGGAAACAAAGTGGTCATGTTTTGCGGCTGCCAGAAACTACTCCCTTCTTGTTTGTCAAGGAGTTTCTAGTGGCCTCTGAGCTAGCTGGCACAAGTAATTAAGTTTAATATACTCGATAGGGACATACTGACCTTAGTCCTATGTCAAACCTATAGGGGATATTATTCTAATGCGCAGAGCCTATTAGGGAAATAGGAGCTACACTACATGGCGCCCAACGTTTGGTAAGGCGGTAATTCAACGCTAGATACTGAGTAACTCAGCCGTGCTTTTTCTCTCAGAGACCCCTACCCATATACCCCAAAAGACGTCTGGAGTGGGCAGGGTTAAGTATCCGCCATGGCTACATAGGGAAGCACCCTATATATTAGCTGTTTCGTTTGCTCAACGTTGAAGGATACAGTGTTCCAAAATATTGTGCACCTTATCTTTGTTTCCTTGAAACTTGTTCTACATTTTTCGAAAAACAAAATGTCCATAACAGGGGACGAAGCCACCGGAAACGGTGGAGCTGTGGCTGATCCAGCCCAAGCAGCAGTTTTTAACTTTACCGGTTTAAATGAAACCGAGGAGGGTGGTATAGACATCCATCCAAACTTAAGAAGAGCCGTCACTCTAAAACTTATAAAACATGGCCTACCACCAAGAGGCGGTAGAGCAGTTTTCGTAATAGAGGCACACGAATCCTTTCAGACAGAGGTATTCTATTCATGGGTAATATTTCCTGAATCAAATTCAGTTACAAAAATGTTTCACTTCTACAAAGAAGATGATCCACCAGAGGAATACATTCCTTTCGAGGATATAGAAATTCCATTAACATACCAGGAGCATCAGCTCTGGTTTAAAGGCGCCCTAAAACATCACAGAAACATTACCAGACTCGGTCCACTAGGTAGACCAGGAGCAACATGGCCGATTCTAGCCGGCTACACACCTCATCCTGACCTGGATATAATGTCAGATGAGGAACTACTTGTTCAACTACAAGAATTAATAAAAATATACAGACAATTGGTCCAATATGTCATGCGGATTTTCACAGTCCAACCACCATTAACCATTCCAAATCAGACCCCTCAACAGGGGAATACACTAAAAATTACACCACAGACTCTATACGCAGTCATGGGTAAAATGCCCACAAAACGTGAACAAATTCCATTCTGGATAGCTTAAAAAATTACTCAAATCGAAGCAGTATTTCCGAATACTAGCCCGTATGAGAAACACAGAATCCTAACTATCAGTTTACCGATGGGGATCACACCACAAGTGGAAGACTGCACCACTTGGGGCTCAGTCTTTGCTGCCATCTATACTAAAACACATGGCATTCCGTCAATTGCGGTAATACCTGATGTCCTGAAATAAATTCAAAACGAATACGGGGCAGAGCCTGCTCTAAATTTAGGTATGAAATTACTGAAAAATTTCGACCAGGTCTCAACAATAATATTATCTAATATTAAAGGGGAGGAAGCAGCAGTGGCGATCCGCTAAAAATTAAGGGAATTCGATGTGACAGAACATCAAACTAAACTACCCAGAATAATTGAACAATCTTATGCAGAATTAGGCAGAGATAGTTTGGGTGGAAGACCAGTGAAGCCAAAACTATCTGAAAGTCCTGAGAAGGACTCTATTAAACAAACTCCTACATCTTCTAAAAAGAAGTGGGAGACTAATAAACAAAATTCGAACGAGAAACGTTCTCAATCCCGAGGAAGGTCTCCTCAAAAGGAGCCCTCTGAAAGGCGGTATAACCTCAGGAATAGGGATAATTTGAGAAAACCTGACAGGTATCAAGATACTGATACACGTTCCTCTCGTCCCTTTCAGATCTCGTCACAGACTTCGGAAAGAAGAGGACGATCAGAACATAGAGAAGAACGCGTGAAATAGAAAGAAGAGAAACACGCTCCAAAAAATAAAACAAAACCTCAATTCTCCAAAAAGAAAGTAGCAGGTCTAAAGATCAGACATGCCGAGAATACTGAGAACACAACTCAAGAACGGAGAATGGGCTCAGACAATGCTGGACAGTGCAGCAGAAGTCACAATAGCTCGCCAGAACCTGAAGGAACTTCTGGAGATAGTGGACTTGAATGAGTACATTACAGTTGAGACTGTAGACACCAGGGTTAGTACTCCACAAAAGTTATATGAAATAACACTCCGGATGGAGGGAAACATACCTAGACAGGTGAAAGCACTTTTTTGGGAAAGACTATCAAGGGGCTATGACATACTTCTAGCAGAAAAAGACTGGCCACCACAATTTGTCAGGGAGTGCCCACATGGTGAGGACATTATTATACCTGCCTTCTCCAACCATATTCCAATACACCTAAAATATACATATGCCAGGAAATGGGCAGTAGCCCAGGCCCCAGCATTGTATAAAAATCATGTAGGATGGGATGAGGACTCCCCTCACCCTATAATACATCTGAAACATGAACCAACTGCACAAAGGCAGTACCCAATAAAGCAAGAAGCTAAAAAACAAGTCAGGGAGAGCTTAGATCAACTTGAATACCAAGGGGTGATTGAAACATGCACCTCCTCAATGAACAATCCTTTGTTTCCTGTCTCCAAACCAGACAAATCATATTGTCTAGTTTTGGACTACAGACACTTAAACACTTGTTCTAAAACTTTTGCAGTGCAAAATGCACATAGCCCAGCATTAATGAATAACATTGTGCGTAAAAAATATAAAACCACATTAGATATCTCAAATGGTTTCTTTTGTCAAAACATAGCACCTGAAAGCAGGTACTTAACAGCATTCTCAATAATAGGGACCCAGCGTCAATTTTGTCGACTCCCACAAGGGTTCAAGAACAGCCCAGGTTTATTCTCAGCGAGGGTAACGGAGTTACTACAAATTTATGACAATGAGGCATTGTCCTATGTCGATGACATATATCTGACGGATGATGACCTGGACAAACACTTGAACAGGGTGAGTACCATTATACTGGGCTTCGCCTCTGAGGGCTACAAATTCAACTTTAAAAAGTCCAGAATTGCCCATCTCAATGTCCTATTTCTAGGATATGAGCTTTCAAGTGAAGGCAAGAGCTTGGCAGCTAACTTTCTAGAGAAATGTGCACTGCTCCAACCTCCAAAAACGCTAAAAAACTTACAATTCATCCTGGGTTTCCTCAATTTTGGAAGAACATACATTCTAAATTACGCAGAAAGGGTTAAACCTCTCTACGCATTAATCAAACCTGATTTTTCAATTAAAATTGGACAAACGAAGACACAGAAATCTTGCGTTCACTCCAGGCTAACATGTTAGCAACAAATCACTTACAAACACGTGTAAGTCAACGCAACCTGGTGATCCGAATAATTTCGGGTCAATGCGGATTCACCTACTTAACATTTAATGAAGGTGAGAAAATACCAATCGCATACAAGTCTCATTTGTATACACAAGCGGAAATGCGCTTCAGTTCAACTGAAAAAATTCTGACAGCAGTTCAAACCGCTGTAGCAAAAGAAAGAGCCTTAGCCCAAGGGAAACGCATTATTGTCGTAACCCCAGTACCGGCTTTAGAAGCGGTCACAAAGGCAAGCATTCCAAATGCTAAAGCATTACATCCAAGATGGATATAATGGGTTAATTCTCTTGCTGCAACAGATGTTGAATATGTTTTTGATCCTGATTTAAAAACACAAGCATTCCTGCAATATGAACAAGAATGTCCTCTGCCCACTGAGATTCTGCCTCTCGATCAGTACGAATTCATAATTTACACTGACGGATCCGCACAGCCCGCAACAGGGAGTAAGCAAGCTTACAGTGCAGCGTGTGCAATCGTTAAAGGTCGCATGTGAGATGGCATCTTCAGACCTATGGTCACAAAAACTCAATCTCTAGGAGATTGTACAGCTCAGCGAGCTGAACTACAAGCATTCAAACTGGCACTTGAAAGTACAGATCGAGAATTCCCCACACTAATAGTGTGTGATTCCTTTTACTGTGTTCAGTCGTATAATGAATATATACAAAACTGGGGGGCATGGCTAGCTAGCCAACATGGCGGACGCGAGTCCGTGAAGCTCAAGCCGGTGATCCCCCAGCTCCGGTAATTTCTCCTGTTAAACCAGTCACCCACGTACCTGCTGGCCGGAACCAGGTGGCGGAAGAGTTGCCGCACCTAACGAGTTGGGCCCCGAGTCTCCCTGGCCTACTGGCGTCGCGGCAATGTGCTTGTGTTCAGCGCAGCCCTGCCTGCTGTAAGTCCGCGCGTGGCTTCTCCGGACTATAAAATGGCTGCCAACGCCTGACTGGGGGATTCGGCGGCAGAGGGGGTCTCTAGACCGAGCCGGACCTGTGCGGGCTGAGAGGTGACGAAACCGAGCCCGTCGGAGCGCTCGTACTGGTGCAGGGCCCCCCCGGGGGGTGGGACTGCAGCGGTGTGCGATCCGCGATCCCGCCTGACCCCCAGTGCAACGCAGAGCCGAAGGAACCGGAGAAGCGAAAGGAGGTCGCTCACGCCGCCACCGGCATTTGCGGTGGCCCCCGCCATCTGACGCCGACTCGCAGGAAGAGGTACGTCCCAACAGCCAGAGGGCCTTCCAACGTCGGCGGCTGGCTGGGCCGTGGGGCAAAGACACAGAGATCGATAAAGCATGGAGGTTCCCCCCCCCGGGGGGTTTGTCTGCGGCAGTGGATGATCCCCGACCTCACTTGTTTTTCCGGTGCTGTGTGGAGACGGAGGTGTGTAGGGAGAACGCTGCCACTGGGTGAATCCAGACAGCGGCGGCGCCATATTCGTGGAGGCCCCCGCCGGCTGTTACAGTCCCTTGGACAACGAGGCCCGGGCTGGGGCAGAGGCAGCGAGCACTGGAGCCAGCAGTAATACACCACACCCAGGACATCTCCTGGAGCTCTCGCGGCCCAGTCTCATCTATGCACCGCCGAGGAAGTGGGAAGCGAGAAGCCCGGGTGAGGCGGAGTTGTGGTGAGCAGCTGACAGAGACCCACGAGAAGACCTGATACGGCCCGGAACTGAGGTAGGCCGTCACGCATTGACTGGTAACGCCAGCGGCACTGGGTGGTGGACAGGGGAAGACAGCGCCCGCGGACAGTGACCCAGAACCCTCCACCAGAAGCACCCTGCTGCGACCCGACACCTGTGTCAGTCACGGTGGACACGAACGCACTAGCTAGTGCCTGGACACTCCGGCGTGGGTGGGAACCCCGTGGGTACGCTGCACCCAAGAGGAAGTTAGCTGGCGGTCGCCGTTGATGTGGAGGCGGCCACTACAGAGAGATTGTAAGGTGGACGGGGAGGCCGTGCTGGTTGAGCGCAGTAGATATTGGGAGGCACCTGCCTGCCCACCTGAGGCCCGGCAACTAGGGGGGTGTCCATCCCCAGGGAGCCTAACACTACTCGCACCGGCTGGTAACTGTGCAGACTGACAGAGCCGCACTCCGGCGTACAGTGTATTTGTGATCCGCCACCTTGCCCCGCTGGACAATTTGAGACGGAGTACACACCTAGCACTATAAGTCGCCATCTGAGCTCTGACTACAAACAGCGGAGAGCGGCCGCTTTGTTCTGCCCCTCCGGACTTTAGTCCACGTGCTAAGTTTACGGGAGTGGACTCCCCTGCCGGTGCTGGCATACCGCCCGCTGGTTTTCGCCCGCGAATGCCCACGGCGCAACAGTTGGTAATGGGCCGGATGAGAGCCAAGATACAGCAGGGGCCCTTACGCGGAAGCGCCTTGGATCCCATGAGCACGAGTACTGGAGGGGCGACAGATCCTGCGACCATGGCTCTAGCAGCAAAAATGGACTCAGTGCTTGCAGCAGTAGAAAGGATAGGCGAAGTATTGGAACACACCAGGACCTCCTTGGAAACCAGGATCGACAAGGTCGCCTCGGACTTCACCCTTCTCCATGCAGACCACCGTAAGCTGACGGATAAAGTAACAGTGCAAAGCCAAATGTTAAACGAGCTGCAACCTGTCACGCAAGGCCACACAGCAGTGCTGCAAGACCTGATAGATCGGGTCCACGACCTGGAATACAAGGCAGATGATGCGGAGGGCCGCTCCCGCCGCAATAACGTCCGCGTGGTGGGCCTGCCGGAAGGCGAAGAAGGAAGGCACCCGGAGCAGTTCACGGAACGCTGACTGCGCGACCTCCTGCCCCAGGGAGCATTGTCACAGCAATTCGTGGTCGAAAGAGCCCACCGCATCCCGGCACAGAAACCCCAACCAGGAGCCAGACCTCGGCTGTTCATCTTTAAGTTGCTTAACTACAGGGACAGGGATGCGGTCCTTCGTGAAACATGTAAGTTAGACGGCCTTAAAGTGAGCGGCAACCCAGTTATGCTTTTCCCAGACTACACAGCTCGGGTGCAGAGACGGAGGAGCAACTACACAGCGGTGAAACGGCAGCTCCGCGCCTTAGAATTGCCTTACTCGTTGCTGTTTCCGGCCAGACTACGCGTTGTTGCAAAAGAAGGGACCCGCTTCTTTGACTCACCAGAGGAGGCGTGGGACTGGCTCGAGGAGTCGGGGCTGTGGTCGGGTCTGCGACCTTCGAACTCAGAGGGTGACAACACAATGGGCAGAAGAACCCGAAGACGTCGGCGACGGGGGATATGGAAGAACACCCAACCTGGAATAAGCGCCCCAAGCCCGGAGAACATTCAAAGGGAAAGACTGGAAGCCCTAGAAGCAGTCACCACCCTCGGCTCCTCACGCCCTCAGGAACGTCTGGACTCCCACGTATGTGCCACCTGGGTGGCCAGCGGCCCCTCATCGCCATCCACGGAAGTCTCGGAGGATCTCGGATTGCCAGTGGTAACCCCGCAAACTGCGGATGACATTAAATGAACGAACACTATTGCGATAGCCTTCAACATGGACAGCCCACGCAAGTAGACTACTGTCTGTTAACTTCTCTGTTTTAGTTGCAGTTAAGGGGAAGGGTGAGCCTACTGTACTGGATGCACTGGGCGGCTTCTGCGGTGCCAGAGTAGCAACAGCGTACCCGCCACTGGTTAGGTTCCGTACTTTATCCCATAGGAGATGAGGGAAGGAGGGGGGAGGAATGGCACACTCACCCGGCGCACCGGCTCAAATCACAGTCTGCTGGGCCCACACGAAGACACTGGTGAACACTTGGATGGCATATTACACGAGTAGGAGCAAGGGGACGGCCACAACAAGATATTGCTAGTGCGCACACCCCAATAGGCACCCCACTGTCCTAGTTCACGCTACTTCCTGGTTAGAGGTTTGGACGGCCATTGAGAAATGACCGCCCCAGATGTTACACTGTTTTCTGGTTCTCTAGTTATGTTTTCAGTTGCAGCACATCGACCTGACATGACCTGTCCCTGTTCCCGCGCCACCCCGACGCGCCCCGGCCTCACCACTGCATCTATTTACCCAAAATGGCGCGAACTGATATAATCACGTGGAACATACGCGGCATGTACACACCCGCGCGCCGCTACTCCATATTTGCATATCTTCAAAGACACTCCACTGCAATCGCCCTCCTGCAGGAAACACACATGACACAGCCGGAATTAGATAGGCTACGCAGGCGCTGGAGGGGTCAATTATATGGCACGACATACTCAGCACACGCGCGGGGTACACTAATTTGGGTGAGGGCGGGCACCCCGTTCAATTGTACGGGCACCGTGATAGACCCTGCAGGCAGGTACACTCTGGCACGTGGGACACTTAATGGTCAACAAATCCTGTTGGGCTCCATTTACGCTCCGAACACTGACCAACCTGCATATCTAACACAATTGTCCACAACGCTGGCCCCCTATGCCGGACTCCCCTGGCTGTTAGGCGGTGACTTTAATTCGGTGTTAGACATACACCTAGATAGGTCCTTCCCACCCCTCCGTACGACCTCAGCGATCTCAAACGCGCAAGCTCTCGCAGACTGGCTATCACACTGGGCGCTATCGGATTTGTGGTGGGGTCTACACCCTAATGATCGTATCTATTCTTATTACTCTGCAGTGCACGACCTTCACGTGCGACTGGATAGGGTGGTGGGCTCTCAAGCGCTAACCTCGTTGATAGAGGACGCAGAATATTTAGGGCGGACACACTCTGACCATAATCCCCTGAGGCTGCGGCTGAACTGGGAGCCCGATCGTCCTCCGGTCCCTACCTGGCGTCTCCAATCAGTTGCACTAGAGGATCAGGAATTCCGTGCATCCCTGGGGATGGCAATCTCGGAATATTTCGAACTAAATGAAGGGACGGCGAGTAACACATTGGTGGAATGGGATGCCCATAAAACGGCTATTAGGGGTCACTGCCTCGGTGCCACGTGGAACATACGCAAAAACCTGGCGCTGTCACTTACCCGTCTTGAATCGCAATTACTTCGATTCGAAAGGGAGGGTGAAGGCGGTGGCCGCCATTCAGCTCGTCTGATGAATCTTCGGACGCAACATGCGGAGCTTATGGAACGTCTGCGTTGCCACAATTATGTAGCCCATACGGCTCGCACTCACGCCAAAGCCGACAGGGCGGGTCGCTTGTTAGCCTGGCTACTCGCACAGGAGTGTAAGCACACCCCAATCAGGGCGATACGCACACCTGAGGGGGCTCTAGTATACATGCAGCGCGAGATCCACAAAGCAATGACCGACCATTACGCACACCTGTATCATTCCGCAGGGCAACGTTATGGCTCTGAACTGGATAGATTTTTTGAGACTATCAGCCTGCCCACGGTACATGAAGTCCACCATGAGACACTCGACGGTCCCCTTACTTTGGAGGAAATCGGGGAGGCGATTGGCTCCATGGCGTCAGGGAAAGCGCCGGGACCGGATGGCCTGCCCGCTGAATACTATAAGACCTACCGGGAATCCCTAGTGCCCAAATTGTATGCCCTTTACTCCACAGCCCTGGACGAGTGCACTCTGCCCCCTTCAATGTGCGAGGCCTATCTGGTGTCCTTGCTCAAGCCGCACACGGACCCAGAGAATTTGGGCTCCTACCGTCCCCTGGCACTCCTCAATGTGGACTACAAAATATTCACCAAGGTGTTGGCAGAGCGTCTGGCGCCGGTGGTGCCTGAATTAGTCCACAACGACCAGAATGGCTTTGTGCCCAAACGTAGCACTTCGTTGAACCTGCGGAGGTTCTTCAGGGTGGCGTCGGACAGTGTACTGGAGTGGCCTAGAGTGGGTTGTCTAGTGCTGGACCTCGAAAAAGCCTTTGACTGTCTGGAGTGGGGCTACCTCGCGGCAGTACTGTTGCGCTACGGGCTGGGCCTGGGGTTTCTCCAGATGGTTGACCTACTATACAAAAACCCTACAGTGAGGGTCAAGACGGGGCCATACATCTCTGATGCCATTCCAATCCGCAGAGGCACCAGGCAGGGGTGCCCACTTTCGCCCCTCCTGTTTGCACTAGCAATCGAGCCCCTAGCAGCGACAATCCGCACGACGCTGGGAGATGGAATCCCCCTAGGGGATGTGACAAATCAGGTATCACTGTATGCGGACGACCTCTTGGTCTTCGTGCGTGATGTAAGCAATATTCCAGTCCGGTTGGCGCACATGTTGCGCGACTTCGCCGCACTTTCGGGCCTCAGGGTAAATGCCAGCAAGTCCTGTCTATATGCGTTCAGTAGTGACACCCAGGACCCGGGATATATCCTGGATGGTATACAGGTGCAGTGGAAAGCAGACACTTTCCGCTACCTAGGAATCCAGATATATCGCCAACCGGCGGATCTCATTGAGGGTAATCTGGGCCGAGCCGTAACAGCAATTAAGTCCCAAATGCGATTCTGGAGCACGCTCCCACTGAAAGTCACGGGCAGGGTAGCATTATCTAAGATGGTGATCCTTCCTCGCCTCCTATACTACTTTGCCAACCTGCCGTTTTACATCCCGGCGGCCTTCTTCACCGCACTCACTCAGTCACTTCGGGACTTCCTCTGGGGCAACTCCCCTCACAGGGTAGCGTTGCCCAAGTTGTACTTGCCCACCGACCAGGGAGGCCTGGCTGCGCCGTGCTTCGAGCATTACTACTTGGCAGCGCAATTACAATGGATAGCCCACTGGCTAGCCGACAGAGGCCGTGATGACACCGTGTCCACAACACCTCCCCGCTCTCTGGTTGAAATCACTAAACTCTTTCATCCCGCCGCAAAAACTCGTATGCCAATGCCGCTCCTCGTGGTGGTGGCTTATAAATGTTACCGCCGCAGTCTATACATTACTAGAAATACGATCCCCTACGCTCCGGCCATACCACTAGAGGGCTCCCCCAGCGGACCGGGCACGCTCACATCTACTGCGCTCGCACAGTGGCACTAAGCGGACATACAGACCCTAGGAGACTTATATCGAGACGGCATTCTCATGACGTATGAATCCCTAGTTGAAGAGACGGGACTGCCCCCCGGGCAATTCCTTCGTCACCGTTCACTGATTGCATCGTTGACATCTAGATGGGGAGACATGAAGGAAGAGCCCAGCCAACACCACACCATACAGTACCTTCATGTTATGGGGCAAGGTAGGCACTTGATTCGGTGGTTTGCGGCATCCCTACGTACGCACGCGGCGGCAAGTTTGGAACCACTACGCCGCAAATGGGAGGTGGATTTGGCGCGGCCACTGGAGGATAAAGAATGAGGTAAGATATTACAAAGTCCAACACGTATCCCCCGCAATATGAGGTTTCGCCAAATACAGCTGTTTATACTCCACAGAGCATGCCTCACGCCCGAAGCGATCAATAGGTATTTTCACCGCACAGACACGGTCTGCCCCCGTTGCGCGGAGTTGGGAGCTGGGTTAATACACATGCTGTGGAGCTGCCACAAGCTCCACCCCTACTGGGCGGCGGTTCACGAGGCGCTGCGCACGTGCACGGGCCGCATCATACCCTTTGAATGGCCTGTCTACCTGCTGCACCTCTTTCGCAGAACGCCGCCCACAAAAGTCTCCTCCCGCTTTCTCGACTTGGGAATGGTGGTGGCCAAACGACTACTTACTAAACGGTGGAAGGCGCCGGACCTGCCACACACGCGGGCATGGAAGTGTTCGCTCCTGGCGTGGGCTAAGGCAGAGGGAATAGCTATACTGAGGGAAGAAACATTGGGACTCCGGAGGACGCCTATGGCGTCATGCTGGGAAGGTCTACTACAGTCTTTGACGCAGTCTGGGGGAGACAACACAGAGGTGCGTCCTGAACATAGTGGAGGCGTCCTAAGGGGGAGTTATGGTTAAACCGCCAAAGAGAAGGTGCTTCGCCATGCAGACACCTAGGTACCATTTGGCGCTCAAGGAGTGCAGTGCTGAGTTCTATGCCTGGGGGGGTCTGTCCATGGGACGCCGTGGGGCTAGGGGGGTGGGAACAACGGGAACACGGAGTGGAATGAACATCCTAAAGTTGGACTATGCTGCTGTTATCGGTTAATGGGGATTTATCGAATTTTCACCTCCCCTTTTAATGTTTTAGTTCTAACATCTGTGTAGACATGTATCCTGTGACTTCTGCGTAGACTCTGTACACCATGCCACGATACCATACCACCAATACCTGTTGTCATTTATTCTGTCTAGGTTCCACTAGTTCTTACACTAATGATGTTCTTGATATGTATAACAGATTATCACTGATCCATGATCACGCTCATTTAATTTTGTCAAATGCTCCAGGGTATGGTTATTGTTACATGATAAATGTTGCCTGTCTTCAAGATGTATACTTTGCAAAACAATAAAAACAGATTTAAATAAATAAAAAAATGTTTTTTTTAAATGAATATATACAAAACTGGCTTGAAAATGGTTTCAAAGATGCGAAAGGTGGCACAATAAAGCACAAAAGGCTTTGGGAACAAGTAGTTCAGTTGAAAAACAAACTACCAAAGGCTCACGTGATCCACACACTGAGTCATCAACGTGATGGCGTTCACGTTGCAGGGAATTCATTGGCTGATGAAGCCGCAAAGGGGGCTGTTCAGACGGCTTCCGTAGCTGCGATCACTCGTTCAAAAACAAAAATAGACGGTGAGATAATGTTAGCTGTCAATGCTTCAAGTAAGGGCAGCAGTGCAGCGTTACCAAAAAAGTATCCACTTAAGTACTCTTATGTAATTGATGCGAACAACGTTCCTTTTGCTCGAATCCCTGGAGTGGGGGATAGGGTAATTCCAAACAAGGAACGTAGATTAGGACTAATCCTAGCAGCACCCGAAGGGATAGCTTCTGCCCATGCAGGTGTTTCTGCAACAGTATCTTTACTCAAGCAAAGATATTGGTGGCCTGGCATTCGGAAACAAACCAAAAACTATGTTTTAGAATGTGATATTTGCCAACAGATGAAAGTCTCAACAGTAAAACGTCCTGCGCAGACACCCCTGTTAATTTCAGACAAACCATTAGCTTGTGTTTACCTGGACCACTGCGGTCCCTTGCAAAGGGACGGTAACTATAAATGTATCATGGTTGCAGTGGATTCATGCTCTAGGTTCCTATGGATATGGCCTCAGCGCTCGGCTGACGCTCGAACTGTTATAAAAGATTTGCAAGTCTTTATCGGCACATACGCAATAGGCACGCTACATTGTGACCAGGGCCCTGTGTTTAGCTCTCGGGCTTACAAAGAAGCCATGGCCAGTCTGGGCGTTGCATTGCGGTACTCCTCTCCATTCCATCCTGAGGGAAATTCGGTTGTGGAATGGAAAAACCGGGACATAAAGCAGTCTATAACAGCTAGGGTATTAGGTTCGGGTGATGGGTGGGTCAAACATCTTTATGGGGTCCAACGCTCATTAAACAACCTGCCAAGAAGTTCTCTAGTGGGGGTCACTCCATATGAGGTCCTATTTGGGACAAGAATGTGGGTACCAGATCTCGATCACGTAGGCACAGTGGTGGAAAATAAAACGTTTGATATCAAAGATCGTTTGGCTGTTTTACAGGAACTGAATGAGTTAAGAACGAAACAAAGCAACGTATTCCTGCAGCCAACCACCACTGGGGAAAAACCGGCGGTCCCAGCAAGGCCTGTCTGGATTCCAAAAGTTGGGGATCTAGTCAGAGAAAAGATTGCGGACAAGAAGGAATTTGGACCTTCTTACAGACAACCAGTACCTGTCCTAGCAGTTCAAGGAACAAGAACAGTACTTCTGCCGCCCCTTGCTGGAAGAAAGGAGAAAAGATTTGTGTCCATCGACCTCATCAAACCACAGTATGTGGCCAATACTAAATAGTAGGCCTCGTGGACTCCGACCTAGTAGCAGACGCACTCCTCTCGCTACTATCCAAGAGGTTCAGACTGAAAGACTGATAACCATCGAGAATTCAGCTGTGACAGATGAAGGACTAAGCAACAATGCAATGGAACTCATCCCTCTTGAAAATCAAGTAACAGTTCATCCAAATACACCTGTCTACACCAATGTAGCAAGTGATCAACTGGTTCCAGCGATTTCTACAAATCCTGATGCAATTCCAACAATTGACAGAACTGCTTCTGGCTATTTCATTAACTTTGATACGTTCTCAGAAGATCCGAGTGAACCTGAAACGACGCCAGCATCATTAACATTCAAGCAGCAAGTACAAGACTTTCTTCACTTTCTGAAAAAGACTTATTTGGTTTCTCCATGGATTGAACTCTGGATTACATCTGGACTTTTTGTTTTCCTGCTCTGGCTAGCTTTGGTTACAACTGTGAGCGTGCTTATAAGTGGCAGATACATCCATGTGAACACTGAAGGAAAAGACGTGAACGTACTTTTGAAACCTCATAAATATTCCCATCGTGAAGCAAGAGACTTGTCGACAGTGAACATCACAGCCATTCCTGTACAGGATGGTATAGTGTGGGACAAAACTGATTTTGATATCTTTGGTCCGACGGAAAAATTGAACATTCCACATTTATTTAAAATTTCACTAAGTGATCTAATTTCGTCCAGTACCTATTCTGATGATTGGGACTTTGAGACTGTTAACGACATAATGTTTGACCTAGAAAAATCTGCTGCATTTTCTAAAAATGAATATTTAGAGGGTTCATCAGACTATGAACAACTGTATTGTTATAACCACTATGGTCATCATTATTTGCATAAATATGCATACCCAAGAAATGTGTTTATGTTTAACCAATGGGAGCATTGTCCTACACCACCACAAGGAAGTTCAAAAACATTTGCTAACAAGTTTCCATATTTTTCAGGTTACAATACATCTGATCCAGAAACGTTTTACTATAAAAATGTAAACAAAACAGGACTGAAAATTATGTTAACAAATACAAAACAGATTTACTCTGCAGCATTTATTGCCCAACTATCTAGACAGGGTTTCGACTTATGGAAAGACATAGTAGACACAAAAACTGTCTGGGGTACTAAAGATTGACAAGTGCAGGGAATAGAAGCTTTATTTAGAGCCTGTATCATCCCTGAACAAATAATGTTTTTGAATGAAACTGTCCAACAAACATCTTGTCTTGGACTAGCCAAGATCAAAGAGATGAAGACACCCTCTGTACCAACACCTGCCAGTGATAATAATACACAGGCAGTGGTGACAGTTGACAATATACTACAACTCAACAAATCTAATTCTGATTGGAAAAAATGGTTGATCTGGCCCACAGACACGAACAAATGTCAGGAAAGATTCCTGAATAAAACTCAGGGGTTTACTATCCATAGGCCAGACCCAAGATATGTCCAAAGACAGCATCCGGGGGTAGTAACAACATACAGTGTAGGAAAAGTATGCCTCGATTGGCTTCAGAAATCTACACTACAGGATGTGAAACAACACTTATCCTTACTTAAGGACGACGCAGACCTTAGGGACTTCTTGCTTGGACCAAGAAGACCGCGTCAAAAACGTTTCATATATGCCGGCATTTATGCTGCCTATAATGAAGCATGGAAAGTGTCACAGATGGAGGCCGCAGAACGAATACGTGAACTTGATCGTATTAATTTAGAGAAAACCCTCTCTGTGGTCGACAATGGGTTAATAACTTTGTCCTCCAGAATATATTCATTGGATGGCATTGTATCCTCTGCTATCGACATACTAGAACAAGATTTGGCGATGTTACAACAAGGCCAATCTCAATTACGTTCTATTGTGTTATTAAGCTGCATGCTGCAATCTTTGCGTGCGGGCTATGTGCCTTGGCGTTTCATCAACACGTCAGCTCTGTTTGCAGAATACAATCTAACTGATAAACAGATCGAACTGGCACAAAGAGGAGCAAAGTATACAGTGTTGAATATTGAAAAACTGGAAAAGTTACCATTCACAGTGGCAGAAAAACCAGCTACAGAATGGCTCATTCATGGCAAAATCTCATTACCTGTGACTACTTTTCAGTTTCAGTATTGCCTCAGACAAATGCAAGCAGGCAAATATGAAAGGTTGGGTAAGGAATACATTAAGACATCTTGGGATTTACCGTATACATATAGATGTTGGAGTGGGGATCGTGAAGTGTTTTTGAGCGGTACACACAGTAAAAGTGCACTGAGCGGTTCACTTAAATGTCAGGACATTTCTTTACACGGGGCTTGCAATGGTTCTGTGGCAAATTTGTCTTGCCACCAGCAGGGTACACCAGCTGCTGTGATTAATCCAACGTTTGGACAACTTTCGAATGGGAGTTACCTCATGTTGAATGATCAGAGTTGCTGTGGCATGTTGCCAGGCATCCCATATCTAGTAACGGTCAACTCCAGGGTCACTTGCTGTATGCAAGTATTGTTTGTCCCAATAGACACAGTCAGGGAGTCGCCTTTGTGGCCTTCGCTGAACGTCTCTTTTATAAGATTTGATACTTTAAGCAGAATGAAAGCCATGCTTTTACAGCAAACAGTGCCTTTTGACCTCGGCCAAAGAAACCTATGATCTACAAGTAGCAAGGACTTCGGCTGAGATACAGACTTTAATACGTACAAACTGCCCTATACATTTCGTGGAAATGATAGGACATATCTTTAATATGTCTGATACAAGCGGAATTGTACATGTATTTAAGAGCATCTGCTCCGGTCTGTTAGCACCCTTCCAGGCAATACTCTGAATCATCCCGAACTTTGCACATTCGGTGTTTGGTGGCATACCATTAATTCTAGCACTTGTTGCCGGAATTCTATTTCTCTTCCTGCTATTACGCTATGGCCAGCCTATTCGCAGACATCACTCCGAGCGAAATGGAGAAAGCTCTCCTTGAACGAAAGTGGCGTGAGCGAATAGTACAGCTTTTGGGCATGACTCGTCTACGGGACCTGAATACCACATGGTTCCTGTCATTCAGACCAATCTGGCAAGATTGCATCTTACCTGTTCTACGATGCCTGCTATGCGGTGAAGAATGCGTGTTAGACACCTGTCTAACATTTCCATCAGCAACGCCAACGGATATCGATACTCTGCTGGACCCGATAACGGCCCATGCTCTGTGTTGTCCCCAGAGGCTACCAATCCTGATGACAGCATTCATTGAGATCTCACAGACGCTTCCGGCTGCTGCTGAGGTACGAGAAAGATCTACAGGCACACAGGTTACAACGGACGCGAACCTTGCTGCGGCATCCTATGCTGAAAGCGATGCTTCACATCTCTGTGCAATTAATCTACTACACGAGGTGTTCCAACTGACACCAACTTCAGTGGACGATGTTTTGTCTACAGAAATAGATGATCTCATGTTTACACCAGACCCGTACACTGACTCTGATTCGGCCCACAGTGTTCCAGAGATGCAGTAACAATTTGGCCTTCGTATTTCAAAACTTTGAACTCTTCCCAAATTGAATTTTTTCCCATTTTTTCGAACTAAATGGCAATTCAATCTGCTTGAAGTAGAACTAGCCTTATAGTACAGACTTTACGGTACTTCCTCCGACACTTTGTCATCTTATTTTGTCTAAAAAGTTCATTAATTTTCGTGACATGAAATGACTTTGATTTTGGACAACTTATTGATCATTTTCTGTCTCGTAAATATTACTGCTTATTTCATTCAAATTGCATTTAATTTCAAACTTTATGCCTGAAATGAAAAGCATTGCTTAATATGTACAGTGCCTTTTGCATTTTACTATGTTTTTTAATGCTTTTAAGAAATATTTTTTAATATGCGGTACTCCATTTAATGTTTAGCATTTTAAATGTTTAGCATTTTAGTATTATCGTACACACGAAAGTGGAGTGGGTGTTGTATTCCTCTTAGGGTGTCCATACACTGGCTTTCCTGTATCATGTCCTTATATATGCACAATTCGCCCTGCCCTTATATAGGCATAAAATCCCAGTCCTTATTTAGGCATTAAACCGTGCACTCCAAATACAGGCATGGTCTCCGACATCCGTCCACCCTAACGTCACAACGAGTTCTTGAAGAACAGACCCTTAGGCTTCGGGAGTTTCCCTAGCACAGAACTATTGATTTCTTCAAGGACTCATCTATTATGCATGAACCGTTATACCTTAGGGGTTCATTCATGATGTCTTCCGCTGTCCGATTCACGTCAATGCTAACATTCTGAGGTACCTCTCAGGTATAAATATACCTTCCCTAGCCCTTGTAAACTAGAGGAGACCTCGACTTCAGAGGAGCCCGTTTCCCGGCCTGACGCACTGAGAAGACGCTGTCATCCCTGCACGCAGAGAGTCCAGCTTCCAGTGATCTGACTTCCCTCGCGGGGTGTTGGAGTTCGAATCTGGCAAGAGATTCCTACCTCTCTCATTCTTAAGGTATGGAGCTGACTAGAACCTAGAGGGACTCTTGGCATACTAGGCTTAACATACTCTTAGTATTCCATAGTAAGGAATACTTCACCTACTTCATACCTCTCCCTACACCTAGGTTAGGTTAGGTACATTGGGGTAGAACTAGCTTAGAAACGCATCGTATGAGTACTCGCATTTTTAGTCTATGTTATTTATGTAAATGAATATCTACTAAAGATCATGCTAGCGCAGTATTATTTATTTCTACTGCTTACGCTGTACATTATTTATCTTGCATACTGTCTTGTGATCGTAACAGCACATTTTACTTACACTAGAAACAAGACTGTTTAATAAACCTTTTATTGAAACGCCCGTCTATTCTTTCTGTGTAACTTTGAGGAAAACTAAGCATGCACGATTGAGCTGAGTGAAATAGTTATCTATTGTTTCCACGACTCTGGGACACGTTCTGATTCTAAAGGGAAACAAAGTGGTCATCTTTTGCGGCTGCCAGAAACTACTCCCTTCTTGTTTGTCAAGGAGTTTCTAGTGGCCTCTGAGCTAGCTGGCACAAGTAATTAAGTTTAATATACTCGATAGGGACATACTGACCTTAGTCCTATGTCAAACCTATAGGGGATATTATTCCAATGCGCAGAGCCTATTAGGGAAATAGGAGCTACACTACACTAGTGGCCCAAGTACCCCACTGAGCCTTGCCCTATTTTGCACTTAGTTGCCTTAATGCTCATATCTGCATGCTGCTGGGCCTGAAGCACTTCCTTCAGGTAGACCAGGTGCTCCTTCCAGGTGGAACTGATTACAGACATATTATCAAGATAAGCTCCACTAGAGGTTTCATGATGTGCCTTCAACATGTTGACATATATTACCCTATGAGGGTTCCTTGGGGTACCTTAGTCTACCAGATAGGTGACTTCCCCCTTCTTTTCCAGAATTGGGTAGGGCCCAGTCTACTTGTCTTGGAGGGCCCTAAGAGCTACAGGTTCCAAAACCCACACTAACTGTCCTGGTTGGTATTCTACCAAGGTGCACGTCTGGTCATACCAGTGCTTGACAGCTCTTGATTGGCCTTCAAATTCTCATTACCTTGGGGAGGGTAGGGAGTGGTGAACTTGTAAGTAACACAACACTCATCCCACATTGCTTTCAGGTAGGCAGATAGGAAGTTGATGCCTCTATCTGAAATTACCTCCTTAGGAAAAATCATCCTCGTGAAGATGCCAAGTAGGCCCCTTAACTAGGCCTGGGCGGAAAACTACGCTACGCTCGCGGAGTTTGCACTACTACGCGCTACGAGAATTGCACGTAGCACAGTGCAAAAACGCGTAGCGTAGCAGGCATTTTTTGCTTGCTCGCGGTCCTCAACGTCAAGTTGGCGACCACGAGCGAGCAAAATCAACATCCCGGTGAGACTTTTTCCTCGTTCGCGATCAGCAACATCAAGTTGCCGATCGCGAGCGTGGAAAATAAACCTCCTGGCGAGATTCTCAACACGGGGAGGTCAGGTTTCTCATTGCGAGTGGTCGCCTATGCTCGCGACCGCTCACGATGAGAAACTACCAGTCCGCGTTGAGAAAGCTGCCACTCGAGTACAAATCTACTCGAGCGGCAGAAAACGACCGCTTGCACTGTGCAAGATGCCGTTTGCAATGATTGCACAGTGCGGACAAGCATCTGGCACTGAGCAATCAGTGCGAACAGCATTTTCCTACCGCACTACGCAGTTCGCGTAGCTACGCGTAGCGTGCGTAGTGCGAAGTGCACTTCGCGTAGCTACGCGTAGCTCCACTACGCGAACTGATACACTTCCACTAGGATGAGCCTGTTCCCATATACATTTTGAGGGCCAAAGGGACCAACAATATCTTTCCCTACCCTCTCAAAGGCAGTCCCCACCACAGGTAGTGGTATCTTGGAGCCTTTGGCTTGCTCCCTGTCTTGCCACTGGCTCGACTGGTGATGCCACAGGAGCAACAAAATTCCTTCACAGACAACTGGAGCCAATAGAAGTGATTGACCAACCTCTCTGAGGTTTTGGTCTGCCCCATATGACCAACTCAAGGGGTTGTCATGGGCCAGGTTGAGGAGGAATTCTCTGTATTGTTGGCAGACACCACTCTCTTGGTTGCCCCTGGTTTGGGGTCCCTTGCATCCCTATACAGAACTCCCTCATCCCAGTATACATTAATGGTACTACTTTCGCCCCCCTTTTCTTGCATCTCAGCCAATTGCATCAGGCTTTCAAGAGTGGGGAAAGCCATCTGTCACAGGAACAAATCCTCTCTGGAGAGACCACCTGCCCCGTGAAGTTTTGCCAAGTATGGCAGGACTGTGTAGGGAAAATCCTCTCATTTAGGCACCAGGCCCTTCCCTCAAGGCTAGGCTCCTTCTGGACCTGAGGACTCTGGGAAGCTGGCTGACCAGACTTCCTGCTCATTGTCTTTTTCCTAGGGACCTGGGTCATTTTTCCATACTCCTCATTCCCTTGACTTCCCTGTAAGGCTGCTTGTGCTCTTGTTTTTACACATATTCACTCAGGAAGGCCCAGCATTGCTGTGTGGGTCCTCATTTCCACAACTGCCCAGGCAGAAGTTTCCAGGTCATTTCCAACAGACACTGCACTGGGATGGCAGGGAACACAGCCACCTTCTTCAGGCCAGTAACCCCTCCCCAGTCAAAGTTCACCATAGCCATGGGATGGAACTTTGATTCATTGTCAGAGTTTTCTATCCGGTGCACATCAGCAGAAATTATTTGGTCTGGGGAAACCAGCTTGGCAATGACCATAGTTATGCTGGCATTTGTATCCCTCGGAGCCTTGCTCTCAATCCCATTGATCTTTGGCTACCGCCTGTACTTTTCCTTGCTTGGAGGACAGGTAGCCAAAGGATCAACTTCCACCCCATCCACTGATAATAGTCTGACCTCAGTATACCTTCTGGAATCTCTAAGGACAATTTCCACACCCATACCTACACTGGCAGTACCCTTTGGAAGATCACCAATGGGTGGTTTCTTGGAGCACCTAGAATCTCCTCTCTTGTGCCCTGGCTTCTGACAGTCATAACACACCCCAGCCTTTAAAGGGTCATAACTCTTTCCCAGCCCCCTTCCCATTGGACTGGGATGGGTCTCAGTCCCCCACCCCCTAGGGTATTCTTTTGGGGAAGGGTATTCTTTTGGGGGCTTTTTGGGGACTCGTATTTATGTTTGTTGCCCACATCTTTCCCTTGAAGAGGGCCCTGGTCCCTTTCTTAGGATCACCTCCATGTACCTTCTTGGGTACCCTAGTGTGCACCCATTCATCTGCCATCTTGCCCAGCTCTCTGGGACTAGACTGCCTTGAAGTTACCAGATGCTTGTGTAACATCTCTGATGAACAATTTGTAAGGATGTGATCTTTAATCATTAAATATTAGAGCCCTTTATACGTATCCACAATGGTATTCAGCCATCCAGTGCCTTAACTGAAGCATCCACAAAGTCAACCTATGTCTGTCTTGCCCCCTTGTGTGTGTAAGACTCTGCCATCTCAAAACCTAGTGTCAGGAGCCTATATCTCCCCACCACTGAAACCAGTCCCCACAATAAGGAATCCCAGTCCTGGGCACCCACCTTCCTCACCTGAGAGCTCTCTCATGAGATGCCTGACTCTTATTTATGAGATAAATGCTTTATAAGACAACAGCGGTGATGCACTCGAAGTATCGTAGGCCTGAAATTTACATGCTACCTAAAATACACAAACATCTTAGGGACCCCCCATTTCGCCCCATAGTATCGGGCTGTGGATCAATTCATGAGCCATTAGGCCAGTATTTGGATACATTTCTTCAACCAATTGTACAAACTGGTCCTACATATGTACAGGACACTACTCATTTTTTGACCCTATTAGGGAATCTTGTATTGCCAACTGGGGTAGAGTTATGGTTATGCACAGTGGATGTGGTGGCGTTATATACATCTATACCACACGTAGAGGGGATTGAGGCTGTTGAGTGGGCCCTCCTTCAATGAGACGACATACAGGCAGATAAAGTATTTCTTTTGGAACTCTTGCAATTTTGTTTATTTCACAGCTATTTTAAGTGGAAGGACAGGTATTTTTTACAGACAACCGGAACCTCTATGGGTTTTTCCGGGGCACCGAGTTATGCTAATATCTATATGATGAAGTTTGAACAAGAACACATTTGCGTGACCCAGAATGGACAGATCATCTGATTCTTTATCGTCGATATATTGATGATATATTTATCATGTGGCAGGGTACGCCAGATGTACTGAAGCAGAAGTTAGGTCAGTTGAATGACATGAATCCCAGAATAGACTTTTGGCCTAAGTTTAGTTTTGTGAATCAGGCCCAACATGTTTGTGTTACCTTCTTCAAGGATAATCGACATTGGAAAGATGAAAGGCTGCGTGAATAAGTCGGGATTCACAGATTTGTCATGCGGGTGCAATAGTTCACCGAGCTACTAGGCCCGGCTTGTACACTGGTGCACTAAAGAAAGTTAGGGCCCGATTCACAAAAGTAATCTGAGACAAAATCCTAACTTTACGACTTTCGGTATTCACAAAGGGCATTTAGGAATAGTAAAGTTAGGAATCCACTTAAAAGAAAAAAAATGGTAATCCCACGTGAAATCTTTTAAAACCATTCTTTCACAATTGAAATGCCCACGTACAATTTGCATTTCCTTCAGTTGTTCTAAAAGTCGCCAAAGGGCTACGCTGCTAGGGCAAAGAGGAGTTTCAACCATTGGTTTAGTCATCCAAAGGATGCACTGCTAGTGCAAAGCTTGGATGACCAACTCAAAAAGTTAACCCTGAGCTGCACTGCTAGTATAAAAGAGTGTTTTACTAATTAAAAAATACTTACAGGCCTAGATATTCTTTTCAAAATTTCTATGAGGAAGAACCACCTGGATCCCTTTATGGACATGAAGCTTGTTTACTTCACTCACTAACACGGCTACAAGGCATGTATTTTCTCCCGACCACTTTCCAAGTTTACTAGCCGCCACAGTAACACTGACAGCAAATTTTCAGACAAAGCTACATGTGCATTTATATCAGCAATCGGTCAAATTTCCAGGGTTTGTGCATGTCACATCAACCATCACGATGACACAAGTCGAGTTATCAACTATTAATTTCTATAAGTGATTACTAATTAGAATTATTAACATGATTGAATGCAAAAGTTACAAAATTCCTGCAATTGCTTACACATCCTAGAATTAATTAACCCTGAAACATTTCTGTTCTGTAATATCCATAAAAAGTAGAAAATATTCTGACTAGCAATTTTTGGTTCATAAATCTTTAAAGTATTTTTCCCGGTCTGTGTGAATCTTCACACCATCTGTATACACAGAACATATGTAAAGCTTTTATACAGTCTTCTGTTCTTTTCTGAAAGAAACTTCACTTTTAGTGGACGATACTACATTTTTAACAGTGCAAATCATGAATAAATTAATTAAGCTTGTTCATATTTCTGCACTTGAACTGAAAAATTAATAGCGATTATGAGTAACACGTTTGCAGAGCATCTTTCGCCAAATATGCATTACAGTTCAGCATAAAATATCTGCCACAAAGTGGCTTGCTGTAGCAAACTGCAATTTAGTTAATTGCTCAGTTTAAGAACCCTTATGACAAATGCTTTTCATCTTGAAAATTCTATTTTTTACAGTAGAAGAGTAGTCTTATAATTACAGAGTGGCAGGATGTGACAGACGAATTTAGAATTTTAGGAAAATATCTGTAGCTCGGATTACAATTAAAACCCTTTGTCTGCCAAAGGAATCCATGTCAAATAAAAAAAAGTGTTTTGTATTTCAATTAAAAAAGGGCATATCTCTGACCATTCCAAACAAGGGAAAGCAGTGGAAAAGAAATATTTGCATAATATAACACATTTGTGCAAGTTTACACTTGTTTGCTATTCACAAAGGTATTTTAATAGTAGTATCTTTTCAACTGCGGAGTATCCGCAAATAAAAAGATAGGACAGCCCTATGTTTTTATGAGCATATACTCCGCAGTCGTAAAGATACTACTAGTAAAATACCTTTGAGAATAGCAAGCAATCGTAAACTTACACAAAAGTGTAAGTTTAGCTTTGTACAGTGGCGACGTGCTTGAATAAAAAATGGTGGGCCGCGAAGGGGCCCGACTCACCATAATTCAGGAGCGGGAGCACGACCGGTGCGGCACTTCTCTTTGCTGTCCATGACCTTCCTGCTTGTGGAACGCAACTTCAACCAATCTTAGAGCTGCACTCATGCTGTGAAAGCAGCTCCAGAATTGATGGGAGCAGGATCACCCATCACTCAATTTGAGGCTGGGGGGCCTGTGCCAGCAATCCCCAAGCAGTTTCACAGCCTTTGGATTGCTGGGTCTACAATGTGCATGTCGGGCTGGCCGTTGCAAGACAGCCTGCCAATCCGACATGCGCACTGTAGACTAGTGCTGTTATCCTGCATTTGCAGGATTTAGCCCTGTGCCCACCCACAGGCTGTACACAGTGCGTGCTGGTGCAGTGGCAAATAAATAAGATGGCAGTGACATGCCCCTTTATTTTTTTGTGTTTGCATGCTGTGTTCCTGAGGAGGAGCCAGGCCCGTAATGATTAAAAATTGCAGATTCTCTGAGCCATTTGGTGAAGGAGAGCCCTAATTTTATTAAAAATATGTTGGCAAATATTATGCACCCTCTTCTTGCTCTTTGTTCAAGTAGCACATATTAAAAGCAAAAAAATAAAGCAAATTACCACAATCCTGCTTGTCAACGCAGGAAGTAGAAATACAAAAAAGGACACCATAATATTTAGTAGTCACACCGATCGGTTTCCTCTTTTCTTCCTTCATATGATCAAAGTCCATGGAGGAAGTGAAAAAAAACAAAATTATATCGGAAATGCCAAAATGAACCGTAGGTCTTCTTCTTTCTTGTGTCCCTCAGAGCAAAATATAATCAACATCTTGGACTGGCTGATTACCCACTTCCAAAGGAGTTGCTTCCAGCGTATTACATTTTGGGATAGTCAAAACCAGAACTAGGGAATAAAAATAATTTAACATGAGATCCCAGTTGGAATGGGTTGAAATTTAAGTTATGGGAAATATTATCCTTCCTGTCTTGAATAAAATCAGGACTCTCCTTCACCAAATGGCTAGCATAATCTGTAATTTCATTAGAACACTAGATGCTCTATTATGCATGTTTAAAGCTTATTCACCACAGACAATGCCATAAGCTGTAGTGGTTTTCACTATAAAATGTTAAAGGTAGAAACCCAGGACCAGTCAGCAGACCTGAAAGTGTCCTCTAATCTAGCACCAGCTCAAGAGGCTTTTGAGGCCTTAGCCCGAGGTCATAGCCCATCTTGCAGTATGGCCCTAAATAATTTTGATTCAACTACTCTAGGGACATTACCTCTTTTACCCACCAGCTCTGTTTAGCAGAAGAAACTGGAGTGGAGGGGCATGGCCAAAATTGTGGAATAGCCAGACGTGCGCCACCTCGACTCCTGGCCTGTCGGGGACTAGATGCCTGATTATCGGGACGGGCGGTTCCTGCACCACCACACAAGTTGGTCCTAGGACGTTGCTCACCCCAAAGCGTGGCCTCAGGGCAAGGGGATGGCGGCATAGAGTGAGTGTGGCAGTGGTGTGCCTCACTAGGGCAGAGGAGTACGGTGCACCGCGGCCTAGCAATGATCCTGCTGGGGCCTCACTGCAGCCAAGCGGGCAGTTCATTGCACCTAATACTGGCCCTGAATAGCTGTGGGATCCTGTGGAGATCACTTTGAGACCCCAGAGTGGCAGGGAGAAATTCTTAAAGGCTGCAACTGGCCTAACGCACTCATGATGGGCAGCGCACGACAACCTCAGACAGAGAGGTTCCCGGGGCCTGGTGATGAGTTACTTACAATGTCCAGTGCCATGGGTGTGCCCGCTTGATACCACATCCCTTTTGTGTCAATTCCGAAGCACTAAAGCAGCTTTGGATGAGGCCTGGGGCAGTGGGGGGGCTGCCTCATGTGGGAGGGGGTGGCACTGTGTCACCAGTGGTGGTGATTGCCTGGGCCTGTGGAGTGGTGATGCCTGTGGCAAAACTGAATGTAGGCAGGCTGGGGGCCCACAAAGGCCCCCCAGTCCAATTAAGCAAGGGATGAGGTTGTGCCAATGTAAGTGATATCTGGGAGTGCCCAGATGACATGGGAAGATCAGCTCGCCCCGAAGATGCGGGCCTATTCCTATGCAGTGTAGAAATGAATAAGGGGATTGACAGAAAACCTCCCAATGAAGATTTACTTGTTCTTGCGACCACCTGAAGCCACAGGAACTTCCTTGAACATTATGGAGACAAGAGAGTGAAGTGCTAGGGTGACTTGACTGAATGAAGAGGGGATCTGCCTGCCAAGAAGAAAAAATCCTCCTGAGGGGGTCTTCTAGCCTATTTAGACAAATTAAGGCTGCAACCAGACCAGATGGAAATAAGTGAACATGAGATTGTCGCACAAGATGCGGATACGTAATCTCCCCCCATGGCCTTAACAAAGTTTGATCTCTTTGAGAGACTTTATGCCTTTAAAACGGGACTTAGAGATGACTTGAAGGTGGACATAGAGAAGAGCTTGGCTGAACTGCAAATACATCTTTGCATTAAAATTCAATAGCTTCAATGTGCTATTGACCCAGAGGGTCAGAAATTGCTGGATGTGGAAACTAAAACTGATTTATTAGAAAATGTACAGGTAAACATCTGCCTCAGTAGGGAGGCCATGTACTAGCAACTACTGGACACACTTGCCAAAATTGACAAAGGATATTTTGGACTCCAACCTGGAAGCCTTTGCAGTGGGAATGCTCACTTCCTTGCTGGGAGATGGATAACAAGAGGTGGAACTAGACAGGGTCCAACATATTGGCCCTAAAAGATCTCCACTACCACTGAAACAGAGGGATATTGTTGCCAAGTTTCACTATCATTCAAAGAAAGAGGCAGTACTGAGGATCTCATGAATTAAGGTGAATTATTTTTCCAAGAACACACCTTACCATTTATCAAAAGATTCCTCAAGCTACTCTCCAGTGGCTCCTGTTTTTTAGGCCAATCACCAAAACGTTGAGAGGAGATAACATCAGATGTTGATTGACCCACCCATTCTGCCTGATTTTCGAGAGGTTGGGGAAGTATTTTTATGTGACAGACAAGTTGCAAGCTGCCCAGCTCTTGGACCTCTAATATTCTGAAGTGGACCCTAAAGAAACAGTGCAAAAGGGGGATTTGAGCTAGCTGGCCCAGAAGATGGCCACAAATGAATGGAGCCACCCAAGGATGGAGGTTACCTGCTTGGCTCAGGGGATCAAGACTGGCGCTGAATTCTGAACTGCACAAAGAAATATTGATAATGGTGGAGGGGAAGTTTTGGATTTTGGTGCTTCTTTCTCATCTTTCCTCTTCATTTGGCTCTTGGTTAGATGTTTGGTCGGGGAGAAAGTGGGTGGTTGTGGCATGAGGAGGAATGACGGGATGCAGCAACTGTTAAGGACACAAATGCTGATCTCAGCTAGGCCAGGGTAAGGGAGGGGTCCAATTTACTTTCTTTAATTTGATACATTACCCAGTGTACGAATATTCTTCGCAGGGGAGGCTGGGGACTGTGTCCATTGGAGGGCAGGGGGTCCTTTGCCCCCAGATTCTGAAGATTAAGAGCTGTAGTCTGGCTGAGCTTCACCTTCAGTTTGGTAGGTATGATTTTCTTCCTATTTTGTTTGATATTTTCAGTTTTGGAGTTTTTAAGATATGCTATGAGGGGTATGAAGATCCATAAGCAATTAGGGGACTACAAAAGAATTCATATTATCTTTAGGTTACCTCACGTGCAAGCCTTCATCTCATACATTGCAAATCAATGTCTGTCACCAAGCTGAACAACCCAATTAAGAGAGGGCCAATAAGGAAAAGCATCAAAAATAGCCAACTTCACATTTTGTACTTGCAGGAGACTCAATTACTGCAGAGAGATCAGGGTAAGATGAGGCACAAGGCATACCAAACCACATATTACTCCTTGGCTTCCACTAAGCAGCAGACAGTGGCCATTCTTCTTAAACATAATTTCCCCTTGATATTCTCATAAATTAGAGTGGATAAGGAGAGTTGTTCCTTATTTCTTGTGGGCACCCTGCACAGCCACCAGATTATCTTTGCTATGGTATACACACCAAACATAGCATAGAACATATTTTTATTACAACTTCTAGAAGTGCTGGCTGTGTTGGCGAGAGGCAGCATTGTTCTTACAAAGGGCATTAAGAAGTATGGGTCTTGGAAAGGAACAGAGAGGTTAGGAGGATGAAATATTCTCAAAGAAACTAAAAAAAGCCCTCAATGACCTAGGCTTGATGGACGCATAGCACAAATACACAAATAGAGAAGGAATACATGAATTACTCACATGCTCACTGCACATACTCCTGCATAGACTATGCTATTGTTATCAGTGCTCTTTTGTCCAAAGTTAGATCGGCAACTGTAGTGTTGGATGACTCTCCGATCACTGTTTATTTGGCCTTGGGAATGAGGGAGCAGGGAAGAAATGGTGGTTTCCCCCTTCATTGTTGACAGATCCAATTGTGTAGGAAGAAATCAACCAACAGACCAATGACTATTTTAGGCTGAATGAAGAGGAGGATCCATCGGGAGGGTCTGGGAAGCCTTCAAAGCACTGATACGAGGTAGGTATATCACAAAAACTAGAGGAGCAAGTACATTATCTGATGTACTTGCTCTGGGATCTGAAGTACAATATGAACGGTTGACCTACATCTCCTCACAGACTACAAGCAAACTCATTGCAGCTTAGGGTCCAATGCATTACACAAATCAAGTTGAATAAGCACTGCTACATTTAAAGAGGTGGGCTTACATCACCGGAGGCAAGGTAGGCACACAATTGTCTTGAGTCTTAAGAGGTAAACAGGAGAAAGAATATATAAAAGATATTCAACCTGCATGGGGGTTGTATTAATAGATTATGTTAACAAACTTAATGAATTCAGGCAATTCTATTCTAAGTTGTATACTAGAGAAGCCTGTCTCAATCAGAGCAACAACATTATCTAAAAAGTATTCCGCTCCCCAATGTGACTTATGTTGAATGGGAAAGTTTGGATTAACCCATACATGTAGCGGAGGTTAAGGTTGCAATGAAACTCCTGAAACTTGAAAAGGCTACAGGTCCAGATGGGTTCATGGCCCTGTTTTCTAAAACTTTTTTCAAAAATTAGCACCAAACTGGTGGACCTTTTCAATTATTGTGCGATCAAGGGGGTTATGCTGCCGACGATTAGCAAGGCCCTTACTAGAGTCATACCCAAATCTGGTAAAGATGTTAGATAATGTGCCTCTTATAACCCATATCACTTCTTACTAGAGGTGCCTAGCTTTATGCTAAAATCTTGGCCTCCTGCCTCAGCAAGGTACTGCTATCTCTGATTCACCCATATTGCAGTGGAGTTGTACAGGGACGAAAACCCCATAACAACATTAGGGCAGTAATCAGGCTAGTTGAAACAGCTTCACTTAAAGATATAGCTGTGATTGTCCAGCCTCTGGACTGGCAGTCTTTCTAACAGGTGAAATGGCCTTTTCTGCATTTGATACTTAAGCAAATAGGGTTTGGAAGACACTTTTTGAATATGGTTTTTCTGAACAACTCTCGGCCCACAACAAGAATTGCTCTTAATGGATTCACTACATTTAGGGAGATAATGGGTTGTCCAAGTGCAATGTCCCCAGAAGTGATGCTCTGGGTCCTGAAGCCAGACGCTCTTAAGGTAATGACTACGTGCTGGTGGCATATGGTTGTACATTGTCTGGGGTAGCAAAACTGAACATATCATTTAAATGAAAGAAAATGGACATGTGCCATGATCTCAGTGATATCACAGAATTTTGTTCACTCTAGCATTCGAAAGCTTAGTAAGTTAATTGAACGTAAGACAATTATATTTTGAGGTCAAATGGGGCTGGTACATGAAGTAATGAGTAAAGCCCTCCAGAACACACTGCTCCCACTACTTTGGAGAGACATGGGGCTTTTCAATTGAACATGTAGGTATGATTGTCTTTTGCCCTGAGCTTGCCATATGAAATCAATGGAGCTGGGCTACTAGGGAAAAGGATCTACAAGGTTTATATTGATTAATATGAGAAAGGTCAGTTCTTTTCCTTTCAGGGTGGGGTGCGAGACGGATTTTGGTTGGGGAAGGTTAGTTTGAATTATGTGTTACTTTGCTTTTTGAGTTGATCCCTATTGCAGTCGACCCTCACAATGTAAATGGCATAATTACAAATCCTTTGATATGGGATGGCAGACTGAGAGTGTACTGCTTTGCAAATGATCTGTAAACTAAAAATTTAATAAACAGAATTTTGTAAAAAGGAAGAAACCAAAGTGTAAAGTTTGCAAACAGAAATTAGTAACTGAGGGGAGGATGTTCTCAAGTCATCTGTCACCTGCACATACTACTTAATCCATCTTTCCAGACACAACTTGTAATATAATGGGAGAGCATGAAACTCAATTGCATTATAATAATTTGTTTAATTGCTTAGTAATAAAAAAATGAACCCCATTTTGGGAAAAACTGCATAGAGGAACTAGCTCTAACGTCAGAAACTCTCCTAAAATATATATTAACTCCACTAATATTACAAGAATAATGGATGAACTTTGTAACAATAGTTCATCATTAGCTTTCCAGGAGTCAAACAATTGCAGCGCCACATTGGCATTCCACAGTAAAGGATAGTTTGGCTTAAGCAGATTCAAATACCTTTAGCAATCTACACACTAGAGGATGTTCACCTACCAGTTTATTGGCCACCTTCAGATGCCCGCCAAAATAGATTATTTCTACCCTTGTATAGTACAGTATACATTTTGATGAGATGCCATAGAAGTTATGAAATTAAGAACTGCAGAGACGTGACAAAACAGAGTTAATATTCTTTTCCATACTCCAGTCAGATCAGATGTCCCAAGCTGATTTGTATGCTTTTGTTGTTCTAGCTGCCCAGGATGCGATAATGTATTCACAAGATGATTCCTAAATTTCTGGAAATTCTGAAAGTTCCACCTGAACAAGATTGCCCTGTAAGACTAGATCATAATATTGTCCTTCATGATTCATCAATAACTGTGAAAGGACTGGTAATAGGATTGGGAGATCCAACAACAACTCCAGTATGAAGGATACCAAGGCCTACCTGTGGATCTTTGTGAGACACCTGGCTATAAACAAGAAAAGGGAGAAAAGCAACTTTAATCTTGCAGAACAGCATTGGTTATCAACGTCTCTGTTTCTGTTCTCCAACTGAAGAACCAACAAAGCAAAGGTATTATTAGGGAGGCAGATAGGTGCACCGTAAAAGGTCCCCATTCCTGTTGAGAGCCTTGAAGATCCCAGAATGCATCTGCCAATCGCTGCCATCCCAAACTCTTCTGGAGTACCAATTCACCACCATGTTGCACAAGCCCAGAAAATATTTCGCTATCAATTATATTCCCTGATGAAAACGGAATTCCCAGAATGATTGTGCTAGGATCGCTAATAGTTTCAATCTTGTTTTCTCCATCTTGTTTTCCCCAATTGATTGACGTACCTTACAGTGGTTAAATTGTCCATAAGCAGCAGAACTGCACAACTCACTTTGCCTTTTCTAAAGCTCTAAATCACAAAGGAGTCTGAATGAAGCACTAAAAAATGTATGTACACTATTGATTCCTTCTTTCATCATCCTCCCCTAGTAAAGAAGCTGCCCATCCACAGAGGCATGCATCTAACTCTAATATAAGATTGAGGGTGTAGGAAAACCCCCTGACTATTCCATCCATCTATATGAGACAACCAACAGGTTATTTAATTCCAGTACTCATGATCTAAAGGGACTACCTCTGAGGAGGCTAATCCTTTTTGTAGGTACATTATTTTTAGGTGCTACAGAGCTCCATAATAAAAGGGACTGGGAAATATCACCGGAATCAAGGATGGCAGTAGACCCACCCGTCTAAATGGTCCAGAGAAACTACCTGATGGCCCAGAGTTGCTCTTAGGTCCTTTATTAGCAAGTTCAATGAAGTCTTCAAAAATAAAAGGGACTCCTTCTCTTAATCCATCAAGATAGGCCCACATTTGATTTCGCCAAATTTACAATGATGCCAAAGGACAGAATCAGGTCTAGAGCATTCTGCACCTGGTTTAACAAGAAATATTTTTCCTGATCCAAGAAGATCATATTGTCTAAATAGATGAACATCAAGTGTCCTTGAACTCTGATGGTCGCCACAAGTGGCTTCAGTAGCTTGATAAAACACCAAGGAGCTGAAAACACAGCGAAAGGAAGTACCCACAGTTCCTTTGACAGTGGCAGGTATTCAGGTTCTCCTCCCTTCATTTCAATCTGCCTTCATCTGCTTTATAGTCCTGTGTTCACACAGCAAGTACAATGGGCCAATCTCTTTTAAGTGATGGCTAATGAATAGGTACTGCTATGAGAGGGAATCAAAACACAGCGAAAAAGCAAAAATATTAGTAAATATGCATTACAATATCCAGGCATGAGACTACCATTAACTCAGACAAAATCTTATTGTGCTCTTGAAATTATAGGTAATCTGTTGAACACTTTGGGGCCGATTCCGATCTCGGCCGGTAGGGCACCGAATCGGATTCGGCTTAACCGGATCCGATTCGGAGCCCTCTTTCCCGACCGATTAGTACGTGCGTCCGGGCGAGCGAGTACGATGCGAGCGCACGCGAAATCGCCGACTGACTCGTACGCGGGTCCGACCCGCTCCGACCGACTCGCATGGACACAACTCGCACCGCGCAATGGAGACGTTCCCCGGCCGGGCAAGTACGATGCGCGCCTCGAGCAGTCCGACCGACTCGTGCCGTCCGGCTCCAAAGGGCAGTCGGAGCCGGACTTTGGGGGTCCGTGTCGGACCCCCCTGTACGCGTAGCCACGCGAGTCGCACACAGGGGGGACCCATGGGTCCCCCATACCTGTGCATGTACGGCGCGATTCGCATCGACGTGTACCCGCTGTAGGGGGCGCCCTTGTTCGCCTCGCACCCATTGAGTCAATGGGAGCCCGCGTACGCGTTGTACGACCGGGGTCCATTGACTTCAATGGGAGTTCGACCGAATCGAGTCCGATTGCATGCGTACGCATCGTACTCGTTCGGTCGGGCTGCTAGAGTCCGATTCGGTCGGAAATCTCTCCGGGTCCGGCTCGGTCGGAGTGATTTCCGGCCTGAATCGGAATCGGCCCCTTAGTCTCTTTCAAAAGACCCCTCTATGATGCAAACTCAGCCTGTAAAGATCTGATGTAAATCTTGTCTGAATCTAGTCTGGGTCTAGTTGAAGAAGAGCGGTATATCATTAGTAGAGTAGTAGCGACCTGGCAAGTAGCAAAAAAGCAGGAGTTAGGCCAACTTTTGACTAATATTTTCTAAAAATGGTCAACTGCAGTGCCAAAGTCGGCTTACCTTAATGTGGTCTGTTAGAAACAATTCACAGTATCCTCTACTCCATAGACATCAATAATGTGGAGCTTGCAATTGATCCAGCGAGTTACTAGCAACGAGCATTCATACACCAAATACTCACTTGGGCCCATACATTCATACTACGCTAGCAATTTTCCGCTGGTGGGTCAGTTGTACTCTTTATCAAAAATCCCTGCTACCAATTACTTTTCTGATTGAAGAGTAATGACTTACCAATGGACCCCCTATTAATTGGGAAGTTTAAAATGAGTGACATTCATTACAATTCATAATCCTGAAATAATCACTGAGTCAGGAAGTTTTAAAATGTTTATCTAAAGATTTAGCAGAGTAAAGTACAGAATCACATGATACTTAATCGTATATCAAGGATGAAGCACAATAATCAATTATCGATCAATGACGGTCCCTCAGAAAGAAGAAGATAGAGACAGCAGCGCAACTAAGGTTTGCATTTATATTTACCTAAAAGTGCGAGAACCAAACCCCTTGGCCAAGGAGTTGGAAAGATAGGACCCAGGAAGGATGAAGAGCAAAGACCTCCTCCAGGTTCAGGACAGGACTGGTGACCTCTCTATCAACGACGCCTGCATCGTTCCCCTCTCTAATACTTCGCTTCTCCTCCAATTTCTCCTGTGTCTTCCTTCTAATGGACTCCGCTGCCCCCTCCTCAGGACCTCTCTGGACAGCGGTTCAGTCTGCAATCGATCAGCTCGTTCTGTGGTTCTTCAAGCTGACAGCCTTAATGCTAACTAATTAACTAATTCTATATCTATTATACCCTTCTACGCCCATGTACCTCCCATCAATGTTGCAAAAATATGGGCCCACTACTTCTGATTGGACGGGGACAGGGGTTGATCCTCACACCATATCGATTTAATTCAATTTCTTTAAGCCCATTGTTTAGAAATACCGCCCATCACAATTAATACATTTGCTTTATTTCCCACCCGTCTCCCGACAAGTTAAATACATTGTTCATATAAATTGTTTCTTTTCGGTAGGGACATCGTGGGTACAATAGTGTTGGCCAGCAGGTCATGGCCTTGGACGACGTCCAGGTTGACTTCATCTTTTCCTCTGGGCAGCCATGTTGGGCGCATGCGCAGAACCATTGTCTCAGCTTCATTTTTACATTTTCTATTTTTCACATCTTTCAGTTTCTTGTATAATTCACTTTTCAGATCTTCTAGTTCAATTTCATCAAACTTTCTTTTCTTTCCTTTTCCTGTCACTCTATACGATTCATTCTTTCTACAACATTTGCACCATATTATTATTGACATTACTATTATTGCTATCCCTGCTAAGGGTACTAATATTTGACCTATAAGTCCTTTCCCTACATTAGCAAACCAGGTACCAATTGACGTAATACTATTCATCAATCTTTCCCATACACTATCAACTTCCAGTGGTTTTAGTTCCTTCTCAAGTTTTGTTATATTCTGTATATATGTTCCAATTTCTTCACTTTTATCAGGTATATAAGTGCAACAGTGTTTCGACTTCAATAATTTACAGACTCCGCCCTCTTTTGCCAATATAATGTCAAGAGCAAGTCGATTTTGCATAACCATAGATCTAATCGCAACCATCTCCGCATTAATCATTAGAAATCCTCCAGCAGTGTCTGTTGATAAACGATCAACCACTGTAGATAATTTACATATTTTCATTGAGTTCAGAATTATCCCCACTGAAGGTATCAATGCACCAAATATATCACCTACAATTTCTGAAAAACTAGCTCTTTTATTACGTGTTAATTCACTATTATTTTCATTGCTCCCAGTGTTTCTTTTTACATGGTATATTTTTGGAAAAACTATTCCAAAATAACAACTTCCATACCAACGTGCAGGAAGCCTAAAGTAAGCTTTATTCCCACACACATAATAGATTCCAGGAAAAACAGAATCTGTTCCTCCTTTTAGTCCCCAACCTCCAAGAATTAAGAAATTATGTTCACATTCACTGGTACCGATGAAAACATTGTTATATTCAGTCTTTAACCTATGTAGACAAATTTTCCCTGTTTTTACAAAATCCAGAGCCATAGCAGCTTGAGCCTTGCCAGGTGTGTAACTACCCTCTATCTCAGCCCAAGGTGGCAAATGAGCCTTATGCTCAGAAGCTTCCTTTTGGAAATCTTGTCTTCTATCTTCTACTAAATTCAAAAATATCTTTTCTTCTTCATGTAACGAACATGTTAGATTGCTTCTATGTGCATGTGTTATATCTATTGATTTCATTGTTAGGAAAAATTCTCCCATAAACTGTGCATCTTGACTACTAAGCACTGGGTTCATATTCTTTCGAATCGGAACCTCAGAAAATATTACATCTATGTTTGAATAATAATACTGAAGTCTCCCTGTTCTGTAGAATAAGCTAGCCAATACACTACATGATATGCCATAAGTTAATGGCAAGTGATGATATGTTAACCCTTCTGCTACTGACTCGGGTAACTTCATACAGACATAACAATTACTAACTTCCATTGTATCTACATATTGAAACAATAATTTTGTGAAAACATTCAAACTAGTGTCGTTATCGGTTACTTCATGATGAAATTCTGGTTCATCCTCTGCCTTTAGTTCTACTTTATTACTTTTCAAGTTCTCTGTTTTTCCTTTCGTTTCATTGTTAATCTTTTTATCCATTATCAGAAGATAAGGAATTGCTATGATCATAGCTAACCATACTATAAGCACCACTATCAAACTACATATGCAGATAGTACAGTATCTTTTACAACATTTCTGTTTTGATCTTCCAGTAACTCTATCGTCAGGCATTTTTGACAAGGAAGATTTCTCTTCTTATCTTTATTTCAAATCTCTTTACGTTATCAGGGTGGTTTTATTTCTTTTTCATAAGTCAGTTCCGCACTGGTTCCTTCGTCACCACTTTCACTTGACTCTGAGCTCTCGTAGTCTTCAAGGATGATATAAGTCCAATCAGGACCTTTACATTTGTTGTTCACAAGTTTCAGTCTTTTGCTTCTTCGTTTTTCAGTTCTACTTTCTTGTCCCGTTTGGCTTGTCACTTCGTTTACTTGTTCTGGATCTTCACTTCTGGTTGTTATGTGGTATTTTACTCTTTTAATGACACTAGGCCAATGATCACCTTTTCTGGTTCTCTTTGTTTGCACTGTCTCTTTACTTTTTATTTCTTCTTCAGAAATTCTTTTATTTTCAGGTTGTGGCACAGTTTGGTTTTCTTCAATTTCAGTTTCTTTTATTTGTTCTTTTTCAGGTCTTATTGGTTTCTCTTCAGCTGCTCCACTGTGAGTTTCTAATAACTGACCTTGTTCTTGATTTACGTGTTCAGGTTCGAGATTCTCGGGATCTTCTTCTTGAGTGTATTTTTCGAGATCTAACTCGTTCTGATCAGGGCTTATTGCACTTTGTACTTCTGCAGGCTGACCGCGTTCTTCTAAACCTGTCTGTCCCTGCTCAAAATGTGTTAGTTCGTTGTTGATTTGAGCTCGATTTCCTCTCCCTATTTGATCCTGCTCAGGTTCTCTTATTGTTTCATTTTCTTCCTCCTGGGCTGCTTCTTCTTCACCTATCTGATCTTCTTCAATTTCTTCTAAATTTGTTCGACTTCTCGTTCTGCTGTAGACTTCAGGTATTTCCACCACCGGTATCCAGTCCTGACTTGTGCTCGGTTGTTCTCCTTCAGCTTCCCTCGAATCTCTGACCTGAGATTCTTCAGCTGGGCAACCTTCAGCTTCCTCAGTTATTGATGCTGTCTGAGGATTTTCTTCTTCAGGGTCTGGTACTCTTTTGGTGTGACTTACATGAATCCAATTAGGAAATCCTGCACATTTCACTGCTGTGTTCGTAACTAGTATGACCTGACAAGGTTCGCCCCACCTGGGTGATAAACACGTTTCTCTGGTGTGATGCTTCACAACCACCCAGTCTCTGGGATTCAGATCATGCTCTTGTTCAGGCTGCCTGGAAACTGCGTCTTCCCCAACCTGGTGAGAGACAGAACGCACTAGGTCAGCCAATCTTTTGCAATAATCCAGAACCATATCATCAGTTATATTCAGCAGTTTATTTGTAGGAACATGTGCTTGTCTCATTGCTCTTCCCATGAGTATTTCGTGCGGACTCAATCCGGTATTTCTATCAGGAATGCTTCTGAGTCCCATCAAAACAAGTGGCAATGCATCCGGCCAATCTAACGATGTTGATGCACATATTTTTGCCAATCTGGATTTTATTGTGTCATTCATTTGTTCAACCACTCCAGAAGCCTCTGGACGATATGCACAGTGCAATTTTTGCTCAATTTGGAATGCTTCACAGATTATTCTAATCACATCACTGTTGAAGTGCCTTCCTCTATCTGATTCCAAAGTTACTGGGAAACCAAATCTAGGAATGAGTTCTCGTAGCAACAACTTTGCGACTGTAATACTGTCATTCCTTCTGGTAGGGTAAGCCTCCACCCACTTTGAAAACAGACACACTATGACAAGTACATATTTCAGTCCTCTACATGGTGGTAACTGAATGAAATCAAGTTGCAGTCTCACAAATGGACCCTCTGCCTTTCCAATTTTCCCAAACCCAATTATTGTTTTTCTTCCTGGATTATGCATTTGGCAAGTTAAACATCTCTGGCAAAGACTCTCTGCTACGGCCCTAAACCTTGGATTGTACCAATTTTGTCTGAAGAGCCTAATCATTGCATCTCTCCCTACATGTGTGTCTCCATGATACATCCTGGCCATTTGTGAAAGCAGACAGTCGGGCATGACTGGTCTGCCATCGGCATAAATCCACACATCGTCGTCTGCCCTTTGGGAACATCCCATTTTAATCCATGCATTTCTTTCACTCTCATCAGCATCATCTTGTAATCGTTTTACATCATTCCATGTTTCAGGAGGTGCATACAGCATAGGTTGGCAGCTGATTCCCATTCTTTCAACCCTTTTATTAACTGACAACCTGTTTTTGGCACAGTGTTGAGCCACCAAATCTGCATATCTGTTACCGACTACCACCCAGTCATCTCCTGATTGGTGTGCAGCACATTTCACCACAGCCAATTCTTTTGGTGATTGTATTGCTTCCAGTAGTTCTTTTACGAACTGTCCATTTTTAATGGGGGATCCTGAAGAAGTCATGAAATCCCTCTGCATCCATAATTGGCCAAAATCATGCACAACCCCGTAACCATATTGGCTATCTGTAAATATAGTTACTTTCTGGTTCTGCCCAATTTTGCAGGCTTTTATTAAAGAAATCAATTCAGCTATTGTGCAGATTTTACTCCTGGTAAATAGGATGCTTCGACTATTTCAGTTAATTCACATACTGCATATGCTGCAGTTAGTTTACCATCTTCATGCCTTTGGCACGAACCATCAACAAACAGCTCCCTGTCTGGTTCCCTGAGGGGTAGTTCCTGGATGTCAGGACGTGGTTTCGTGCACAATTCTGTGACTTGTAAACAATCATGTTCCTCTTCATCATCTTTAACTTCCTCATGATATGGATCTGGTAGTAAGGTAGCAGGATTTACTATTGTGCACCTTACAATTGTCACATTTTCAGCACCCAATATTATTCTTTCATATTTAGTCAGCCGACTAGGAGTAAGATGCTGAGTTCGGGTTCTTGTCAACAGAATCACAACTGAATGTGGAACAAACACTTTAACAGGGTGTCCCATTACAATTGATTCACTTTGTTGAATGCTCAAACATGTAGCCGCTACTGCTTTTAAGCAGCCTGGCAATGAGGCTGCCACTGGGTCCAACGTAGCAGAAAATATGCTATAGGACGTCTGTCCAAACCATGTCTCTGAGTTAAGACTGAAAGTGCACAATTTTCTCTCTCATGACAGAATAATGCAAATTTTCTTTTATAATCAGGCATGCCTAGGGCAGGTGCTGCGCACAAAGCATTTCTTAATTTTACAAAAGCTCCTACGCTCTCATCATCCCACTCCACTCGGTCCTTTGCCTTCTTTTTTGTCATTTGAATTAATGGCTTTGCTAGCAGAGAAAACCCTAGTATCCATTGTCAACAATAACCCACTATTCCAAGGAACATTCTCACTTCTCGTTGGGAGACAGGCATTTGCATTTTCTTGATTAATTTTACTCTTTCAGAGGTTATCCTTCTTTTTCCCCTCTCAATTTGGTGTCCTAGATACATAACTGCTGTTGTACAAAACTGCAACTTTTCAGGTGAAACTTTATGCCCTTCTTCAGCTAAATGATTTAATAATGCAATGGAGTCAACAACACAGTCCTCTCTGGTGTTTGATGCCACCAGTAAATCATCTATGTACTGTACTAAGACTGAGCTTCCTGGCATCACTAGTTTCTCTAGGCACTTTTTCAATATCTGATTAAAGATGGAAGGACTTTCCGTGTACCCCTGAGGAACACGATTCCATACATAGACTTTGTTTTCAAATTTAAATGAAAAAAGATACTGACTATCTGGGTGCAAGGGTATTGAAAAGAAGGCCTGGCATAAACCAATCACGGTAAACCATCCTGCACTCCAAGGAATCTGGTATAGAATTACTGCAGGATTTGGCACTATAGGACAACAAGGTTCCACAATCTTATTTATTTTTCGCAGATCCTGAACAATCCTATACTTTCCACTAGGTTTCTTCAGACCCATGATTGGTGAGTTACAAGGGATATTCATTACTTCTTTTAATATGTCTTGTTTTACCATTCTGTTAATTTCTTCAATGACTCCTGCCTTTACTTCTGCACTCATTTTGTATTGTCTAGTATTTGGGAAAATCGCACCTTCTTTTACAGTGATTTTAACTGGGTCTATTTTGGCCATAAGTCCTACTTCCTTTCCCGTGAAATCCCATACCATGGAATTTACCGTAGTTTTTAATTCTTCTGGCAACTCGTCTTTCGTTATCAAAGAGAACATTTCATCTACTTCTGTACCTTGTTTTGCAATCATAAATTTATATACATGGTCTTCGTCCGGGGTCTGAACTGCCACACCATCCGGCGTGCAGAAAATTGTGCAGTTCATTTTACACAACAAATCTCGGCCCAATAAATTTACTGGACTGGAATCACACACTACAAATTGATGCATTTCTCTAAAATTTCCAATTTTTACTTCCATTGGTTCGGTAAGAGGTGTTCTAATCTTTCAATTAGCTACCCCCACAACTTGGATAGCTTCTCCAGAGAGAGGAAGGTCTGGGATGTCTGCTGTTCTCACAGTAGACCTGGTAGCACCAGTGTCCAAAAGGAAAGTAATATCATTACCCTTCACATTCCCTTCGACATATGGACCTGACTGATCTACCGGTAAGGATGCGCCAAGTACGCACTCCTTCTCCCCCTCTCCTAGGCACCGTCATTGGCTACATGGACAAAAGTCGTCCTGTAAAAGAAATTGTGAGGTTACATAATCATTCTTACCACTTCCTCCTTGATATCCGACGTCTGTACCGTGCTTTGCTCTGCTTACATTACCCTGTATAGGTGCAGGTGGCAACTGACTCTGATGATTTACACCCTGTTGTGAGTCATTCTGCATCTGTGGATTTAAATTTTGATTTGGGCCATTATTATTCCGCATCTTTTTACATTCATCCTTCCAATGCCCCAATTTTCCGCATCCATGGCAAGGAAATTTCTTTTTAGCCTCTTCTCTACTCATTCGTCCTCTCATTTTTCCACCCTTCCCAGTGTCACCAATCGTTCCAGAATCTTTTCCCTGATTATCACTTGGATTATCCAAATTGATTCCCTGTCGCTCAGCCATTTTTACCTGAGCCCACATCACTTTCTCTTGCAATTTCTTGTGTCTATCCTCAATGTCATCTCCACAATATTTTGCATATTTCAAGATCTCGTCGATCGGTTTCCCTTGCCAGCACAACATGTGCTGCTTAATCATCTGACAAATTTCTGGTTTTAGTCCATAAACAAATCTGTAAACAAACTGACTCATGTTTTTATCTCCAATATCCTCCAATCCACTATACTGTTTGAATACCTGCAATAAACGTTCGTAATACGCATGTACCGATTCACTAGCTTCTTGGGTAGTTCTGTCTATTTTCACCCAATCTGTTTCTTTTGGTGGTATTTTTCCCTTCAGGTAAATTATTACCTGCTGATACTTTTTCATTACATCACTTGATGGGGCACCTGTCTTTGGATCTCTAGGATACTCTTCACTTGGCCAATCAACCGTAATTTTACAATGTGTCCATAAATCGGCAGGTACCACTATGTCGAACAAACCATCCAAGTACTTCAACAATACCTTTGACACTTTCACAAACCTCTCAACCTGCTTGTACCACTCAATTGGTTTTTCCCTCAACTTGGGAAAATCATTTGTAAATGACAAAATATCCTGTCTGCTCCAAGGGACATGTACATATCCTCCTCCAGGTACTTCTCTCATCGGATACATTTGATCTGTTTTCCCTGTTTCCTTCATTAAATATTCAGAAGTGGTTCTACTGTACCGTGCCTCTTCCTTTTTCTTTGTCCATCTAACTCTCCATTTATCTAGATCTCCCCATTTTTGCAAAACTGACATCAATTCTTTTACTTGTAGTTTCCTTCCAGAGGCATTCATGTTTTCTAAATCTTTGTCAGAAAAATCTGCTCTATAGGGTTTCTGTAACACCTTTGACTTCCCTATTTCAATTCCCATCTGCAAGGCCAAATCTGATAATTTCTCATTAAATATTTTTACATTTCTAGTGATGTTTCTGCATACAAATAATAACTCTTCTTCATCGTAAGTATTTAGACGATCTACTCCTACATTTCCTGCTATAATTTCTTCCAATTCAACTTTTAATTTGTAGATGTCCATGATCTTTGGGGGTGAACTCTGTTTATCTAATCCTTGTGCCCATCTCTCTAAGTCTTCTGGTGTAACTACTGTGGCACTTTTGGTTCCTGATGAGGTTACTATGTTTACATCTTTGGAGCAACCAGGTGTTACTCTTCTGGGAGTACTATTTATAGATCCTCGAATAGGTAAATCCATTAAGGATATCATAGATTCACAATTACTAAATTGATCATCAATTATTACAGGTTCTGGTTTTGGGATTTCTACAGGTGTGGGCATCGCTAATGGTTTCGGATAACTTATTTTGTCACCATATAAGGGAACCACTGGACCGATGGTTACAGGTATGGTCAGTGATTCAGGTTGAGCACTCAATTGTGTTACTTTCTGTATTAATTCTGCTCTGTTTTTATCTATTGCTTCCTTTTCCTTATCGTGAAGTACCCTATTAACTGGGGGATTATGCAATACTTGCGGTACCAATGGTGTTCTTAACAGTGGTGCACTTGGGGTGCATCCACTTGTCCCTTCCTGATATGGTGGCAGGTTCTTTAATATTTCTTCCATAAATTCATCTTCAGAATCTCCAAATCTAGTCAAATGTTTTGTCTTTTCGGTGCATTTACTCCCTAACGATTCTTCTGCCATTAATATTGGATACAGACCCTCTGTAAGCATCGCTCTTCTCCATTGTTTCATCTGACCGTCCTCTGACTCATTTTGATATCTAGGGAAAAATCTCCGATAACCCCTATTACTTCTGGATCGGTCACGTTCAAATGCCTTGGTTTCCCATTCCTCTAAGGCTTCGTATTGAGTTAATCTTGGTCTTGGTTCTAAGTCATTCATCCTCAATCTCAAATTTTGAAGTATTCTCCCATTAAAAGTACCATTTTCGGGGAATGATAATATTCCATCATTTTTGGTATATTCTATCCAATTTTCTAACCATACGCAAGTATGATAACCTCTCTCCATCATCATGAATGAAGCGGGCGTTTTAGCTGGTGGAATGATAATTCCTTCTCTAGTTTTGATTGGTTTATCCTTTTTAAAATAATTCTTAATCTTCTGTAGAAATGACATTTTCCTCTTCTCTCCATACATTTTTGGCAAATCTCGGTGTATAAAATTATATTCTGCAAAACCTAGGAATCTCCTATCCGGACGAATTCCTATTAAAGTTGGATCACGTTTTAACATACATTCTCCACTATACACTAGGATTTCGACTTCTATGGTAACAACCAATCAGATTTCAGCTAACTTTTGTCTCTGAACCAATCCTAGCGCAGCCTTTCTGTGACGTTTGTCTGCCAACCCCTCCTTTACAATCTGCGCTTCTCTGTCCCACGCTGTTTTGACCAATCCCAGCGCGGTACCTGTGACGTCAGTACTACTCCTGACTACTGACCCCTCCTTTACAAGAGTCGTTCCACGCCCGCTGTTTCAACCAATCCCAGCGCGGCGTTTTGTGACGTCAGCTTCCTCTCCGGCAGCTGACCCTTCCTTTACAAAATCGTACGCACAACTTTATTTTCTCTACGCTTCTTATTAAAATTCAGTAACAACATAAAACATTCGCTATCGTGCCAGTTTCTCTAGATTGGAAAAGATAGTCTCTCTCACACTTAGTAAAACCTTTCCGTTTACTAAACATACACTACGAGTAAAACCCTTCCATTTACCCTTCACGTAAGCTTTAGAAATACCTGCTACTTCTTCAATGTTACCCTTTCTAGGTGATATAACATCAAATTTTTACCAGCGTATTCCTTTTGCTATTACTCACATGCATAGAGTCCCTAACAAGTACTGATAGTCCTACTTAACTTTTCAGTACTATTTCTGCCAGACAGATAACCTCACTGCAGTATGGCTTCCACTTACCACCCGCTATTCAATTTTCCCCGGGGAATTCTGGACAACATAAAACAAATTTTAAAACAATAACGGATGTTAGTTCATAAAAGTATAATTCTCATTACCCAATTAATAAAGTATAACCAAAACCATCCTCTGCTAGCCAGAAAACTGATCCAGCGGGTTACTAGCAACGAGCATTCATACACCAAATACTCACTTGGGCCCATACATTCATACTACGCTAGCAATTTTCCGCTGGTGGGTCAGTTGTACTCTTTATCAAAAATCCCTGCTACCAATTACTTTTCTGATTGAAGAGTAATGACTTACCAATGGACCCCATATTAATTGGGAAGTTTAAAATGAGTGACATTCATTACAATTCATAATCCTGAAATAATCACTGAGTCAGGAAGTTTTAAAATGTTTATCTAAAGATTTAGCAGAGTAAAGTACAGAATCACATGATACTTAATCGTATATCAAGGATGAAGTACAATAATCAATTATCGATCAATGACGGTCCCTCAGAAAGAAGAAGATAGAGACAGCAGCGCAACTAAGGTTTGCATTTATATTTACCTAAAAGTGCGAGAACCAAACCCCTTGGCCAAGGAGTTGGAAAGATAGGACCCAGGAAGGATGAAGAGCAAAGACCTCCTCCAGGTTCAGGACAGGACCGGTGACCTCTCTATCAACGACGCCTGCGTCGTTCCCCTCTCTAATACTTCGCTTCTCCTCTAATTTTTCCCGTGTCTTCCTTCTAATGGACTCCGCCGCCCCCTCCTCAGGACCTCTCTGGACAGCGGTTCAGTCTGCAATCGATCAGCTCGTTCTGTGGTTCTTCAAGCTGACAGCCTTAATGCTAACTCATTAACTAATTCTATATCTATTATACCCTTCTACGCCCATGTACCTCCCATCAATGTTGCAAAAATATGGGCCCACTACTTCTGATTCGACGGGGACAGGGGGTTGATCCTCACACCATATCGATTTAATTCAATTTCTTTAAGCCCATTGTTTAGAAATACCGCCCATCACAATTAATACATTTGCTTTATTTCCCACCCGTCTCACGACAAGTTAAATACATTGTTCATATAAATTGTTTCTTTTCGGTAGGGACATCGTGGGTACAATAGTGTTGGCCAGCAGGTCATGGCCTTGGACGACGTCCAGGTTGACTTCATCTTTTCCTCTGGGCAGCCTTGTAGGGCGCATGCGCAGAACCATTATCTCTCGAGTTTCAGTTCACCAACCCCAGGCCCATTTTACGAACTATTAAAAGTCAAAGCAGAAAATATTAAAATCACAAATAAATTGTTTCACTGTATCCCCACTCTTTCTATTCTATTCCAATTTATTTATAAATTCTATCCCGCATTAATAGCGTTAGGATACCACAGTTTAATTGCAACATATGAGCAAGCGGTAGCACATGAAAACATTAAGCAGCCATTTTAATACACACTGCGCAGAAGCAAGGATTTCCTCCAAGCAAAGAAAGACGTCATACCACGTGATATGGTTGACACATGCGCAATAGGTTTCCGCGCTTTAGCGGCCATTTTAGATTAGACAAGCGTTATTTATTAGTTATAACACATAGGCAAGCTTCCTTTCTACTTGTATTCGTGTATGCAATTGTTAGTATGAACAAATTAATACTGTGAGGAGATTGCTTTCGAGCAGGTCTCATTATGAGTTCCTGCTCCATCACAATAAAATGAAGATGACCACTGGTTGTTTATGGTGTACTGTGTGCTACATTTTTATAACTCATTACAGGCAGTAAGAGGAATGAAAAGGGCAACTGAATGGATGCTAGATTGTAATGGTCAGATGATACTACGATTCTCAGTTTGTGCTTAGGCACAACCTTATTTATCAGGAATGATTTAAGGCTTGGCGAAGAGTTCTGGCTCTCCAAGAGAGTTTTCTGTCATGTTAAATTTTACTTAAAAAGTAATCTGGGAGATTTGCATTGCCATAAGGCAATACTGTGCTCTCAGAATAGGGAGAACATCATACTGCCTACAAAGTAGTAGTAAAGCCTTTGGGGACAGCTTCTAATTAGTTATTGCGAACATGCTAATGAAACAATACTCAGATACCTTTATAAGTCGCTCATGAAGAGCTCAAATGTCTTGGGAACAAGATTAAAAAAGATGGGAGAATATGTTACTTTATGTGAATTTGTAGAGTGCGGCTAATTACCAGTAAGGGTATCCAGACACTGAGTAGAGCATGTCTGAGGGGGGGAAGAGATCGTGCCTGTTTCATCTGGAAGAGCCATGTCTTGAAGTTCCTCCGGAAGTCCATAAGGAAGGGGGAGGTTCTGTGGTGTTTCAGGAGGTCATTCCCGGTCTTGACTGCAAGGTATGAGAAGAAGTGTCTTCTGGCCTTCGTGATGAGAGGGAGGTGTGCTCTTGCCTGAGATGCAGATTTAAGGTGATCGAAGATGACTTCATTGCTGAGGCTGAAGATGAACCCTTACTTTGCCTTTTGGATGAAAACTGGTAGTGTATGCCGCTCTCTTGCCTCATTGGCTGCATTGCAGAAATGCATTGCTCAGACTTGTGGACGACAACTGGGACAGTTGTTTCTGTTACCTGAGATCTTGAGTCCTCTGGCTGAGATGCCTACGTTTCCTGAAAGGGGTGAATAATCTGAATCAGAGATTGCTTACTGATCAGTATAAAGTCATATTTAATTGATGAGCTAGTGGGAAGGATTTTTTGGAACTGTGCTAGTTGTAGAGAGGTACCTACTAAGTCTTCAAAGAGTACTGGTTATAATGAAAACCGCCAGGAAAACACTGAAATCAAGTAATAGAAAAACATTATCTATCATGGAAAAGAATTCTAGTTTGCCAAATTAATTACCTTTTGGAAAAGAAATCACTCTTATTTGTCAGTTTCAGAGCACTAAACGTCATGTAGAACCTCCTTTGGAAAAGGCATAACTGCCTTGGACTGAAGTACAATTATGTGCACCACAGATCATTCTCCCCACCCCGCCACCCGACCATCGCAAAAGCCTCAACCTGCATTACAAAGTAATGAACAAAAGGTCCAAGAAGATATGAATTCCTTGCATTGGTAATCAGTTATGAAAAGTGCATTTATTCTACTTAAAATATTTTACACCACCTGTCTTGGGCTCACACGAGCCTCACCAAAAACTCCACTCAACATAGGCTAGGACATAGAGCGAATCTTTAATATATCCTTAATCGTCTTCCCACTTGACTGATTTTTGTTCCATACGTTCTTGTGAGTCAGAACGTAGAAGCACTACTCCCAAGTTGACAATGTCAGAATGCTGTTGCACCATTTTTATGCAGTATCATTTTTACTTATTATTTTTTAACTGTGTGCGTCCTCCATATTTTGCATTATAGTGTAAGTAAATGATTTTGGAGTCTGTAGGGTGCCAAAGACTATTTGAACTGTGTTAACTTAACTGCTGTCTTCATTTCATAACAGATATGGAAAGCCCGCAGGAGTGGTTGAATATTGTGTCTGTCACTCTCCCTCACCTTTTCCCTAATTCCTTCTATCCATCCACTGACGCATGCCCAAACCCTCTTTTTCCCAATTGTTAGACCTGTTGTGTTGTAAATTATTTCTACCATTAACAGATGTCACACTTAGTGAGACAGATGTGGTGGAAGCAAGGCTAATTGACAACAATCAAAAGCTTCTCACAGGTATTGGGTGAGTTAACCCCATCCTTGCTCAGGTGAGGAGAAGGAAGAGATGTTGATACAAGGGGTGTCATGATAATATGCCATCTATACTATTTATACTGTAACTTAGTGGTGACATCACAGTAGAGGGCAGTACAAAACTATTATTAAATGAAGTGGGCAAAAATGACAAGGCTCAAATGGGAGGACATGGGCATGGTCAGATAGCATCACTGATAGAAGGAGGGTGGAGGCCCAACATTGCAGTGGCTTGGCAAGTGGTCTCATTGTAGAGAGAGTTACAGAGAGGCTGGTGGGACTTCTTTGCGTTTATTAGGAAACAGCTAATAAAGGAAGAATAAGGCAAAATGCATTTATTTAACATAAAATACTCCTCCTATGGAGACCACCAGTAATAAACCTACCATGCTACCTAAAACCTAAAAACACAAAGTACCACTTCATCAAGGCATCCCACCAACATCACTGGCAACAGACTCATCCCGTTCCCAAACACTGAGAAAATATCAAACAAACTTTTTCTCAATCCATCTCTACCAAACCACCCACACCAAACCCAACCCCTCTGTAAACCCTAAAATACACCAAACAAGGGTGATATGCCTTAACTGCCTTTGGCAGCTGTGATGATGTGCCATCTGAGAGATATTAGAAGCTACTGCTGCCTCTACTCCTCCTTCTCCTCTTCTAGATCCCACTAGCCACACCTGAGCGGCTATCTCCAACAGGCTTTGCCCCATTTGTCTTCCCCTGGGCTGCCGAAGAGAGCCACAGGCTGATCTAAAAAGAGAAGGAAAAGAGACTGAATGGTAGTATCCACCGCAAAGGCTGTTGGTATAGTAAAACAACTCGGTGGGTTCTTCTACCTAGGATCACTGCAATTATGTGATTCCGCATCATAGTAATTTATTACACATATTGACTATTTACACTAATTGCCATTAATTAATTCCCCACTCAGACCATCCTCTGCATAATTTAAAAGAACAGTCTTTAGCTTAAATGCTCAAATGGATGATTTAAAAAAATATATATATATAATTGATGGCAGCATTAACGAATGTATATTTAGAAAACTGTGCAGTTATGCAGCCTCACAAAAATGTGGTGCTTTAATTTGTGTAGCACAATTTATTTGACTTTCCAGGCAACGTAGTAAATAGAGCTAACTTGGCTGCATGATTTTGGTAAACTATTGCTGCATAACAATAATTCCATTGACCCCGCCCTTCACCTCCCTGATTCCTAACCCACACCACTAATTCGTTATCAGAAAAACAAATATTATTCATTGGTTAGGAGGCTAGTCAGCATTACGTAAACTTGACCTCCTTGTCATACATATACCTACAAATCAAGTTTCTCCTCCCCTACCGTCATACATTTTCACTATAGTCACTCTAAAGCTATCTTACAAGAGGCAGAACTTGCACCTCTCCACTTAATCTTATGGTAGAGGTTAAGTGAAAAAGAACCACACAGTGTAGTTATAAAAATAGGTATTTATTATTAACACATACTAACACAATGCATTATCTGCTACCTGGAGATACAACACAATACACACAATACTTTGTCAATAGAATTTGTAAATAGCACGGAATACACAGTGGTCCCCAGGGGGAGACCAAATCATATACTAAAATAGTGGAATGTGAACCACGACCTAAGGCGAGAATGGACCCAAAAGACGTAGAAGAGCTGGAGATGCACGGAACCACCTAAGGTGAGTATCTAGGAACCCCACGAGGTCGTGTGCAGAGTGGGAAGATGACCGTGTGCTCAATGTTAGTCAATTGGTAAGTCACGGTTGCATTTCTAAAGAAGAGGGACCCTTCCCATTGGACCCCAAAGAAAGCCTGTGGAAGGTTGGAGAGTCACCCAACCCGTGGATACCCCAGGAACCAGGATACCTACACCAGGGAAGCCAGGTGTATAGGTGTGAAGTGACTTTGGAAACTGCCGTAGGCCACAATGGAGGACTTCGGAAAAGATGCTGCTGGCGATGGTGAAAGTGTCCGGTGGAGCCCAAAGGTGGATTCAAAGTGAGAGGTACCTGCAAGCAGAGGGGACAGAGTCCATGCCACTCAGGAGTGACCAGGAGGCAACGAAGATGAATGCCCGCAAATGTCGGAAATGCAGGAGAGTTGACGGTGCCCTTGACCAGGCAATGCCGAGGAGGACCAGGAGCAATTCACAAGCTGTTCCACGTCAGATGTCGAGAGCCAAGGGATCCGTGTCAGGCAGAAACACCAACAGCCTTGGCAGAGGCAAACAACATAGCCAACGAAAAAGGTGCAGTGTCGGAACCAGCAAGGTTCAAGTGACTCACCATGAGCAGGTAAGTCAGAGCAGGCCCAGAGCAAGCCCCGAGCCCACTGGAGCCAAAGAAGATTCTTGAGAGGACCCACAAGCCAAAGGCACAGGAATCGCAAGAGGACCTCGAGCAGCTCACCAAAAGATGAAGGCCCACAGTGCGGAGGAAGCGATTCAGGCGAAAATCTAGGCTGCAGGAGATGCTTGAGATTGGAGCTTCTTGGAGACCGAAGAGCTCTGGAGGAGAGAGTCAACAAGCTTTGGCAACGGCAAGTGAATGCATTGCACAGGGGTTCAGTTCCAGCGGCTCCGACTAGGGATACTGACCTCAAACTCGGTGAGAAGACAGTGCAGACCTCGATGGAGTTGCAGATCTACTGCTTGTGTTGCTAAGTCTTTTGGAGTCCGGGGGAGCCCAGAATCAGCAGACCGGTCAGCTGTGTTGCAGTGCCTGCAGATGCAGGGGGGTGACTCCTTCACTCCAAGGGAGATTCCTTCTGGTCTTGGATGTCCACAGATCCTGTGAAGAACGTTCCAGGCAACGTAGCAAATAGAGCTAACTTGGCTGCATGATTTTGCTAAACTATTGCTGCATAACAATAATTCCATTGACCCCGCCCTTCACCTCCCTGATTCCTAACCCACACCACTAATTCGTTATCAGAAAAACAAATATTATTCATTGGTTAGGAGGCTAGTCAGCGTTAGGTAAACTTGACCTCCTTGTCATACATATACCTACAAATGAAGTTTCTCCTCCCCTACCATCATACATTTTCACTATAGTCACTCTAAAGCTATCTTCCAAGAGGCAGAACTTGCACCTCTCTGTGATGGAGTCTGTGCAGCAACAGAGGAGTATTGGGGCAGTGCCATCACTCTCTTGATCTTCCCTGAAACCCAATGCCTGGCCTGACATGGCGTCCACTCTTGACACCATCTCTGGATCAGCCCTCGCCACTCACCTGCCGTACTTGCCACCCTAAATTAGAGAATGCATGTGAGAGGCTGGCTTAGTATATGGTGCTCACTTATGTAAGTGTAGCACCCTACACTAATCCAGACAACCCTTATGGTGTTTTTGGTGGTCTTAGACAACCTTAGAAAGCTCTCTAAGTGGTAGCTGTGGGGAGGCGCTTTCAGGCTTAGTCCAGAAGGAGTGTAAAGCACCTTGTTTCACCAGTACTTAATCTTATGGTAGAGGTTAAGTGAAAAAGAACCACACAGTGTAGTTATAAAAATAGGTATTTATTATTAACACTTACTAACACAATGCATTATCTCCTACCTGGAGATACAATACAATACACACAAAACTTTGTCAGTAGAATTTGTAAATAGCACGGAATGCACAGTGGTCCCCAGGGGGGGACCAAATCATATACTAAAATAGTGGAATGTGAACCACTACCTCAGTCGAGAATGGACCCAAAAGACGTAGAAGAGCTGGGGACCCATGGAACCACCTAAGGTGAGTATCTAGGAACCCCTCGGAGGTCGTGTGCAGAGTGGGAAGACAACCATGTGCTCAATGTCAGTCAATAGGTAAGTCACGGTTGCAATTTTAAAGAAGAAGGACCCTTCCCATTGGACCCCAAAGAAACCATGTGGAAGGTGGAAGGTTGGAGAGTCACCCAACCAGTGGATACCCCAGGAACCAGGATACCTACACCAGTGAAGCCGGGAGTATAGGTGTGAATTGATGTTGGAAACTGCCGTAGGCCACAATGGAGGACTTCAGAAAAGATGCTGCTGGCGATGGTGAAAGTGTCCGGTGGAGCTCAAAGGTGGATTCAAAGTGAGAGGTACCTGCAAGCAGAGGGGACAGAGTCTATGCCACTCAGGAGTGACCAGGAGGCACGGAAGATGAATGCCCGCCAATGTCGGAGATGCAGGAGAGTTGACGGTGCCCTTGAAGTTGCAGCAGTATGGACCAGGCAATGCAGATGAGGACCAGGAGCAATTCACAAGCTGTTCCACGTCAGATGTTGAGAGCCAAGGGATCCGTGTCAGGCAGGGGCACCAACAGCCTTGGCAGAGGCAAACAACCTAGCCAACGTAAAAGGTGCAGTGTCGGAACCAGCAAGGTCCAAGTGACTCACCATGAGCAGGTAAGTCAGAGCAGGCCCTGAGCAAGCCCCGAGCCCACTAGAGCCAAAGAAGACTCTTGAGAGGACCCACCGGCCAAAGGCACAGGAATCGCAAGAAGACCTCGAGCAGCTCACCAAAAGATGAAGGCCCACAGTGCAGAGGAAGCGATTCAGGCAAATATCTAGGCTGCAGGAGATGCTTGAGATTGGAGCTTCTTGGAGCCCGAAGAGCTTTGGCAACGGCAAGTGAATGCATTGCACAGGTGTTCAGTTCCAGCGGTTCCGACTAGGGATACTGACCTCAAACTCGGTGAGAAGACAGTGCAGACCTCGATGGAGTTCCAGATTTACTACTTGTGTTGCTAAGCCTTTTGGAGTCCGGGGCAGCCCAGAATCAGCAGACTGGTCAGCTGTGTTGCAGTGCTTGCAGATGCAGGGCAGTGACTCCTTCACTCCAAGGGAGATTCCTTCTGGTCTTGGATGTCTACAGGTCCTGTGAAGAACCTGTATAGAGCACAGGCACAGATGTTGTAGACTGCAGGACGACGAGACCAGGAGCAGCAAGAGTCTTCCCAGTTGCAGTCTCGGGACCCAACTCGAAGTCCAGTGAAGTCCAGAGCACCCAGATGGTCAAAGTTGAAGTGGTATGTGATCTGAATCTTGTCCCATGATGAATTTAGGACCCACCCACAGGTATACCCTTAAGTACCCTAAGGAAAGGGTTGGAAGGATTCAGGGGTCCCTCCCAGAGGAGGGGCTGGACAGTGGGGAGGATACCCCCATGTCCTTTGTCCACTTTTGTGCCAGAGCATGAGCCAACGGCTCTCTGAACTTGTTTGAACTGGAGTATGCAAGAAGGGCACCAAATGTGCCCTTCAAGCAGTCTAAGTGGCTCTGGCAAGCACCCCCACACTGTCCCAATGCACTAAGTCGTGTCTGGGAGGTGGTCACACCTCCCTGTGATAGGATACCTATTGTCCTGCCTTCCTCTGCTCGAGCTTAGTTCAGCAGCAGGAGGGCAGAATCATGTCTCTGGTCGGCAGCAGCCATAGTTTGCTGTCCGGGTCTAGAAGACTGGTACTGTGAGCATTGAGGGCCTCCCGAAGGAGCTTTACAGTACCTCCCACACTGTTTACGGTGTGGAGGTATGATTCAAACATGTTTGATACCAAACACAGCAGGGTTCATTACAGCCAGTTTAGAGATGGTCATCACGTAATGACACATGGCCACTCTATGTATCTTAATGGCTGATGCACTTACAACCCGGGAGAAAGGACTCCGAAGGTTGTAGAGGTGTCCTGCTCATGTAGGGGCACCTTCACACTTAGAACCGAGCACCTGCCCTTCAGGATTGAAAGGCCTGCCTTAGGGTGACTTATACGTTTTAAGTGCAGTGACCCCAGATATAAGGAATCTTAAACCTGTCGTAAGTGGTGCTAGCACCAGCTTACACAGGCTACAATGGCAGGCCTGTAGTCACAATTTGAGTGGTCTCTCATGGGTGGCATAATACATGCTTCAGCCCATGGGAGACCCCTGGTGTACCTAAGCCCTGGGTACCTTAGTACCATATACTAGGGACTTACAAGGGTACACCAGTAGCCAATCTGGGGTGTACCTAAGTACTCACCATGTCCAATTTAGGGAAGAAGCACTGGTTAGCATGATCCCAGTCAGACTAGTCAGTAAAACATAATGACACCAGCAAAGAGTGGGGTGACCACAAAAGCACATCCTGCTTTCCTACACAACCCCCCCACCAAACGTAAGGAGATGAGACTAACCTTGCTCAGTTGAGTCTTCATTTTCTAAGTGGGAATATCTGGAGAGTCCATCTGCGTTGGCATGGTTACTCCCAGGCCTATGTTCCACTGAATAGTCTATCCCCTGTAGGAAAATAGACTACCTCAAAAGTTTGGAATTTTCAACCTTCATTTGTTTAAGCAATAAGAGGGGCTTATGGTCTGTCTGAAAAATGAAGTGAGTACCAAACAGGTATGGCCTCAACTTCTTCAATGCCCAGACCACAGCAAAGCGATACAAAAGGGGATGATGGACGGAACGTCTGAGCCAATCAAACACTCACCCCCAGTCAACTGATCTTGGTTTAATCCATCATCATTCTTTAGCTCACTCCACCACCCCAGTTCAGACATGGCCATATGCAAATCAGTCTGACCCTGTGCCTCATGGGAACAGTCCAGCCCGAACTGCCAAGCCATGTCTTCCCTGGACCGGAAACAAGCATCCTAGGACCGGTTTCTGGCATTTCAGCCGTCATCAGCCAGGCTTGCTTGAATCCAGTGGCAAAGTGAGCAAGGGACCCACGTCTGGGCATAACACCGCCAACTTAGGGCGACCAAAGCGATACAAAAGGGGATGATGGACGGAACGTCTGAGCCAATCAAACACTCACCCCCAGTCAACTGATCTGGGTTTAATCCATCATCATTCTTTAGCTCACTCCACCACCCCAGTTCAGACATGGCCATATGCAAATCAGTCTGACCCTGTGCCTCATGGGAACAGTCCAGCCCGAACTGCCAAGCCATGTCTTCCCTGGACCGGAAACAAGCATCCTAGGACCGGTTTCTGGCATTTCAGCCGTCATCAGCCAGGCGTGCTCACTACGCCACTGGAGTCAAGCTATCCTGGCTGATGACGGCTGATAGCCAGAAACCGGTCCTAGGATGCTTGATTCCGGTCCAGGGAAGACATGGCTTGGCAGTTCAGGCTGGGCTGTTCCCATGAGGCACAGGGTCAAGACTGATTTGCATATGGCCATGTCTGAACTGGGGTGGCGTGGTGAGCAAAATAACGATGGATTAAACCCAGATCTGTGACTGGGGGTGAATGTTTTGCCAATGTGCAACATTCCGTCCATCATCTTGTGTGTTTTGCTGTTCGCCCTATGTGGGAAGGGTATGCCCAGACGTGGGTCCCGTGCTCACTACGCCACTGGAGTCAAGCTATCCTGGCTGATGACGGCTGATAGCCAGAAACCGGTCCTAGGATGCTTGATTCCGGTCCAGGGAAGACATGGCTTGGCAGTTCGGGCTGGACTGTTCCCATGAGGCACAGGGTCAAGACTGATTTGCATATGGCCATGTCTGAACTGGGGTGGCGTGGTGAGCAAAATAACGATGGATTAAACCCAGATCTGTGACTGGGGGTGAATGTTTTGCCAATGTGCAACATTCCGTCCATCATCTTGTGTGTTTTGCTGTTCGCCCTATGTGGGAAGGGTATGCCCAGACGTGGGTCCCGTGCTCACTACGCCACTGGAGTCAAGCTATCCTGGCTGATGACGGCTGATAGCCAGAAACCGGTCCTAGGATGCTTGATTCCGGTCCAGGGAAGACATGGCTTGGCAGTTTGGGCTGGACTGTTCCCATGAGGCACAGGGTCAAGACTGATTTGCATATGGCCATGTCTGAACTGGGGTGGCGTGGTGAGCAAAATAACGATGGATTAAACCCAGATCTGTGACTGGGGGTGAATGTTTTGCCAATGTGCAACATTCCGTCCATCATCTTGTGTGTTTTGCTGTTCGCCCTATGTGGGAAGGGTATGCCCAGACGTGGGTCCCGTGCTCACTATGCCACTGGAGTCAAGCTATCCTGGCTGATGACGGCTGATAGCCAGAAATCGGTCCTAGGATGCTTGATTCCGGTCCAGGGAAGACATGGCTTGGCAGTTCGGGCTGGGCTGTTCCCATGAGGCACAGGGTCAAGACTGATTTGCATATGGCCATGTCTGAACTGGGGTGGCGTGGTGAGCAAAATAACGATGGATTAAACCCAGATCTGTGACTGGGGGTGAATGTTTTGCCAATGTGCAACATTCCGTCCATCATCTTGTGTGTTTTGCTGTTCGCCCTATGTGGGAAGGGTATGCCCAGACGTGGGTCCCGTGCTCACTACGCCACTGGAGTCAAGCTATCCTGGCTGATGACGGCTGATAGCCAGAAACCGGTCCTAGGATGCTTGATTCCGGTCCAGGGAAGACATGGCTTGGCAGTTCGGGCTGGACTGTTCCCATGAGGCACAGGGTCAAGACTGATTTGCATATGGCCATGTCTGAACTGGGGTGGTGTGGTGAGCAAAATAACGATGGATTAAACCCAGATCTGTGACTGGGGGTGAATGTTTTGCCAATGTGCAACATTCCGTCCATCATCTTGTGTGTTTTGCTGTTCGCCCTATGTGGGAAGGGTATGCCCAGACGTGGGTCCCGTGCTCACTACACCACTGGAGTCAAGCTATCCTGGCTGATGACGGCTGATAGCCAGAAACCGGTCCTAGGATGCTTGATTCTGGTCCAGGGAAGACATGGCTTGGCAGTTCGGGCTGGACTGTTCCCATGAGGCACAGGGTCAAGACTGATTTGCATATGGCCATGTCTGAACTGGGGTGTGCGTGGTGAGCAAAATAACGATGGATTAAACCCAGATCTGTGACTGGGGGTGAATGTTTTGCCAATGTGCAACATTCCGTCCATCATCTTGTGTGTTTTGCTGTTCGCCCTATGTGGGAAGGGTATGCCCAGACGTGGGTCCCGTGCTCACTACGCCACTGGAGTCAAGCTATCCTGGCTGATGACGGCTGATAGCCAGAAACCGGTCCTAGGATGCTTGATTCCGGTCCAGGGAAGACATGGCTTGGCAGTTCGGGCTGGACTGTTCCCATGAGGCACAGGGTCAAGACTGATTTGCATATGGCCATGTCTCAACTGGGGTGGCGTGGTGAGCAAAATAACGATGGATTAAACCCAGATCTGTGACTGGGGGTGAATGTTTTGCCAATGTGCAACATTCCGTCCATCATCTTGTGTGTTTTGCTGTTCGCCCTATGTGGGAAGGGTATGCCCAGACGTGGATCCCGTGCTCACTACGCCACTGGAGTCAAGCTATCCTGGCTGATGACGGCTGATAGCCAGAAACCGGTCCTAGGATGCTTGATTCCGGTCCAGGGAAGACATGGCTTGGTAGTTCGGGCTGGACTGTTCCCATGAGGCACAGGGTCAAGACTGATTTGCATATGGCCATGTCTGAACTGGGGTGGCGTGGTGAGCAAAATAACGATGGATTAAACCCAGATCTGTGACTGGGGGTGAATGTTTTGCCAATGTGCAACATTCCGTCCATCATCTTGTGTGTTTTGCTGTTCGCCCTATGTGGGAAGGGTATGCCCAGACGTGGGTCCCGTGCTCACTACGCCACTGGAGTCAAGCTATCCTGGCTGATGACGGCTGATAGCCAGAAACCGGTCCTAGGATGCTTGATTCCGGTCCAGGGAAGACATGGCTTGGCAGTTCGGGCTGGACTGTTCCCATGAGGCACAGGGTCAAGACTGATTTGCATATGGCCATGTCTGAACTGGGGTGGCGTGGTGAGCAAAATAACGATGGATTAAACCCAGATCTGTGACTGGGGGTGAATGTTTTGCCAATGTGCAACATTCCGTCCATCATCTTGTGTGTTTTGCTGTTCGCCCTATGTGGGAAGGGTATGCCCAGACGTGGGTCCCGTGCTCACTACGCCACTGGAGTCAAGCTATCCTGGCTGATGACGGCTGATAGCCAGAAACCGGTCCTAGGATGCTTGATTCCGGTCCAGGGAAGACATGGCTTGGCAGTTCGGGCTGGACTGTTCCCATGAGGCACAGGGTCAAGACTGATTTGCATATGGCCATGTCTGAACTGGGGTGGCGTGGTGAGCAAAATAACGATGGATTAAACCCAGATCTGTGACTGGGGGTGAATGTTTTGCCAATGTGCAACATTCCGTCCATCATCTTGTGTGTTTTGCTGTTCGCCCTATGTGGGAAGGGTATGCCCAGACGTGGGTCCCGTGCTCACTACGCCACTGGAGTCAAGCTATCCTGGCTGATGACGGCTGATAGCCAGAAACCGGTCCTAGGATGCTTGATTCCGGTCCAGGGAAGACATGGCTTGGCAGTTCGGGCTGGACTGTTCCCATGAGGCACAGGGTCAAGACTGATTTGCATATGGCCATGTCTGAACTGGGGTGGCGTGGTGAGCAAAATAACGATGGATTAAACCCAGATCTGTGACTGGGGGTGAATGTTTTGCCAATGTGCAACATTCCGTCCATCATCTTGTGTGTTTTGCTGTTCGCCCTATGTGGGAAGGGTATGCCCAGACGTGGGTCCCGTGCTCACTACGCCACTGGAGTCAAGCTATCCTGGCTGATGACGGCTGATAGCCAGAAACCGGTCCTAGGATGCTTGATTCCGGTCCAGGGAAGACATGGCTTGGCAGTTCGGGCTGGACTGTTCCCATGAGGCACAGGGTCAAGACTGATTTGCATATGGCCATGTCTGAACTGGGGTGGCGTGGTGAGCAAAATAACGATGGATTAAACCCAGATCTGTGACTGGGGGTGAATGTTTTGCCAATGTGCAACATTCCGTCCATCATCTTGTGTGTTTTGCTGTTCGCCCTATGTGGGAAGGGTATGCCCAGACGTGGGTCCCGTGCTCACTATGCCACTGGAGTCAAGCTATCCTGGCTGATGACGGCTGATAGCCAGAAACCGGTCCTAGGATGCTTGATTCCGGTCCAGGGAAGACATGGCTTGGCAGTTCGGGCTGGGCTGTTCCCATGAGGCACAGGGTCAAGACTGATTTGCATATGGCCATGTCTGAACTGGGGTGGCGTGGTGAGCAAAATAACGATGGATTAAACCCAGATCTGTGACTGGGGGTGAATGTTTTGCCAATGTGCAACATTCCGTCCATCATCTTGTGTGTTTTGCTGTTCGCCCTATGTGGGAAGGGTATGCCCAGACGTGGGTCCCGTGCTCACTACGCCACTGGAGTCAAGCTATCCTGGCTGATGACGGCTGATAGCCAGAAACCGGTCCTAGGATGCTTGATTCCGGTCCAGGGAAGACATGGCTTGGCAGTTCGGGCTGGGCTGTTCCCATGAGGCACAGGGTCAAGACTGATTTGCATATGGCCATGTCTGAACTGGGGTGGCGTGGTGAGCAAAATAACGATGGATTAAACCCAGATCTGTGACTGGGGGTGAATGTTTTGCCAATGTGCAACATTCCGTCCATCATCTTGTGTGTTTTGCTGTTCGCCCTATGTGGGAAGGGTATGCCCAGACGTGGGTCCCGTGCTCACTACGCCACTGGAGTCAAGCTATCCTGGCTGATGACGGCTGATAGCCAGAAACCGGTCCTAGGATGCTTGATTCCGGTCCAGGGAAGACATGGCTTGGCAGTTCGGGCTGGACTGTTCCCATGAGGCACAGGGTCAAGACTGATTTGCATATGGCCATGTCTGAACTGGGGTGGTGTGGTGAGCAAAATAACGATGGATTAAACCCAGATCTGTGACTGGGGGTGAATGTTTTGCCAATGTGCAACATTCCGTCCATCATCTTGTGTGTTTTGCTGTTCGCCCTATGTGGGAAGGGTATGCCCAGACGTGGGTCCCGTGCTCACTACACCACTGGAGTCAAGCTATCCTGGCTGATGACGGCTGATAGCCAGAAACCGGTCCTAGGATGCTTGATTCTGGTCCAGGGAAGACATGGCTTGGCAGTTCGGGCTGGACTGTTCCCATGAGGCACAGGGTCAAGACTGATTTGCATATGGCCATGTCTGAACTGGGGTGGCGTGGTGAGCAAAATAACGATGGATTAAACCCAGATCTGTGACTGGGGGTGAATGTTTTGCCAATGTGCAACATTCCGTCCATCATCTTGTGTGTTTTGCTGTTCGCCCTATGTGGGAAGGGTATGCCCAGACGTGGGTCCCGTGCTCACTACGCCACTGGAGTCAAGCTATCCTGGCTGATGACGGCTGATAGCCAGAAACCGGTCCTAGGATGCTTGATTCCGGTCCAGGGAAGACATGGCTTGGCAGTTCGGGCTGGACTGTTCCCATGAGGCACAGGGTCAAGACTGATTTGCATATGGCCATGTCTCAACTGGGGTGGCGTGGTGAGCAAAATAACGATGGATTAAACCCAGATCTGTGACTGGGGGTGAATGTTTTGCCAATGTGCAACATTCCGTCCATCATCTTGTGTGTTTTGCTGTTCGCCCTATGTGGGAAGGGTATGCCCAGACGTGGGTCCCGTGCTCACTACGCCACTGGAGTCAAGCTATCCTGGCTGATGACGGCTGATAGCCAGAAACCGGTCCTAGGATGCTTGATTCCGGTCCAGGAAGACATGGCTTGGTAGTTCGGGCTGGACTGTTCCCATGAGGCACAGGGTCAAGACTGATTTGCATATGGCCATGTCTGAACTGGGGTGGCGTGGTGAGCAAAATAACGATGGATTAAACCCAGATCTGTGACTGGGGGTGAATGTTTTGCCAATGTGCAACATTCCGTCCATCATCTTGTGTGTTTTGCTGTTCGCCCTATGTGGGAAGGGTATGCCCAGACGTGGGTCCCGTGCTCACTACGCCACTGGAGTCAAGCTATCCTGGCTGATGACGGCTGATAGCCAGAAACCGGTCCTAGGATGCTTGATTCCGGTCCAGGGAAGACATGGCTTGGCAGTTCGGGCTGGACTGTTCCCATGAGGCACAGGGTCAAGACTGATTTGCATATGGCCATGTCTGAACTGGGGTGGCGTGGTGAGCAAAATAACGATGGATTAAACCCAGATCTGTGACTGGGGGTGAATGTTTTGCCAATGTGCAACATTCCGTCCATCATCTTGTGTGTTTTGCTGTTCAGCCCTATGTGGGAAGGGTATGCCCAGACGTGGGTCCCGTGCTCACTACGCCACTGGAGTCAAGCTATCCTGGCTGATGACGGCTGATAGCCAGAAACCGGTCCTAGGATGCTTGATTCCGGTCCAGGGAAGACATGGCTTGGCAGTTCGGGCTGGACTGTTCCCATGAGGCACAGGGTCAAGACTGATTTGCATATGGCCATGTCTGAACTGGGGTGGCGTGGTGAGCAAAATAACGATGGATTAAACCCAGATCTGTGACTGGGGGTGAATGTTTTGCCAATGTGCAACATTCCGTCCATCATCTTGTGTGTTTTGCTGTTCGCCCTATGTGGGAAGGGGTATGCCCAGACGTGGGTCCCGTGCTCACTACGCCACTGGAGTCAAGCTATCCTGGCTGATGACGGCTGATAGCCAGAAACCGGTCCTAGGATGCTTGATTCCGGTCCAGGGAAGACATGGCTTGGCAGTTCGGGCTGGACTGTTCCCATGAGGCACAGGGTCAAGACTGATTTGCATATGGCCATGTCTGAACTGGGGTGGCGTGGTGAGCAAAATAACGATGGATTAAACCCAGATCTGTGACTGGGGGTGAATGTTTTGCCAATGTGCAACATTCCGTCCATCATCTTGTGTGTTTTGCTGTTCGCCCTATGTGGGAAGGGCATGCCCAGACGTGGGTCCCGTGCTCACTACGCCACTGGAGTCAAGCTATCCTGGCTGATGACGGCTGATAGCCAGAAACCGGTCCTAGGATGCTTGATTCCGGTCCAGGGAAGACATGGCTTGGCAGTTCGGGCTGGACTGTTCCCATGAGGCACAGGGTCAAGACTGATTTGCATATGGCCATGTCTGAACTGGGGTGGCGTGGTGAGCAAAATAATGATGGATTAAACCCAGATCTGTGACTGGGGGTGAATGTTTTGCCAATGTGCAACATTCCGTCCATCATCTTGTGTGTTTTGCAGACCACAGCAAAGGCCTCCCTCTCTATAGCTGACCAATGTTTTTCCCGGGGGTCAACCTTCTGCTTATAAAAGCTACTGGTTGGTCCTGGCCCTCTGCATTTAGTTGTGCCAAAACAGTTCCTACCCCTATCTCAGACGCATCTGTCTGGACAATGAAGGTTTTGGAATAGTCAGGAGTTTGCAGAATGGGAGCAGTGCACATGCCCTGCTTTAGGTCATCAAATGCCTTCTGACAGCTAACTGTCCACTGAACTTTCTTTGGCATTCACTTCGAGGTGAGATCATTAAGGGGAGTCACAATGGGCCCATATCCCTTAACAAACCTCCTGTAGTACCCAGTCAGGCCCAAGAAAGCTCTGACCTGAGTCTGGGTAGTGGGAGAAACCCAGTCCGGGATGGTCTGGATTTTGCTCTCCAATGGCTGAACTTGGTCTCCACCTACCAGGTGACCCAAGTATACAACCTTGCTCTGCCCTATCTGGCTCTTGGTGGCCTTGATAGTGAGGCTTGCCTTTTGCAGGGCATCCAGAATCTTCCTGAGGTGGACCAGGTGATCATCCCAGGTGCAGCTAAAGACAGCAATATCATCTAGATATGCTGCACTATAGGCTTCCAGACCTGTGAGAACTTTGTTCACCAACCTCTGAAATGTGACATGTGCATTTTTCAGACCAAAGTGCATCACAATAAATTGATAATGCCCACTGGAGGTTGAAAATGCTGTTTTTGGTTTGGCATCCTCAGCTAGTCTGATTTGCCAGTAGTCAGCAGTCAGGTCAAATGTACTCAGAAACTTGTCTGAGGCCAAAGTATCTATGAGCTCATCTGCCCTTGGAATAGGATGGGCATCAGTCTTAGTGACTGCATTGAGGTCTCAGTAGTCCACACAGAACCTCATCTCTCTTTTTCAACCCGTTGGTGTGAGGTTTTGGTACCAGGACTATTGAACTAGCCCAGGGGCTATCTGAAGGCCCAATAACCCCCAATTTCAGCATCATTTGGACCTCTGTCCTGATGCAGTCTCTGACATGGTCAGGCTGTCTGTAAATTTTGTTCTTTGCTGGCACACTGTCTCTTGTGTCCACTTCATGGGTACACTAGGTGGTTTGACTGGGTGTCAGAGAAAGCATATGCTTGTACTGATTAAGGATCTTTCAGCAATCAGCTTGCTGTTGGTCAGTGAGGCTGCCTGCCAAGCCTACTCCATCAACTGACCCATCAACAGGGTTTTGAGAGAGATCAGGGAGAGGGTCACTCTCTTCCTCCTGTCCCTCATCAGTGGCCATGAGCAAGCTCATGTCAGCCCTGTCCACAAAAGGTTTTAGGCGGTTCACATGAAGCACCCTGTGGGGACTTCTTGAAGTGCCTAGGTCCACTAAGTAGGTAACCTCACCTTTCTTTTCCATTCCACTCCATTTGCCTTAGAGAGCTGCTGGGGCCACAGGCTCCAACACACACACTTTCTGGCCTGGCTGGTAAACAGTCAGGACAGCCTTTTGGTCATGTCAGACTTTCTGAAGCTCTTGGCTGGCCTCAAGGTTTTTATTGGCCTTCTTCATGTACTCAGCCATGCGTGAACGGAGGCCAAGGACATAGTCCACCATATCCTGTTTAGGAGGTTTGAGAGGTTGCTCCCAGCTCTCCTAAACTAGACCCAATGGACCCCTAACCGGATATCCAAACAGAGGTTCAAATGGGCTGTGGCCAACCCCCTTCTGAGGAACCTCTCTGTAGGCAAAGAGAAGGCAGGGTAGTAAGACATCCCATTATCGCCTGAGCTTTTTTGGGAGTCCCATGATCATACCCTTTAGGGTCTTGTTGAACCTTTCAACAAGCCCATTGCACTATGGATGGTAGGGTGTGGTAAACTTATAGTTTACTCCACACTCTTTCCACATTGCAGTTATGTAACTAGACATGAAGTTGGCACCTCTGTCTGTTAAGACCTCCTTAGGGAAGCCCATTCTGGAAATGATTCCCAGGAGGGCCCTGGCCACTAAAGGAGCTATAGTGGTTCTAAGGGGAATTGATTCTGGATACCTAGTGGCATGGTCCGCCACCGCCAAGATATAACTGTGTCCAGATGGAGTTGGAGGACTCAAGGGACCAACAATGTCAATCCCTACCCTCTCAAAGGGCACCCCAACCACTGGAAGTGGAATTAAGGGGGCCTTTGTAGGGCCACCTGACTTTCCATTGGCTTGGCAAGTGACACAGGAGCGACAAAACTCCTTGGTTTCCTCAGACCAAGCTTGGTGTCTCTACCTTCAGAATACATAAGCCCATCTTCCCAATAGATCCTATGGGACCCACTGACATTCTCTGCTTCCTCAGCAGCAGCAGATTGCTGTCTGAGCTGTTCAAGAGAGGGGCAGGATTGCTGCTCCAAACTCAAGTCTGCCCTGGAAGGTCCCCCTGCCCCCAAGAACCCCTCAGGAGACTGATCCTCACTTGGTGTTTGGGAGGAGGGCAATTCCTTACCCTTCCTGCTCTTTCTCTTAGGAGCAGTCTGGTTAGTTTTTCAGGATCCAGTGCTCCCTCAGTGCTAAGCTGTTTTGCCTGAGTCCTGGTAACAGCAAAGATACTGGCAGAGATGCCCATCATCTCTGCATGAGCCCTGAACTCTACTTCAGACCAGGCTGAAGTCTACTAAATCATTGCCCAACAGACAATCTACAGGTAGGTCTGGAGATACCACATCTCTCTTAGGTCCAGTTACCCATCCCCAGCTGAGATTCACAACTGCCAAGGAATGATCAGTCCTGACATTGCTATTGTTGGTTACTTGGTACATCTGTCCAATTATGATTTGTTCAGGAGACACAAGTTTCTCTGTCACCATGGTGACTCTGGCCCCTGTGTCCCTGAAAGCTATTGCTTCCTTTCCATTGATTAAAGGTTGTTGCTTGTACTTGCCCAAATTAGTGGGACGTACTAGTAAGGTGGCAAGATCAGTGCCACCATCACAGACTAGAACAGCATGAGCTGGAGTTCTGACTAAGTCAGAATCCATCTCCGAACCAAAGGGTAACCCAACTAATCGCTTGGTTGCTGTACTACCACTTGTACTGGTGCTAGGGGGCGCAGTTGCCTTAGGGGCAGTGGTAGTAGATTCCTTGGCCTTTGGACAATTAGGATCTCTTTGTCCAATGGGTTTTTACTTTACATAAACAACACCAAAATTTCTTTTTGCCTTTCTTGAAGTTTTGGGACTCCCCCCCAGATGCAGGCTTCAGGGGCCCTTGAGAAGACTCATTTTTGTATTGGCCCTTCTCCCCACCCTTCTCCTGGGGTTTAGAAGAATCTTACTTCTTCTGGGCACCTCCACCACCATGGTTTTTCTGCTTTACCCTGGTGCAGACTCATTTGTCTGCCTTCTTTCCGAATTCTTGGGGAGAGGTCAGATCAGTGTCCACCAGGTACTGGTGCAAAAGTTGGTTCTGACAGTTAAGGATGTGCTCTCTCATCAACAAATTGTACAATCCTTCATAGTACTGTACCTTACTTCCCTGAAGCCAGCCTTCCAGAGCCTTAATAGCACTATCAATGAAATCTACCCAGTCCTGGGTGTGTGCCTTCTGGGTGTCTCTGAACTTAATCCTGTATTGTTCAGTGGTTAAGCCAAACCCATCTATGAGGGCACTCTTCAGGACTGAATATTTGTCAGCATCCTATTCTCTAACAGTGAGGAACTTATCTCTACCTTTGTTAGCAAATGAGAGTCACCGAATAGCTGCCGACTGCCCTTGAGGGACCTTCTGAACTTTATAGGCCCTCTCCGAAGCAGTGATCCATTTATGGATATCATTCCCCTCCTGATAAGGAGGGACTATTCTGCTCAGGTTCCTAGTGTCAAAGGATGTTTCCCTGATCCTAGGGACACTATTGCTGCCACCATGGGACTCTAGTACCAGTTTCTTCCTAGCTATCTGCACTTCTAGGGACTCCTTGTCAAGGGCCAACTGATCTCGTCTGAGCTTAAGTCTTACTTTCTCAAGTTTGATCATTTGGTACTCCCTTTCTAAGGAGTTCTCCCTCTTACTAGATATGGAGGTCCCTATTGAAGTGTCTAAAGTACTGGGCTCAACAGAAGGAGATCTAGAACTCATCTGCCTACTCTGAATCCTCCCAGGAGGAATAAAGGGGACACTCTCTGTGCCATCTGCACTTTTCCCTAGGGGATCCGAGTTCACCAATGTGGGATCCGCAGACTCCTCTTGGTCATGCTCAGAATTAGGGCCAGTGGGGTAACCACTCATGCCCCTTCTTCTGGAATATCCCCACCCATGTTATCTTGATCCTCTGACCTGTCAGGGTTCTGGAGATCATCTATGATAAGCAGCTCTAAGAGATGCTTAGTGGTTGGGTTGCTACCTGTCTTTAATTTCCTAGAGGTACACAGGGTCCTTAGTTCCTGGAACTTAAGGCCACTGTATCTAGAATACTGGGGTACACTTGTATCCCCAACTAAAGACATGGTCATTAGGTGTAGTGTGGTGTTGCACCTACCTAACCTAGTGTAAACTAAACTTCCTACGATTGAAGAAAGGATTGTGCTAGACCCTTAACAACCAATCTAAAAGTTCAGTAGAACTTACTTATTCTATAGTATTATATGTGCCTAATTCTAGTGATGCTTTTTCAATTAATCCACATCTAGATTAGTTGGTAAAACAATGCAGGCTTGAATCCCAACTGCTGCACACCAATGTGAGAGGATGGCTTTGTATATGGTGCTCACTTATGTAAGTGTAGCACCTTGCACTAATCCAGACAACCCTTATGGTGATTTTAGTGGTCTTAGACAACCTTAGGAAGCTCTCTAAGTGGTAGCTATGGAGAGCAGCCTTCAGGCTTAGTCCAGAAGGAGTGTAAAGCACCTTGTTTCACCAGTACCTAATCTTATGAAACCGGTTAAGTGAAAAAGAACCACACAGTGTAGTTATAAAAATAAGTATTTATTATTAACACTCACTAATACAATGTATTATCTCGTACCCGGAGATACAACACAATACACACAATACTTTGTCAATAGAATTTGTAAATAGCACAGAATACACAGTGGTCCCCAGGGGGAGACCAAATCATATACTAAAATAGTGGAATGTGAACCACGACCTAAGTTGAGAATGGACCCAGAAGATGTAGAAGATCCGGGGCCCAAGGAACCACCTAAGGTGAGTATCTAGGAACCCCACGGAGGTCGTGTGCAGAGTGGGAAGACGACCGCGTGCTCAAAGTTAGTCAATGGGTAAGTAGCGTTTGGAATTTAAAAAAAGAAGGACCCTTCCCAGTGGACCCCGAAGAAACCCCGTGGAAGATGGAAGGTTGGCGAGTCACCCGTGGATACCCCAGGAACCAGGATACCTACACCAGGGAAGCCGGGTGTATAGGTGTGAAGTGACATCGGAAACCGCCGTAGACCACAATGGAGGACTTCAGAAAAGATGCCACTGGCGAAGAAGGTGAAAGTGTCCGGTGGAATCCAAAGGTGGATTCAAAGTGAGAGGTACCTGCAAGCAGAGGGGACAGAGTCTATGCCACTCAGGAGTGACCAGGAGTCACGGAAGACGAATGACCACCGATGTCGGAGATGCAGGAGAGTTGACAGTGCCCTTGAAGTTGCAGCTGTACGGACCAGGCGACGCAGAGGAGGACCAGGAGCCATTCACGTGGGTATCTAGGTATCTATATATAGTCGGATGTCGAGAGCCAAGCGATCAGTGTCTGGCAGGGTCACCAACAAGCCTTGGCAGAGGCAAACAACTTAGTCAACAAAAAAGTGCAGTGTTGAGACCAGCAAGGTCCAAGTGACTCACCACAAGCAAGTAAGTCAGAGCAGGCCCCAAGCAGGCCCCAAGCCCACTGGAGCCAAAGAAGACCCTCGAAAGGACCCACAGGACGAAGGCACAGGAGTTGCAAAAGGACCTCGAGCAGCTCACCAAAAGATGAAGGGCCACGGTGCCAAGGATGCGATGCAGGCGAAGATCTGGCTGCAGGAGTTGCTTGAGATTGGAGCTTCTTGGAGCCCGAAGAGCTCTGGAGGAGAGAGTCAACAAGCCTTGGCAACAGCAAGTTGACGCGTTGCACAGGAGTTCAGTTCCAGCGGTTCCAACGAGGGATACTGACCTCAAACTCGATGAAAAGACAGTGCAGAGCTCGATGGAGTTGCAGAACTACCACCTGTGTTGCTGAGCCTTTCGGAGTCCGTGGGAGCCCAGGATCAGCAGACCGATCTGCTGTGTTGCGGTGCCTGCAGATGCAGGGCAGTGACTCCTTCACTCCAAGGGAGAATCCTTCGGGTGCCTTGGATGTCCACAGGTCCTGTGAAGAACCTGTATAGAGCACAGGCACAGATATTGCAGCAGACTGCAGGACGATGAGACCAGGAGCAGCAGGAGTCTTCCCAGTTGCAGTCTCGGGTCCCAACGCGAAGTCAAGTGAGGTCCAGTGTGCCCAGATGGTTAAAGTTGAAGTGGTATGTGATCTGAATCTTGTCCCACGACGAATCTAGGACCCACCCACAGGTAAGCCCTTAAGTACTCTAAGGAAAGGGTTGGAAGGATTCAGGGGTCCCTCCCAGAGGAGGGGCTGGACAGTGGGCAGGATACCCCCATGTCGTTTGTCCACTTTTGTGCCAGAGCGGGGGCCAACGGGTCCCTGAACTGGTTTGGACTGTAGTATGCAAGGAGGGCACCAAATGTGCCCTTCAAGCAGTCTGAGTGGCCCTGGCAAGTGCCCTCACCCTGTCCCAATACACTAAGTCCTGTTTGGGAGGAGGTCACACCTCCCTGTGACAGGATACCTATTGTCCTGCCTTCCTCTGCTCTAGCTTGGCTCAGCAGCAGGAACACAGAATCGTGTCTCTGGTCAGCAGCAGCCATTTTTTGCTGTCCAGGTCTAGAAGACAGGTACCGGAAGCACTGAGGGCCTCTCGAAGAAGCTTTACAGAGCCGCCTACACCGTTTATGGTGTGGAGGTGGTGTGGAGGTAGATTCCAACATGTTTGATACCAAACATGACAGGGTTCGTTACAGCCAGTTTAGAGATGGTCATAACGCATGGCCACTCTATGCATCTTAATGGCACTTACAACCCGGAAGAATGGACTCCGAAGGCTGTAGGGGTGTCCTGCTCATGCAGGGCACCCTCACACTTAGAACCGAGCACCTGCCCTTCAGGATTGAAAGGTTTGCCTTAGGGGTGACTTATAGGTTTTAAGTGCAGTGATCCCAGATATAGGGAATCTTAAATCTGTCATAAGTGGTGCTAGTACCAGCTTACACAGGCTGCAATGGCTAGCCTGTAGTCACAATTTGAGTGGTCTCTCATGGGTGGCATAATATATGCTTTAGCCCTGGGTACCTTAGTACCATATACTAGGGACTTACAAGGGTACACCAGTAGCCAATCTGGAGTGTACCTTAGTACTCACCATGTCCAATTTAGGGAAGAAACACAGAGACTGGGGTCCTGATTAGCAGGATCCCAGTCAGACTAGTCAGTAAAACATAATGACACCAGCAAAAAGTAGGGGTGACCATGAAAGCTGATCCTACTTTCCTACAATGCATAATAAGCATCCGTGCCCACAAAGATGAATGTTCACCGCCAACCATGGGTCTGGAGCTGTGCATACCTATGACTGATAGAAATCGCGTTGGAAGCAGAATAGCAGCACCACTCTTGTTGCATCACTATCATCAGGTATGCTGCGGAAGAGAGGCTAAGTCCACCATCTTCAGCTATTCCTTTGCTTGGCCCAGATCTTTAGAGACCTGGACTGGGTGCCATCCTGAAGAAGAACCTTTGTTTCTCACTGGTATGATACAGTAGCTGGCACTACATTTCTGTATCAGGACTCTGGGATTGACCACTACTTCGGGCAAACATTAAATTAAATAAGAATCAACCCATTGCAGTTAACCTTACCAATTAAATTGAATTGCTCTGTAATTGTGTATTCAGTTTTGTTCACTTTATTATTTGGAGATAAAGTCGATTATTTATTTAAATTATTATAGAAATTCTATATAAATGATTTACATACATCTAAAATTAAAAAGAGGAGGCTAGGCTATCATCCAAATAAAGACATTAATATTGAATACACAAACATAGAGATAGTCTGTAATAATAATTATATCTATATATATCTATTTAGGTATCTATATATTGTATTGTCCATCGCTCAACCAGCCAGTTAATCAGTGTTTTTTCTCTCACTTGCAATAGAGGCGGTGAGTACCAGGTACAATTTCCAATGCTGTACAGTTCTTGGAAAAACAACTAAAATGGGGAATTCCTTACAGGGTGAACCTCCATGCAAAACTTAATTGCAGTACAAATTTGGATTTTAAGAAGCAGGAAAACAAGATCATTGCACGCTTAAGGTCCTGAAACAAGCCCAGAACAAAGCATTTGCTCTATCGAGGGAAAGTTTGTTAGTTGGCAGCAGGAAAGAAAAAACACAGTTAAACCACTTCAGGCAAATTACGACATACGATTGTGGCTAAACACTGGCACACAATAAAGGCAGAGCCTACCATAGGCAAACTAGTTAGTACTAATCCACTTATCACCTATCAGAAAAACATTCTTATTTTTTTTTAAATCTGTTTATTGATTTCATCATTTTTAGTTCATTTGTTCAAATCAATGTAGGAAACTCCAATTAACCCCTCTTCCCCCCCACCCCCCCCTCCCGGCGCCCCCAACAATATCAACCATGCACAGCATCTGTGACATATATGGCCGAATTCACACAGCACACTACATAGACTCAAAAGCACACCTTTCAATTAGAAGTCGTCTGCCATGCCAGGTCGGGACTTTGCGCGTCCCCCCACCATTATTAATTTCTGCTTCATGAAATTATCGAAGTGGTCCAACCAGCCCCCGCCCCAGATCTTTGCAGGTTTATGGGGGCAGCCCTTGTCTTGTAAATAGATTCCTCTGCCACTGTGCGATAATGTATTCCCTTTAACCAATCAGAATAAGGGGTGCTACCATTGAGCGTCCGTGTAGGGCTATGTTCCTTTATGCTAGGATGCACCCTATGCCCACTAATTTTTCTGCCTTCCCCCACGGACATTCCAAACCGAGAACATACCCAGCTGTGGCATTTTTGCATCTCTGTCCGGAGGGCAACCGATCACCGCCCCCAATATGCTGAAATATGGACATCCAGAGTCTCTGTTTTATGAGGCAATCCAAGACCCATGCATTATAGTGTCCTTCCCAGACTTGCATCTCAGACATTCGGGGCTAGGGGCCCTCCTCATTTTCCAAAGTATGGCTGGGATGTAATACATCCAGCGGACATATCTGAATGGCATTAAGCGATGTCAGGGGGATGACCAATTGTCTAGCAGCAATCATGGCCTCCGGCACTACTTCTCCTGCAGTTTCCCTGGATCCTGCTCTCATATGTTCCCTAAAGTTGTAAACGGAGCCAACATATTCATTACCAAGGCTTTATACATTTGAAATACCTCCTGATATCATTCCCATGGTAAGTTTAGATTCTAGGGGGGGTGTATTCTGGATTGAGACAGCCGATTCCTGCACGTTCCAGAGCATGCTTTCATTGCAAATACAGACAAACTGTGATTTGTGAAGCCCACGCTCTTCTGTCATTTGCTTGTATGATAACATATGAGTTTTTGACCAAACATGGCCTAACTTTGAGATGCCAGTTCTATCCAATTCCCAAAAGCCACTCAATCGTGAGATCTCTCAGAGCCAGGTTATGCCCCTGTAGATAGTGCGCTAAACAAACCAGCATAGCCTCCGACAGCCATGTTCCTTGCCACAGGGGTGTCTTCTTTATGAGCTTTCTGTTCCATCTCATCCATCAATGCACCTTACACTAACCTTCAAGAGGTATCGTCATAATAGGTGGCAATGATCCCTTAATTCTGGACCTGTACATCATTGGCCATGGCCCTTTCTCGCCAGGGTCCCAAAAGATCCAGTCACTGATTGAGAGGAGGTGAGAGGCCATGTTATATAACAATACATCCCCTGTGCCCAGTCCAGCATTGAAGATTGAATGTATGCATTTCTTGTGCGTGAGCAGCAGGAGGAATTGTCCACATATAGGCAGCTATGGCTGACTTTGGGCTCGAGAAACAGGCCTGGAGAACTCTGCAGAGATCTCCAGGTCTGGTTCTCGAGCCTAGTTCTGCAGAGCGTATGCAGAGCAATCACTATCACAGAGCCCACCTCCCTATCATGTTTAACTGAAAGTTGCTCCAGGCATCCATAAGTTCCTTGACCATGTGGGTTAGTGGGCTATGTTCAGAACTCAGCATTCCTTAGGTCTAATTATATCGACATACACAGGTATCAGAAAATGCCCCGCTTTACCCAGACATATGGTATGGGCCAGATTTACTAACATTTTGCGTCATGGTTGCACCACTTTTGAGGAGAATCTTTGATGCAAAATGCTAGTAAATATTTACAAAGCCGTGCAAGGGGCGATTTGCACCGCCTTGCATGGCTTTGTAAAAAAATATAACGAAATGCAGCAGCTTGCAGTGCATTGCATTACCTTTCATTCTGGGAGACGTTCCATGGGTGGAAGATTTATTTATTTATTTTATACAATTTATATAGCGCGCAAATACCCTAGGGTGTCTCGGCGCTGTGGAGTAAAGGAGAGCAGCTAGGTAGGATGATTACTGATTGAATAGCCATGTTTTTACTTGTTTCCTGAATATCAGGGTGGGACTGGTTTTGATATGGAGGGGAAGGGTATTCCACAGTCTTGCCGTGGCAACTGTGAAACGTCTGTCTCCCCAAGATGTTTTCTTAGTGCGAGGAATAGTCAACAGATGGGCTGATGAAGAACGCAACGGTCTGTTCGGATTGTATGGGCAGAGTATTTTTCTTAGGAACTCAGGTCCCGTGTTGTTGATGGCTTTATATGCGATGCAAAGTGCCTTGAATTTCGTTCGACTTCTAATAGGCAGCCAGTGAAACTGGCGTATAACTTGAGAGATCGATTTATATTTGGGGGTGCCGGACAGAATTCTGGCGGCTGAGTTCTGGACAAGTTGCAGTTTGTTGAGAACTTTCTCCTGAGCATTTAGGAGGAGTCCGTTGCAATAGTCCGTCTTTGACATTACCAGAGTGCACATGAGGGTCTTACCGGCGCTGGGGGGGAGAAATGGTAAGAGTTTCCTTATCATTTTCAGGGTGTAGAAGGATGAAGAGATGACCGCGTTCGCATGGTGAATGAAAGACAATTTGTCATCAAACACTACGCCAAGATTCCTGACCTTTGTAACCGGTCCAGGAGGGGGTCCCAAATCGGATGGCCACCAGGTGGGGGACCAGCCAGGGGATAGATTGCCAAAGATCATCACCTCCGTTTTATCAGAGTTAAGCTTTAGGCAATTGTTTGCCATCCAAGAGCTTATGGCCAACATTCCCTGTTGGAAGCTGGCAGCAACTGCTCCTCCATCGTTGTGGACTTCCAACACCAGTTGGGTGTCGTCGGCGTATGAGGTTAGTCTCATCCCGTGTGCTTTGATGATCCTGGCCAGGTCCGACACATAGATGTTAAATAAGGTCGGACTTAGGGAGGATCCTTGGGGCACACCACAGGGAAGGGTGAATACAGGAGAGTAGAAGTCGCGAAGTTTGACTGACTGGGTGCGATTGGAGAGGAAAGAGGTTAGAAGGGCTCTAGCCCTATGGTGAATGCCGATGGAAGAGACACGGTCGATCAGGATGGCGTGATTGACCGTGTCAAAGGCAGCCGACAGAGCCAGTAATATGAGGACTGCTGCGCCGCCTTGGTCAAGGATCATCCTAATTTCGTCAGATGCCTTTATGAGTGCCGTCTCGGTACCGTGTCCCTTCCTAAAACCGAATTGGGTGTCATCCAAAAGGTGGGAGTTATCATGCATCCACTCATAAATTTCATGTAATCCCAGTTTTTCAAAGGTTTGTAAGCCTGGGATTACATGAAATCGCTACGCCTCCCAGAGGATGGCATTACGAGGAGAAAAATCTTTTTATTTCCTCTTCCTTTCCTCTTTCTCTATGTGTGCTGCAATCTGCAGCACACAGGGAAAGAGGAAAATGTCTCAAGAGATTGTTTTTGTGCAGGACGGTATTCCTTACTGCACAAAAGCGATTTTTCTTCTAAAGCAGGCACCCTTGCACTGTGGTGCATGGGTGCCTGCGTTGGCGCTAGACTGACTGAAGGGTGTCAGCGCTATGAGAGAGCAGAGGTGCGCCATATCTTAATAAATATGGTGCATTTCTGCTCTCTCCCTTTCATGCAGCACAGCAAGTTGCCTTGCTACACTGTACTGCGTGAAAAGTTAGCAAATCTGGCCCATGGTACATTGCTAATCCGCCTCTCCACATCTCCAGCCAATGGGACCACTCTCGACTTATCAGGATCACCCTGAGACCCAGTGGCTTTGCCGTACACTCTCAATATATGCACTAATCTTGAAAGGGTGATGTCACGCCATTGCATAAACAATAGAACATCGTCCGCATATAAAGGGATGTGATCTTCAAAGCCACAGCTACACCCAACATCCCACACCTGGGCACCTCACCTTTTCCATTCAGCTAACAGCTCCATTGTTAGGGCGAAAAGGAGACTGGACAGGCAGCAGCCCTGTTGGGTGGTACCTACATTTTATGGGACATCTTTCCATTCACACAGACTCTCACCAATGGGGAGAAACACAGCACCCCAACACAGTTTCTGAAAGATGGCCCAAAGTTGATGCCTTTGAGTACCTGTCCACTGAGTCGAAGGCCGTTACAAAATCCAGTATTGCTAGGCCTGTCACCTCCTTCACTTCCTCCAGGTCTGCAAGGGCCACCTGCACACAAAGGATGAAATGTCTATTAAAGACATTCTTGCGTATAGCCCTCTTACAAAATAAATTAAAACCAATTGGTTGGGGAAAGAGAAAGATTTATTTAAGTGTGGAAAATCTAAAGCCTGCAAATGTAGCCATAAACGTGAGAAATATAGATTACTGTGTCTATATTTATGAAAGTCCGTGTGAACTACAATATGTGGGCACTACAAACTCCCCAATTTAAAAAAACGAATTTTTGAACATATGAGAGCAATTGAACATTATGATCAGTAGCGGTCGGTGGTGGGAGTGCCGTCGGGCGCTGACGTGGGGCGGGGGTAGTAAACTACGGATTACGGCCGATTACAGGTAAGTACACATATAAATAAATAAAACGAATTTCGTTTCTCGCGCTGCATCGCCAAATGCGATGCAGCGCGCGCAACGAAATTTGTTTTATTTATTTATATGTGTACTTACCTGTAATCGGCCGTAATCCGTAGTTTACTACCCCCCCACCCTGCCCCTCCCCCGCCCCACGTCAGCGCCCGGCGGCACTCCCACCACCGACCGCTACTGATTATGATTAACCATATCCTGTTGGTAGACATTGGAAAGAAATTCATGGCCTAAGCTATGATGCATTGTCGTTTTTTGGTATTGACGGGCCTTAGTTCATAGGTGGTGATCAAGAAAAACGCTTGCAGAAAATGGAATCTGAATATGGTATTTGCTTCAATAGCAAACACCCCAATGATCTAAACATAAAAGAAGCACTTCATGTACATATTGGATATGCCTAAACCCAAAGGTATGTAAGAGTGTCAGTTTTTTATTCTCATAAATACATATCAGTTTCCTGTCCCAAACTGGCACTTGTAAGTAAGTTTAATATAAATACTATCGCATACAGTTCGCTTTTGTTACTTTACCATGTGCCCAAATGATTTTTATAAAACCATTTTCCCCATTTTCTTACTTAGATCATTTTCAAAGATCATTTGCACAGCTAATTTAATACAGTAGACTTGGCTGAACAATTGCATATTGAAAACAATAGGAGCATGAAAAACTGTATCAGACAATTTTTACAACGTGATTTGTGAAACCGGGTCCTTGGTAACATGCACCAATCAATTTGGGAATACATCATGAGGATTGGAATATAGAAAGCTTCTAAAGAATTTTGTGTGCTTACATTAAATGATACACATATTGGGTCGAGACATTTTTTCTAGAAATTTGTGCTACACAGGATGTTTCTCAAATGTTTTCTAAACTGTACTATTATCGTGCACACAACTTTGTATTACATGATGAATTTGCACTTCTAATAGCTGCTTAAATTATTGTGTGGTAGTGAAAAACACCCACAATTTGTTTTTCACTATTGCAAGGCCTACCTCTCTCATAGGGTAACATTGGGTTACCTTATTACATTTAATAAGTGATGACGTTTGTCTTGGAACAGGTAGAAATGTCATGTTTGGTGTCTGAGGAATTATAATTTAAACCCCTCCTTAATGGTAAAGTCGGATTTTAGGTCACAATTCTGAAAATGTCACTTTTAGGAATTTGGCATTTTCTTGCCCTAGCCATTTGGTGCCTTCAGCCTGTTCCTAGGCCACATGACTAGGTGTACCTGGCAATTGGCCTGTATGTACTCCCCCCTAGACAGCCTCACAATAGAGGGTCTGGGTGTTGGCAGGATGGGCCATCCTGACTTGATGAGGGGGGTGGAGCTGACACCTGTCACATTTACATTTCAAAGACACTGTCTCAGCTCAGACACTAAGGAATTCACACTAGCCTACTGTGCCTACAGACAGACTGGGACCAGGACATGAGGCAGGATATTCCAGACACTTCTCTGGGGGCAAGACACCAGAAGTTCCTTCCACTTCAAAGTGGGCGCCAGGTATAATAATTAGGTGGTAAAGTTTGATTTATATTAAATATTTATCAAAAGGAACTTTTAAAAAGTCACCTTTCACCTGCCTAAAGCATCTAGAAGACGATTTGCATGAGCTTCCAACTGTCACCCAGGAGCTGAATAGCTGCTTGATGAGGTGTGAACTTGTCCCCAGAGCTGAGACAAAGGCCTTGGGTGTGAGGAGGTGTTCTGTTCCTCTAAAAGGATGACCATCTGGGCAGTGCCCAGAAAATTAATTATCTTAAAAGAGGCATGCCCTGTCACAGGAAAGTGTAGGTAAGATGTGGGTCTGTCTCCTCTTTTGTCCTATTAACTAGCTTGACACAAATCCCAGCGGGAGAGGAGCTGCCCTAAAAACCAATTTTGAGTGGACACAGAGGAGGATTGCTGATTTTCCAGGCCATACCTCTAGGGTGGGCACAGTGTCTCTGCACAAAGGGAAAATGTTCTGCTATCTTGGTTTTAGGGGCACTATGTAATTGTTTGCAGCAGGGAAATATGACATTTTACACCGCACGCATTTACAACACATGCCATTACCCCGTATTTTTTACTACGTAAAATCTTTTACAACGCAGGGCTTTACAACGCAATCCATTACAACGCATAGTCCATTACAATGCAATCTACTATTCTAACTCCACTGTGGTGTTGTAATGGGGAATGCATTGTAATGGTTTGTGGTGTAAAGCCCTGCGTTGTAAAAGATTTCACGGAGTAAAAAATGCGGGGTAATGACTTGCGTTGTAACGCAGCAGCTGTAAAGGGGATGTTTACCGCAGCAGGGCAGACAGTAACTGCTTTAAACGTGAGCAGGGTTATCATTGGGAACATTTTCCTATTGGTTAGGAAGCGCCAGGAGCCAACCACACCAACAGTCGTGCCTGGAAGGAATGGGGTACCTCTGAGCACTCTCGTCAGATAAATGCTGGACCTGTGGAAGAAAGAAGAACAAATGCACCTGTTGCTGAGACCTGTGAGGAGAACACTATTTGCTGGACCTGCACCCACTTGTACTTAGGACAAAGAAGTGGACTCCAAGGGGCAGTTGGGTGAACACCTGTTAAGCTAAAGGGACACAAATGTTGCAGGAGGGCCACTTTCCTGGAAAAGCCGAGATGATCAGTTTCCACTGGACTTGCCATGGACCCTGCTGGTGGCTTCTGTTGGAGTGAGTGCTGACACTCAAGTGCTGTTCCTTAAGTCCTGCAACCCTTGGCTGGTGTCAGAGTGTAATTCTCCTGCCTAACCGTAAAACCTGAGATTAGAAACTCTTTTAAGACTTTTTGCCTGGCGAGCCAAAGGAGGACTAGGACCAACCTGCCAAGCCAATCCACCGAGGGTGCATCGCCAGTGGCCCTGACTTTGCAGTAGCTCCCACTATGTTCTACTCCACAGCAGCACATCCAATTCAATAGGCATACAATTCCTTTGCAGGCTACAGCCTGCAGCCTTGCCCTGCTGAAGGAATCAGATTTACAGACAAAAGACCAAGTCTGAAGGTAGAAATTCTTACTGGGCCTAATGCAGAGCAACTACCTGGGCGCGAACTCCAGAATTTTCCTGCTCAGAGCTTGTCCCGCCTTCATCAATGGCTTCACCAATTCCTTGTCCTTCCTTAACCTGTCGCTATCGAGCCCCTCTTGAAATCCAGCCTTGGCCCACTGAGGTCTCTACCTTCTTGAAAATGTTCTAAATGTGATGTAACTTTCCAGCGGGGAGCAACCTAGTCCACGTATTCGACCCATGCTCCGTCACGGTTGGCCTCATCCTTTCCCTTGTCCCGGTCTAGTGTTACCAGATCACTACAGTTAGAAGATTCTGTGAAGTTTACTATTTTCCTTGCCCTAAAATGCCTATCTACTGGTGTCTTCTGGTTTTTCCTTTCATAGTAATCTTATCTCAAGTAAAGGGGGTTTCAAGTGTTTTGTACTTGAAAGAAGCAAGTTTCAGTTTCCTAATAAGTTTATAGAGGTCTATTTTGGTTTCCACAAACTTCCAAGTAGAGGCTGGGAAAAAAACAATCCTTTATTTAGAACAAGAATTTCTGTTTCTTGTAATACCGCAGGTGATTGCTTTACTGTTAATTGTTTTTGTGACAGGTGTGCTTCTTCACCTGTTCCCTCTTTGTTGCCCTGGTCTGGACTCCAAGAGCTATCCCTGAGTTTCTGCTTGATGTATCTTGACTTTTTTGATTCCTCTATCTGGCAGCGTGGTCCCTTATCTGAAGGTTTACATTGATCATAGACGAAATTTTGTCAGGATTTACCAAGGTCCCTGCTTAAGAGGGTTGGAATGCTATGTTCATTCAAGTCGGGATTTATTGAGGTTTCAATATGGTGCTAAATACAAGGCTAGTATTGCCTACATGAAGGATGGTGCTGACACTTCTAGTGAATAACTGAGAACATCTACCAAGAGGATACTATGGTGGACACGTTACACATTGACGTTGATTCACCAAAATATTAGATGTAGCACAAATGACATCATGTGCCTATGACCTCTGATGACATCACACGAAGTGACATGACATAATGTTGGCGCTGGTGGCATTACAGGAAGAGATGGCATTTGAGTTTAGACCCTGATTACATTATAGGAGGTGCCATCACTGAAAATAAAAACTAAATAAATTGATTTTTAATAAAATACCAAAAATACTCAAGCACATATACGCCTATTTTAGTTACAACACACATCGTCATTAGGATGCTACTGTGATATGTCAGGCATCCAACTATCACATGTCCGGGGGTGGACATCACGTGCCAGACAGCTTAATTACAGTCTCAAATGTTAGACAAACCCCCAAATGCTCAGGTACCATTAAAATTGGAAGCTTCCATCAGGCTCACTGATAAGGGAAAGCATGGCTGTGCCAATGCAGGCTTCTCTCATACTCACGAAATGGGCACAGAAGACAGAGGCAGCAAAAGTACAAGCCTCCTGTGCCACACAACGTGTTTTGTAACCTCTCACCAACTGCTGGCTTCACCTATTTCAGGTTTTTTTTTTATTATTCCTTTTAGCAGGGTTCATATGCTGTACTGAACATTTTCTTTGCATCTTTTTAGTCTCTCTGTGTCCATAATTTTGCTGGTTTGAAGATTAGGATTCTCACATCCTATTACATGTGGTCAGCTTCTAAATATATTTTTGAGATTTGTGGCTTCCCACCTCTTTTCAATTTCCCTTTTACAACGTTTTCTAGTAAATGGAATGTACTTTTTGCTGAAGAGTAATTTCTAGTTGTATTGGAGGTGGGGGGGATTTGCATACGCGATAACCTATTTAAAGTTATTTTCCTTTCTGCTTCTAAATTCACACTAGCGTTTACTGTATATGGGAGAGTAGGACTTACTGATTGTTTCAAGGCTGTGTTTAGTAAAACATACCGGCCTCATTTATGAGCACTTTTTTGCAGATGGAACATCACTTTTTTGACGTTCTGGTGGCGCAATGTGCCCCGGCATACTTACAAGGCCACGTAAAACCACTTTACGTGGCTTTTCACTGCCTTGTAAATGAATATGACTCCTTTTCCCGTTTTCCCTCACCCCGCATGATGTTACAACGCGGTCGTTACAACGATAGCGTTGTAACAGCACAATACCATTACCCGCAAGTCGTTACAACGACTTGCGGAGGAAGCGCTGGATGTTGGAATAGTATAATTTACTATTCCAACTCCAGTCTGTGCGGACAGTATGGAAGGTGTTGGATTTTAAATCCAACTGCTTCTCCCCCTCCGCAAGTCGTTGTAACGACTTGCGGGGTAATGGTATTGCGTTTTTACAACGCGGTCATTGTAACAACCGCGTTGTAATAACATGGGGGCTGACGGATGCGGGGTGACTGATGTTTACCCTTGTAAATATGTGCCCCTTTCACAGAGAAAGCTGCGTGAAAGGGGCGTTCCATGGGTATTGCTGTGGGTGTTCCCACGCAGCGCCCTTGGAATCTAAAGCATTCCCAGATTTACAAGAAATCGTAAACCTGTGAATGCGTCAGAATCTAGGGAGGCGCAACGAGGAGAAATGTTTTCATTTCTCCACGTTTTTCCTTTTACTATGTGTGCTGCATTCTGTATATACGGTGCAGCCCTGAGTTTCAGAAGTGGCGGAGCGCAGCGTTAAGCCAAGGAGGCTAACGCCACGCTCCGCCACTTCCTTGTAAATATGCCCCACAATGTCTTTGATATATTCGGTATGCCTCTTGTTACATGTTTTCTAGTATGGCTTAGAAAATAAAATGTCATTATTCAAGCTGGTTTAATAATGGTATTTTATTGAATAGACCCTAGTCTTTCCTTGTTTTCGAATACAGTTGTAGGGAACGACACAGTGCCCATGCCCCCTTGAGACATTCTTTTTTTGCAAAAACAGTTAATGAAATTGTCTGGTTTAGCACATCTCCCTGGTGTCCTGATAGACCAGGCTGTGCCAGGCTCCTGTGAAGCCTTTGAGATGGCTCCAAGTGCTCAATGCTAATCCGCCAGGAATGTAAACAACTTGCTTTCGTATCTCACCGCACAACAGAGACCAAAGGCCCCACACAGCACTAACAGGAAATGCCTGAAACGACAAGCAGAGATAGCTTTGGCTCATTAGGAACCGCGAATCTCGCATTTACACCAGCGCCACGAGCAGATGTGTGTCAGTGCAGTACGTGCCACTCTGGCTTCATTGTTGTTGTTTTAACCTCAAGTATTTTGGGAAAAAAATTCATTTCTGTTGCTATTTTAGCAGTCTTGGGGGAGCTTGCCTCTGCGAGGAAAAATGAAACAGCAGTGGTGTGTTGACTGATTTCATCTGTGACTGTTCTGCATCCGGTTTCAGATATAAGCGCCCTGAGATCGAACTGATAGGATTCCTGTGGCGAGCTCCTCCAATCATATTGACTGTTTAACATGTGGCCTGTGGTTCTGTTTATAGTGGTTGCCTAATTTGCATTCTTGAAGATAGAGCGCTTATATTTTTATTTAATTGTGATTTTATGTAAATTCCCCACAGATGGGTTGGAGAGGAAGCCAATTCATACCATTTATAAGAAACCGGTAAAACAAGATGTGAGGTGACACAGAGTGTCACTGTCACCCTCACCACTGTAGCTGGATGATCTTGACCTGAACCCTGATACCGCTTCACAGAATTTAGAGTTTAAATTGGAGATTGAGAAAAAGCTCCAGGGCTACTCATAAAATCCTACAAGTAACTATCTGCAAAAGCTTGTGGAAGAGAAAGTGGCGTTACACTGATGCCATGAAAATGTAATACTTGACTGGAATGCCCTCCGTGTGATTATGCTAGTGGCGACGAGGGAGTAATGGGGCAACTGATGATATCACTGAATAAAATATTACAAGAAGAATCATCGGCAACACTCATCTACATGATTCATGGGCTACAATAACGCATGGTGAGCAGATCCAAAGTTGGAAGATGATGAGCAACTAATAGCATATTTGCACATAGGCATTATGGAGCGGTCATCTGTGAACTGACCTATTTTCCAGAAGAGTAATGAAAAATCTGTAATATGGTTCTGTTAATATGAAAAGGCCTAAAAGAAATGGAAACTTGTGTTTATGTGTACACCATCACAGTTAACCTTTTCTTCAGCCTAATGTATATCGCTAAATCAAGTAAGACACCTTGCACCCTCACCATCATCACCGTACCCTCAATCTGAATTACTGCTCTCAGTACAGTGGCATTTGCTTTGGAAATTGTCATGCCAGGATCATGAGGTTATGTGGCACCCTGGACTCGTGGACCAAAAGGTCTCGCTCATGAATACACCCATCGCATTGGCAGAAATTAGATATGTGGGAGACTTGGACATCGTTTATTGAAGCACAGGAACACCCCTTTATCAATACTGTCCTAAATTAAAATACATTGGCTAAAAATGCTATTTGTTGCACTCAAAAGAAAGCAAGCCTACACATATGCTCTTCTTGCAGCAAAAAATGAAATGTGTGTCATTTATTTCATGCATCCCCGTTATAATTATCTTTTGTTTTATTCATACCTTGTGCTCACACTACATAGCCTCTGGAAGCACATTTTTCCTTCAAGAAACAGACCTGGAGAACAATATGGGGCATATGTATCAAGAAAGCGTTTTGCGAGTCCTTAATAGCGAATTTTAGCGTTTCGCTATTAAGGACTCGCAAAAGGCAGTGTATGTAGGATTCACAATATTAATGCGATTCCTACGTATTCCTTAATTGCGCATCGCAATTGCGATTCGCAATTAAGGAATACCTTCCCATTCATTCCTATGGGTCTAGAGGCCCATAGGAATGAATGGGAAGACATTCGCAATTTGCGAGTACCCATTAGGAGCTCGTAAGTGCGAATGTAATTCAAGGGTGCAAGGGTGTCAAAGGACACCCTGTTGCACCCTGAAATAAGCATGTGTGCACGTGGCGCACATACATGCCCTAAGGGCATGTATGTGCGCCACATGGCACTTTGAAAAATGCAAAAAGTGCATTTTTCAAAGCAATCGCAAATTACCACCAACTTGAAGTTGGTGGTAATTTGCGATTTCTAAAGGCAAAATCGCACAACTTGGGTGCTTCAGAATTGCATTTAAGGAATCGCAATTTTCGATTCCTTAAATGTATTCGCATAGAATAGGAATCGCAAATTTTGCGATTCCCTATTGTGCGAGGGCCTTTGGGATGATAGATCTCAAAAGGTTTTTTCCCGTTCGCAAACGGGCCGATTCTCAGAATCGACCCGTTTGCGAACGGGAAAAAGGCTTCATACATATGCCCCTAAATCCATGCATATTCATGAAATGTTTCGCTATTACGTACTTTGGGATTTTGCACATTGAACCTTTGAAAGAGATGGAACATGTTTGGGAGTTTCTAAAGCAGGGTGTCACACTGCAAGATCTTTTGCTTTGGGAACTGTATTTGTGTTGTAAACATGAAGTTTTGCGAATAGTGAAATTAAACATTTTCATAACAAAGAAGGGGTAATTCTTTTCCCTGTCTGAATTACATATGACTATGTATTTTTGTTTCCTGTTAGGGACAAAAGCTCTTTCCTCACTCCATCAATCAGGGTTGTTGTCCCTATTTATGCAAATTGATCATCTGTTAAATTGCCTCAGTACAGCAATCAACAGTTGGAAGATGACTGGTTAGTTTTTGCAACGCGTCAGGCACAGTGTTACACTCCATAGGCAGCTATATTAATAACCTTTGATACGTCTGAGCTCGTAACAAATTTGTTTTTGTTAAAATCTGCAAATGATGCAAGAGGTGGTAGTAAAAAGCAACTGCAGAAAGTTGCCCCATGGAATTCCATTTATCTAGTAGCCTGGATTGTATGGAACATTTCGACTGGAGAATGTCAGTACACATTTAAGCATTTTCCCTTACACAGATACATGTTCGCCACGGTTAACACAAATGATTGTGTGTTTGTGGTGCGTCCCACACTACTAAAGCATCTTAAAGCATGTCTACTCATAGGTGCATAGTGCACAGCGTATGGAACATTGCCTTCCTTTTCCTCGTGCAGACTTATCCTGCGTACATGTTCCAGTGCTGAGACTGTTCAGCAGACCAGGGGAAGATGTGCCTGCAACTGGGTGGAATAACATATCACTTTAGGTCTGTAAGGAGACGAGGACATAAGAGAGCATCAAGCATAACATGTAGTATGTTTACGAGTTAAACTCATACAGTGACATAGTGCACTTGACATTCTAGAGGTAATTCTTGCGGAACATTCTTAAGTGCACATTCTGGCCATCTATGATCGGAAAGTCCTTGTTGTAGGAACGCTGCTGTAAGATCAATGAAACAGTAGCGGCTGGTGACATTTGAAAGTGGTGTGGCGTAACAGTTTGGCATGACTTATATGTAGTGAGCGATGCGGGTAAGCTTAATGGACAAACATGGGGTCCAGGCAAGCTTAATGGACAAACATGGGGTCCAGACATTGAAAAAAAGATTGGCAAATGGTGCGTTTTAAAGCAAATTAATTTAGTGATAAAGCAAGGCGTATAAACCAGTGGGAACCTATAGTTTTTAAATATTAAACACATAAAAAACTGTCCTAAATATTACTGCATTAATATGTTCAACAGTTACTGTAATGTGCAAATTGTACAATGCGACAAATTCAGCCTTTTAAAGTGTGTGCCTGCCTAGTGTCTTGCACTGCATGCGGCATCAACTTTGGAAGAAAATGCTCTAACCAGGCTTCAGGAAAGACCCACAGCTGTGATTGCAATCAGTCATATAGAAACATGTGAAGACAGGTCTTTAAGTGGGATGAACAATTTGTATACTCTTCAAAAGGGAACACGTAAAATACATTTCTGTGATTTCCATAGTGTGCTACCCGACCGGTATTATGGTTTCTCTCTGAGACCTACACCTAAAACCTGTCAGTAGGATTGGCTATGTCAATGGTTGTTAGCTGTTTAACATAAATGAGTAACAACAAGCATTTGTTATAAATACCCTTAACCCCTTCGCTGCTAGGCCTTTTCCCCTCCTGTGCTAAGCCTTTTTTTGGCTATTTGGGGTAGTTTGTGCTGAGGCCCCTGTAACTTTTTGACCACATAAGGTATCCAAGCCAAATTTGCGTCCTTTTTTTCCAACATCATGGGGATTCTAAAGGTACCCAGGGTTTGTGGATTCCCCTGGAGGGGACCCAGAAATTAGCCAAAATACAGCTAAATTTTGGGGGTTTTTAAAATGGGAAAAAAGGGCTACAGATGAAATCGTCTGTTTTTTCCCTGCAAATGGTATCAAAAAGGGGTTGTGGTGCTGAAATCACCATCTTCCCAGCTTTCAGGGACAAGCAGACTTTTATCAGAAAACCAAATTTTTACACAGTTTTGGCATTTTTCTGGGACATAGCCTATTTTTGCTATTTTTTGTGCTTTCAACCTCCTTCCAGTTAATGGTAGAAATGGGTATAAAAGCAATAATGGATCCTGGAAAGCTATACTTTTTAGAAAAGTAGACAAAATTCTGAATTCAGCAAGGGGTCATTTGTGTAGATCCTTCAAGTTTTCTTTAGTTGAAAAAAACAGCCATTTGTGTCAACATGTTCACCTGTAACTTCTTCTAATTATGACAGCTGTTTGAAAGCAATATACCGTTACATCCGCTGGACCTTTCTGGTTGTGGGGATATATAGGACTTGTAGGTTCACCAAGAACCCGACGAACCCAGAGCCAATAGCTGAGCAGCGTCTTGCAATGGTTTTTTATTATGTACCGGGTATATAGCAATTATTTTGGGAAAATGTATACATGGAAAAATCGGTATGAAAGACACCTATGTATTTCTGAAATGGGAACAAAATATAGAGTTTAGAAACAGTAGATATTTGCACATTTCCCAAATTGGGAGTACCCATACTAGCATGAGAATTATAGGTCATTTTTCAAAATGACTTGTTTTTTACACATTGTATTTCATTTGGAAGGCAGAAATGCATCAAAAGTCAATAGGTAATAACAGTTGCTCTACAATTCTGTGTTACCCTAAGTCTCCCGATAAAAGTGGTACCTCACTAGTGTGGGTAGGCCTAGTGCCCACGACAGGAAACGGTTCAAAATGCAACGTGGACACACCACATTTTCACAATGAAAAATGACCCTTTTTTTGCAAAGTGTCTAGCTGTAGTTTTTGAACTCTAGCTCTGCCGGCACCTAGGGAAACCTAGCAAACCTATACATTTTTGAAAACTAGACACCCAGGGGAATCCAGGATGGGGTGACTTTACTGGCACTCACCAGGTTCTGTTACCCATAATCCCTTGCAAACCTAAAAGATTGTCCAAAAAAACATATTTTCCTCACATTTCTGTGATGGAGAGTTCTGGAATCTGCGTGGATCCACAAAATTCCACCCACGCCGCGTTCCCCATAGTCTTCCGAGAAAAATGGTACCTCACTTGTGTGGGTAGGCCTAGTGCCCGCAACAGGAAACGGCCCAAAACGCAACATGGACACACCACATTTTCACAGTGAAAAATGACCCTTTTTTTGCAAAGTGCCTAGCTGTAGTTTTTGAACCCTAGCTCTGCCGGCACCTAGGGAAACCTAGCAAACCTATATATTTTTGAAAACTATACACCCAGGGAAATCCAGGATGGGGTGACTTGACTGGCTCTCACCAGGTTCTGTTACCCAGAATCCCTTGCAAACCTGAAATTTGCCCCAAAAAACAAATTTTCCTAACATTTTTGTGGTGGAGAGTTCTGGAATCTGCGTGCATCCACAAAATTCCCCCCACCCCGCGTTCCCCAAAGTCTTCCGAGAAAAATGGTACCTCACTTGTGTGCGTAGGCCTAGTGCCCGTGACAGGAAACGGCCCAAAACGCAACGTGCGCACACCACATTTTCACAGTAAAAAATGACCCTTTTTTTGCAAAGTGCCTAGCTGTAGTTTTTGAACCCTAGCTCTGCCGGCACCTAGGGAAACCTAGCAAACCTATACATTTTTGAAAACTAGACACCCAGGGAAATCCAGGATGGGGTGACTTGACTGGCTCTCACCAGGTTCTGTTACCCAGAATTCCTTGCAAACCTCAAAATATGTCAAATAAAATAAATTTCCCTCACATTTCTGTGGTGGAAAGTTCTGGAATCTGCGTGGATCCACAAAATTCCACCCACCCCGCGTTCCCCAAAGTCTTCCGAGAAAAATGGTACCTCACTTGTGTGGGTAGGCCTAGTGCCAGTGACAGGAAACGGCCCAAAACGCAACGTGGACACACCACATTTTCACAGTAAAAATGACCCTTTTTTTGCAAAGTGCCTAGCTGTAGTTTTTGAACCCTAGCTCTGCTGGCACCAAGGGAAACCTAGCAAACCTATACATTTTTGAAAACTAGACACCCAGGGAAATCCAGGATGGGGTGACTTGACTGGCTCTCACCAGGTTCTGTTACCCAGAATCCCTTGCAAACCTAAACAATTGACAAAAAAAACACATTTTCCTCACATTTCTGTGGTGGAAAGTTCTGGAATCTGCGTGGATCCTCAAAATTCTACCCACCCCGCATTCCCCAAGGTCTTCCGAGAAAAATGGTACCTCACTTGTGTGGGTAGGCCTAGTGCCCGCAACAGGAAACGGCCCAAAACGCAACGTGGACACACCACATTTTCACAGTGAAAAATGACCCTTTTTTTACAAAGTGCCTAGCTGTAGTTTTTTAACCCAAGCTCTGCCGGCCCCTAGGGAAACCTAGCAAACCTAAACATTTTTGAAAACTAGACACCCAGGGGAATCCAGGATGGGGTGACTTGACTGGCTCTCACCAGGTTCTGTTACCCAGAATCCCTTGCAAACCTAAAAAATTGTCCCAAAAAACACATTTTCCTCACATTTCTGTGGTGGAAATTTCTGGAATCTGCGTGGAGCCACAAAATTCTACCCACCCCGCATTCACCAAAGTCTTCCGAGAACAATGGTACCTCACTTGTGTGGGTAGGTCTAGTTCCCGCAACAGGAAACGGCCCAAAACGCAACTTGGACCCACCACATTTTCACAATGAAAAATGACCCTTTTATTTCAAAGTGCCTAGCTGTAGTTTTTGAACCCTAGCTCTGCCGGCACCTACGGAAACCTAGCAAACCTATACATTTTTGAAAACTAGACACCCAGGGAATCCAGGATGGGGTGACTTGACTGGCTCTCACCAGGTTCTGTTACCCAGAATCCCTTGCAAACCTAAAAATTGTCCAAAAACACATTTTCCTCACATTTCTGTGGTGGAAAGTTCTGGAATCTGCGTGGATCCACAAAATTCCACCCATCCTGCGTCCCCCAAAGTCTTCCAAGAAAAATGGTACCTCACTTGTGTGGGTAGGCCTAGTGCCCGCAGCAGGAAACGGCCCAAAACGCAACGTGGACACACCACATTTTCACAGTGAAAAATGACCCTTTTTTTGCAAAGTGCCTAGCTGTAGTTTTTGAACCCTAGCTCTGCCGGCACCTACGGAAACCTAGCAAACCTATACATTTTTGAAAACTAGACACCCAGGGGAATCCAGGATGGGGTGACTTGACTGGCTCTCACCAGGTTCTGTTACCCAGAATCCCTTGCAAACCTAAAAGATTGTCCAAAAAACACATTTTCCTCACATTTCTGTGGTGGAAAGTTCTGGAATCTGCGTGGATCCACAAAATTCCACCCATCCTGCGTCCCCAAAGTCTTCCAAGAAAAATGGTACCTCACTTGTGTGGGTAGGCCTAGTGCCCGCAGCAGGAAACGGCCCAAAACGCAACGTGGACACACCACATTTTCACAGTGAAAAATGACCCTTTTTTGCAAAGTGCCTAGCTGTAGTTTTTGAACCCTAGCTCTGCCGGCACCTATGGAAACCTAGCAAACCTATACATTTTTGAAAACTAGACACCCAGGGAATCCAGGATGGGGTGACTTGACTGGCTCTCACCAGGTTCTGTTACCCAGAATCCCTTGCAAACCTAAAAGTGTCCAAAAAACACATTTTCCTCACATTTCTGTGGTGGAAAGTTCTGGAATCTGCGTGGATCCACAAAATTCCACCCATCCTGCGTCCCCCAAAGTCTTCCAAGAAAAATGGTACCTCACTTGTGTGGGTAGGCCTAGTGCCCGCAGCAGGAAACGGCCCAAAACGCAACGTGGACACACCACATTTTCACAGTGAAAAATGACCCTTTTTTTGCAAAGTGCCTAGCTGTAGTTTTTGAACCCTAGCTCTGCCGGCACGTAGGGAAACCTAGCAAAACTATACATTTTTGAAAACTAGACACCCAGGGGAATCCAGGATGGGGTGACTTGACTGGCTCTCACCAGGTTCTGTTACCCAGAAACCCTTGCAAACCTATAAAATTGTCAAAAAAACACATTTTCCTCACATTTCTGTGGTGGAAAGTTCTGGAATCTGCGTGGATCCACAAAATTCCACCCACCCCGCGTTCCCCAAAGTCTTTCAAGAAAAATGGTACCTTACTTGCGTGGGTGGGTCTAGTACTCGCGACAGGCAAGGGCCCAAAACCTATTGAGGCGACATCAAAATTACCTATCACAAACCAACCTGGTTTTGCAAGGGGGGTCCTACGAGTTTTTGGCCCGGGGCTCGGCGGCCATCTAAGGAAACCTACCAAACCCACACATTTCTGGAAACTAGACACCCGGGGGAGTCCAGCGAGGTATTGCTTGCGTTGGTCCCCCAACATTCTCCTACCCAGAATCCCCTGCAAACCTCAAATTTCGCCGAAAAAATCACTTTTTTCTCACATTTCTGTGTGGGAAAGTTCTGGAATCTGCGTGGATCCACAAATTTCCTCCCACCCAACGTTCCCCCAGGTCTCCCGATAAAAATGGTACCTCACTTGTGTGGGTAGGCATAGTGGCTGCAACAGGAAATGGCCCAAATCGTACTGTGGAGACTTCCAAATTACCTATAACAAAACTACCTGGTTTTGGGGGGCACCTGGGGTTTTGGCCCGGGCTCGGCGGCCATCCTGGGAAAGTACCAAACCCAAACATTTATGAAAACAAGACACCCGGGGGAGTGCAATGAGGTATGGCTTGCGTGGATCCCCCAATGTTTTCCTACCCAGAATGCCATGCAAACCTCAAATTTAGTTGAAAAAAACACATTTTCCACATATTTTTGTGTGGAATCACCGTGCCGGCACAAATGTCCTACTCCACAGCGTTCCCCTGAGTCTCCCGAGTAAAATGATACCTCACTTGTGTGGGTGGGGCAAGGGCCTGTGACTGGGAAGAGCCCAAAACATAGGGAATACGGGTATAGCACCGAGAATTCTAAGTGCTACATTTTTTTAAAAATACGTTTTTAGCCAATTCTGCATTGGTCACCCACACAAGTGAGGTATCATTTTACTCAGTACACTAAGGAGAACGCTGTGGGGTAGGACATTTGTGCCATTTTTCTCAGAAGACTTTGGGGAATGCGGGGTGGGTGGAATTTTATGGATCCACGCAGATCCCAGAACTTTCCATCACAGAAATGCGAGGAAAATGTTTTTTTTTAACTAAGTTTGAGGCTTGCAAGGGATTCTGGGTAACAGAACCTGGTGAGAGGCACACAAGTTCCCCTTGGTGTCTAGTTTAAAAAAATGTACAGGTTTGCTAGGTTTCCCTATGTGCCGGCTGCGCTAGGGCCCAAAATCCATAGGTAGGCACATTGCCAAAAACAAGTCTGTGCCTAGTGGGCTTTCTGTCGCCCTGTGGGGGAATCGGAGGGGCTGCCCCGATAAGCCCCCAAGGGGCGCAGAAAGACTGTGGATATGTCTTTTGGGGGCTGGAGGCATTGGTATGCCCATTCTGGGCAGCCCCCACCCCCACGCATAAAAAAAGCCAGCGTAATCGCTGGTGCCTAGTGGGCTTTCTGCCCCCCCAGGGGCAGATCAGGGTCCACTACCCCCATCCGCCCCTCGGGGGGGCAGAAAGACTGTGGCATTTTTTGGGGGGAGGTGTGGGCATTGGCATGCCCATTCTGGGCTGAGCTCAACCCTGAATAAAAAAATAAGAAAATCCTGAGGCCTAGAGGGCTTTCTACCCCCCCCCGGGGGCAGATAAGGGGCTATTGCCCCAATATGCCTCCGGAAAGGGGCAGAAAGACTGTGGTAATTGTTTTTGGGGTGGGGGCAGCCCCCACCCATTCCTGGTGCCTAGTGGGCTTTCTGCCACCCCCGGCGGCCCATCTGCCCCTGGGGGAGCAGAAAGACTGTTGCATCTTTTTTTGGGGGGGTGGGGGCATTGCCATGCCCTTTTTGGGAAGCCCCCACCCCAACGTCAATAAAAAATAAATCCCTGGTTTCTAGTGGGCTTTCTGCCCCCTGGGAGGGCAGAAAGACTGACATTTCTCTGGGGGAGGGGGGATGGGGGCATTGCCATGCCCTTTTTGGGCAGCCCCCACCCCAACTTCATAAAAAAAAAAACAATCCCTGGTTTCTAGTGGGCTTTCTGCCCCCCCGGGGGGCAGATTAGGAGCTACTGCCCCTGTCTGCACTGACATTTCTCTGGGGGGGGGGGGGGGCATTGCCATGACCTTTTTGGGCAACCCCAACGTCAATAAAAAAAATCCCTGGTTTCTAGTAGGCTTTCTGCCCCCCGGGAGGCAGATTAGGGGCTACTGCCCCCTGGGGAGGCAGAAAGACTGTCATTTCTCTGGGGTGGGGGGGGGGGCATTGCCATGCCCTTTTTGGGCAGCCCCTACCCCAACATCAATTTAAAAAAATCCCTGGTTCCTAGTGGGCTTTCTGCCCCCAGGGGGCAGAAAGACTTACATTCTCGGGGGGGCATTGCCATGCCCTTTGGGTAGCCTCACCCCAACATCAATAAAAAAATAATCCCTGGTTTCTAGTGGGCTTTCCGCCCTGGGGGCAGATTGGGGGCTACTGCCCCCATCTGCCCTCCAGGGGGGACAGAAAGACTGACATTTCTCTGGGGGGGCATTGCCATGCCCTTTTTGGGCAGCCCCCACCCCAACATCAATAAAAAAAAATAATCCCTGGTTCCTAGTGGGCTTTCTGCCCCCCGGGGGGGCAGATTAGGGGCTACTGCCCCATCTGCCCCCCCAGGGGGGGCAGAAAGACTGTTGCGACCAAACTAATATGGGGGGAGCAAAGGCCCTTGCCCAAGGGGCGCTCCTCCCGCCCTGGTGTTAGTGGGTGGATCCCTGCTTGGGGATCTCCCTCCTGGGGTGATCCCCAAGCAGGGATCCACTAGTGAAGGGTACTATTGGAAAGGGGAGATTCTCCCCTTTCCAACGATACCTCTCCCATCTTTTTCGGTGCTCGGGGGGCTGAGATAGCCCCACAAGCACCGAAACTGAGAAACTGAAACTAAGTTTCAGTTTTGATTTCGTTGCAATGACGATAGCGCGCCATGCACACGATCGTCATTGCAATGAAATTCCAAAATATGCCTGGGGAGGTTGGGGAAGCTCTTCCCCACCTCCCCAGGCAAAAAAAAAAATGGGAAATCCCTCTGCTGTCTGCAGCAGAGGGATTTCCTAAGCACGTGCAATGGTTCTGTCTTGAGCACACTAGAACTTGTGCTCATGACGGAACCATTCCGTCATGAGCATAGAAGGGGTTAAAAAATGTTTCAATTCTGAAATTTCAATAGTATTGAGGCCTGTGGAAGGAGTTTTGGCTTTCAGTTATTTGCGCTTTATGTTAGATATATATGTCATTTTTCTCTGCACTTCTCGTCCATCTGCTCATCTTCAACTACCTCTCTTTCTTCTTCAGCACCCTCTTCCCAATCTTCCTCAAATGCACTTCCTTGCGTCTCCCTCACTTCACCACTTCCAAACATACACTGCACTCATTCACATTTAAGCAATTTATTTGCTTTTGCTTTTGCCCTGTAAATATTTTGCCATTTATGCACCCCTTTCACACACATTTTCGCAAAATTGCAATTACAACTGACCATTGTTCTGTGTGCTCTGCAGAGAGGCCAACCAACTGACAGGCACTTTGCTTTGGCATCAACATCAGAGCTCTCAATCAAAGCCCCTCATAAACTCCTAGCGTGGCTCAAAGTATGCATTGAAAAAAATACAAAAAGAAACACATGATTAAATAGCTAACTCTGAGGGAGGCAAGATTAAGTAAAACTTGAAATAAGAGAGAAACTAAATAGCTGACATGCATTGCTTTAACATTCTTAACACTCATTGCTCGTAAATCCATCCATGTTTTTGGCATTTTTATCATTGAGGGCATGTCACTGGAGTGTGAGACTGCAGTAATGCTCGCTGGAGGGCCATGGTTAGGACAACTATGATCGCTATTGTCCACATTTATCTTGTAAATCAAATAAAAATCTACACACAAAGCTTTTCTTTTCAGAGTATTATTTCATCAAACCTTGGGAACATAAAACTGTGCAATTAATACCATGTTATTGTTAAAGTCTACAATGCATGCTCTCAGTCTGGATACTAAGCAGCATGGCCATGCACCTGCAGGGATGTACTACTTTCAGTGAGGCATGCAGCTGATTTAAAGACACTCTGCTGGCAGACTGCATTAGAACTACAATGCATTTATATCAAATGAGCCAACATAGCTCAGCCGGACTGGAGAGACTTTAAGGCGCACAGCATGTACTTCTCCGCAGGACTCGGTATTCAGGGCCAGTTTTAATGTCATACAGCAGATAACTGTCTATTGTAAGCACATTTCTCTCTCTTTGTGTTTGACTTGGATCGGATATTTGGATCAACTTCACAAGGGAACAAGAACCCTGGCCTGCTCGTCTTTTGGATCCATTTCGCGGGGAAACAAATGCAGCAGCTCCACTTCTAACAGGGCCAGCGACCTGCAACCAGAGCCTGGGCATGTCACAGTAGGTGAGGTTAGCGTGGCGAGGGGTCTCAGCACAATATACATAACAGAAGATTAGCATTCTAACACTTACCATAACCGAGAAAAAAGCCCTAAAACACAAGTGCTTGCATCCACTCCTACGTGTGATGAATGGGAAAGGGTGGGATCTATGCCTGGGAAATGACTGACAGCCGCTCGCACTCAGGGATGGAGACTCCGACGCCCAAAACCATGATGCTGAAAGCGTCACTGCCCTATAGCGGATACTGCCATAGACTACAACAGCAATGATTCATTATGAAGGGCTTTAGAACAGTAAGCCCTGCGTCATGCGTCACAGTGCAGAAAGTTGATGTACTGCCTGGCTTCCGTCTCCTGCTTCAGAGCGAGGCGGGGCAGGCAGCCTGGGACACACAGGCCAGACTTAAATACACTGATTTTTTTAGCGATACGATCTTATCTCTAAATAAATCGATCTATTTAATATTTGTACAGGAATGTGAAAGAATATCAGGGGGGCGCAAACTCAGAGCCCTAATGAAGAATTCGACCCTGGTGAAACATCCCACCCCTGCTGCATGATGTGACATCACTGTTGTGCATCATTCTTCTACACAGCAGTGCAACAGATGCTTCAACACAGTGCCCTGTAATCTCCCCAGTGTACCCAATGCAATGCTCCTTTTGCACCCCAAAAGACACTGAAACCGAGTTCCACCACCAACTTCCCCTTTGCCATGCCTGTTTCTTATTGCTCAGTGCCACCATTCTGTTCGTACACTGGCTGTTTCCTGTACTCATATTGAGAATATTAACATTATTTTTATTTAACAGACCAGCTATATAACATTACCCCGGGGTGGGGTATTTAAGAAGGGTGTTAAATGACTCCTATATCAAGTATTTAACTTGGAAATGAGGCACAACATGCAGCATTGGTATTTAACACACTGAATTCTGCATGTTTTGTCATTTTTCCCACATATCCATCAATAATTGTTGGCTGGTTTGACCAGTTGGAATCTATCAAAGGAAAATTGTGAAAATGTGATAATTATCACACTACCCATATTGCCGATCCTTGTGCAAACTCTTGTTGAATAGGATTTTGAATCTAGCCAAGATCTTATATTCAAGCCCCAATTATTTTTTCTTTTCCATTTATTCGGGAAACGATCCGCAGTATTAATCTTTCTTTGTAGAATTGACACTGATGCATCCATTCAATTAAGTTTTTCACCTTCCATGGTTATGCATCCAACTAATGCAGCTATGTTACTTAGTGTCTATCTGCCTCTTGTCTATGACTGTATGGTGGTGTCGCCTGTGTGTATGCAAGACACTGTGGGTCACCTGTGTAATTGAGTGCAGGCATACAGTTTGTGTATGTGTCCATGTGCACCTATGGGCCTGTTCGTCTATTTGTCTCTGTTGTTCTATTTGCTTTTGTGTTGCTTTGGATATTGTTTTTTTGTATGCACTGATCCCTGCAGGTGTATTGCCCTATCTACAAGACCATGCTTACTTTTCTTGCTCAGTAAACTAGTTGCAAAAGCACTAACCACATTAGGTTCCATTAACAAAGCCACTTGCATTTGCAATTGTAATATGTATGTGCAAATAGCTTGTTATTTGTGTGAAAAAACACTTTTCTAATTCACAAAAGTTGATCTCACACTCGTTAAAAGTTTGATCTCAGGAGTCTTAAATGTGAGTAAGGGTTTGATTCAGACCTTGACAGACGGGTTACTCCGTCACAATGGTAATATAGGATATAATAGGATTTATGTTTTGGCGGACGGGATATTCGTCACTGTTGTGATGGAGTAACCCAACTGCCAAGATCTAAATCAGGCCCTAAATCTCCTCCTGTGCGTGCGCAGTGGGATGCCCTTTATGTTTGTGAACCTCCTCAAACCTATCCTTTTGATGCTTATCACAAACAATTTTTTTATCCTTCTATAGGAAAGTGCCCATTTTTGTATGGTCACCCCCACTTTTTGCTCCAAATGCTGATGGTTATGACTTTGATAGTGCACAGGAGTTTGCTCCCCAGACCCCAATGCCTTTGCTCTATCCTAAAACTGTTATGTTTGACTTGGTAATCCCAAATTGGCCAAAGCTTTACCCCTTTATAAGTCCCTAGTATATAGTACAAGGGGTACCCAGGGCATTGGTGGTAAAGGTGTCCCCAGGGATGCAGCACTAGTTTGTGCCACCATGGGTGATCCATGCATCCTACTGACAGCAGTTCTGCCATTGCAGACTGCAGGAGCAGTGCAAACTGCTCAAACTCGACTGTTCCCTCACCATGTGTGGCCCAGTCTCATACAATGCCTTTAATGTATGTAAGGCACACCTAAGGAAGGCCTCCTCAGCCCAGAAGGCAGGGTGGATTATATTTAAGATGTGGACATGTACGTGCAAGCCTATATGTCCCTATAGTGCCGTTCCCCATTAGAAACCACTATGTGCGTTGGCGGTCCGTAGGATAACATGGCTGCCAATCGGGCACCTTGAGATTGGCAAACACCCTCGAGATTGGCAGATCTGTGATGGTACCACTAAAATAAGTCATGTTTGGTCTCAAACAACGTGTCATCTCACCCCTGAAATTATTCTCGTGCCCTGGTTGACGTGGCATATGCACCCAGAGGGCACCATAGAGGTTACCCCTTGATTGCCCCCAGCTTTTCTCTATTCTCTCCAACCAGCCCACACTTTCCCACACCTGCAGTCACCAAGAAAAGATTCTGACCTACTGTCAGGCAGTGTGATCCCTCCCAGGAGTCGGGGACAAAGGCTGGGTAGGAAGAAGGTCACACCTCCCTACTGCCAGATGGCTAGTGAATTTGCACATCAGAGCTGTGAGCTTCAAAGTCTATACCACCTCTCACATGCATGCAGAGGAGGAAGCAGCCCTCCCATTGCCCCAAGCACGCCTTCACCTAGGCAAGACGGGAAATTAGGTATGCAGGAAGTGTACACCCCCATGCAGGCTGCCACACCCAGTGGCAGCTCCTCCGCTATGGAAACATAAAATGATAATAACTTTGATTTATTATCATTTTATGCTTGTGCTGCTTTGCGGGCGGGCGGGGCTGCTGTGCTCTCGGAGCAGGGCAGGGGAGGAGCGGTTTGCTCACTCCTCCCCTGCCCTGACGGGCCACCCAAAACATTCATGCGCATTTTCCCTTTTCTCAATGCAGGCTGCATTACAGCCTGCATGGAGAACATACCCAGGCCCCCGTTCACTGGCTGAGAGCCGAACCAGGATGCTCAGACCAATCACAACGTTGCACTGCAGCTTTGTGATTGGTCAGTGGGGCCTGGCTGTGCTTCTTGTTTCTCGAGTTCGACGAGGAGAGCAAGAGCAGAGACGCAGGACCCAGCGGCAAGGTAAGTTTATTTTTTTTAATTTTATTTTTTTATATTGCGCATTCCCACGCCTGACAGACCCCCATATGCCCACCCCCGCCACGCCACCCGCGAGCCATGCCGGCTGCCACTGGCCACACCTCTAGGGTGGGCAGCCTGGTCTGCCCGCCTAAAATTGAACTATGCCATCTTCAGGAGGGCAGAAATAGTGGGTTCTGGGTAGAAAAGGTGACCTACGATACCTGATGTTCGCACCTTAGCGGCAGGGTTTTTAGCTGCAGAGACTAACTGCCCATTGGCTTCTAGCTCCCACACCCCTAACTCCCCTAACTCCCCTAAATCTAGGATTGAAGTGATCAACTTGACACCAGAACCTTAGATCTGACCAACTTATTTCAAGGAAGGACCAAGAGGAGATCATTGTCGCCGACAACAGGACTTTGCCCACCAGCACAAAGCAAAAGAAGGATACATTGTTCATGAAGCAACAGACTTGGAATTGAATGAACAACCCTCGACCTTGGCTAAACCTCAACACTCCTGAAGAGAGGGACCCTCGTGAAAGCCAGAAGCACCCTCAGTCTCCCCTGGGCTAGTGGTACTAGTCCCCTGCAAACTGCAGGTAAAAATGCTCACTGGATCTAATGAATCACTGGCCATCGGGCCCTCCAAGGGATTGCCCAAATCCAGGTGGTCCAGTGCATTGTAGGAGTTGTAGTCTTGCCTGCCCCGAAGTTTCAGGCTGCTACGTCACTCCCCTGGACCCAGTGAAGTTCCCAAAGCTTTTCGTTGTGCTTACGCTGCCAAGGCTTGTTGGTCACCAGTACGGTAACTGACCCCCACACTCGAGGCTGCTGCTGCAGACAACATCATGCAAGCATCATCTGATGTCAGTAGCTGTGCACCTGATGTGTTTTTGCATTTTGTTTCTTGCAGCACCGTGAAAGTGGTAAAAACAGCACCGCCCGTGGCTCCCGATCAGCACCAAGGACAGCCAGAACAACTCTGCACCCAGACTCCATGGGCTAGGTCAAATGTTACTAACTATTGTGGCCTGGTCCTGGGGACCTCATGACCTTACCCCCTATAAGGGTTCCAAGTAACTTGACTTTCAAGTGACCGATTGTCACGAGTGGATTTTGCCATTGACCGCAATGGTATTTTGTCTATGTATTTTACTGCACTGATTTAATATTGCTACAAAAATCTATAACTCAGGTTGTATGTATGATATGCCATTCATTTTAGTGTCTGAAGTAACATAAACATACACTCTATTCTTATAAATTGGTGTTGGATTTCTCTCGAGCCGTGTCATTTACTTATCGTCCATTTTGCTACTCTGAAATACTTAACACGTTCCTGTAGTAAAGTCTGACTACTCTTCGCCACTCTACTAGGACTGAGCCAGGGATTTATTAGTGTTAATCCAAGGACCATCTTTGGGGTATTGTGATAATATTACATGGTAAGGCCACCCAGCCAGTCCTCATAATATTCCACTTTCCTACATTTTCCCATTCTAAAAATGTTTGGAAATTTACTCCTGTCAAGGGTCGGAGTAAATCGTATTCAAGGGTGGGAATGGAAAAATATCATCCTCTCTTCTTCCTCCCAAATTATAATGGGAGTGGAGGAGAAGGAGTTCCTTCACAGGTATTGTTTTTTTCCTATGGGGGAAATAAGAAAACCTGTAGTTGTTGTGCATTCTATTCTTGACAAAATATAGAAATGTATGTTTTTAAGTGAATAAAAATAGATTCAGAAAACCTTTCCAGGATTATGCCTAGAAAACCTCCACCAGCACAGGAGTCCATGCAGAACCTGGAAAGGGTTTGTGAATTCCAGATAGTAACTCTGTACCCTTGCCCAGTAATAAAGCTTTGGGTACATATTTTTAATAAAGACAGTAAAGAAAATATTCGTTAATAGTGTTTGCCGAGTCCTTTTAAATTGGCGAAACTGATGCGTTTCCCCATATTTTTACTTTTATACTAAGCCACAGTAACAACCACATCTGATATCAATTTTCAGGAAATGCAGTGCATATAATTGCTGTATGACTTCATTAGACCGGCACATTTAGGTCCAGGTGCGCAGCAAACCAACATTACAGACAATAGCTTTGTTGTAAAACATAAGAACATGGAATGCCAAACTATACACAATTATTCTTCCATAATTTCACAATTTCTTATAAAGACTTTTTAGATTTATATAGAAGGAATTGAGACTTTGTTAGTTTAACATGTCAGAGTCAAATAGTTTATGAATTACTTACTCCAAATGTCTCATTAAAATGTTTAAGAAGTCTTGTCGTAACCTGCAATAATGCATGCGCCTGTGATTAGTATCAAGCGACCCCTTTACACATGCAGACATTTTAGGTCAAACCACAACATACTTAAAGTAAAATACTTCTGCCTAATTGGATCGCGCCTTTTTAATGTATTTCCAGATGTGATAAGCGATAAAAACCACCAGAGAAAGTGCATAGCCCCAATTTCAGCGAAATTGCTTCAGCATGTGGCACAGTGAACTCAGATGTAATTGCAAATGTTTCATGTTGTTCCAGAGTTGGCACAGTTTGAAGTGCACAGCCAAGTCAATTGAGGGAAGAAAGAAATGCGCAAACAGAATCTATGTTAAATTGTATTTTTAATTGTCCCCTTCAGTCCCCCACCGAGCACATGTTTATAATATTCACATCAAAGGCCTTTGGAAATCAGTGGCATGAGTTAATGCCACATGTAAAATAAAACAAGCATTTGCAATGCAATAGGTCTCGGATTTGTAAGAGTTAGAGCTATTGGCGTTGTAAATGACAATGTCTTTTACCCATGTGTTTTAGTTTTGAGTGGATGTATGTGGTGTGGAGTGGAATTATGTGGGTTGGATTGGAATTGTTAGTTGTGGAATTGTGTGTGGTGGAATTGAGTGGTATGGAGTGGATCTGTGTAGTAGAATTATGTAGCATGGTGTGCAGGGAAATAATGTGGATAGTTGTTATGTGTTATTGAATGCCTTTTATTTATGTGTTTTGAAAACCTGCAAGCGGACCGTAAACACAGACTTTGCACTTATAGTCATTGCTTACAAGAAGCAAGGCTGGCAGTAACTGCGCCTCTTTTATTGCCATCCCTGCTTCTTGTAAGCCAGGACTGTAAGTACAAAGTCCGTGTTTATGGTCCGCTTGCAGATTTTCAAAACACATAAATTAAAGGCAGTGTTGTTTACAATGCCAACAGCTCAAACTCTCTCTAACGCGAGACCTATTGCATTGCAAATGCTTGTTAAATATTAGTATGTCATACCCATGTAGGTCTTGTAGACCACAAGAAAGGGTGCATGGACTTTAAAAGTGGGAGAAGTAAAAAATTCAAGCATTCAATGATTCTCAAAATTCTATCACCACTTAAAATCACTCCACGTTCCTGTCCCACTAAGTCTAAAGCCCATGTCACGGTTTGTCATGAGTCATTGGGCTTGTGTTGCTGTCCTATAGCTTCTCTCACATGAAGGCCTTACTGATGAGCAGGACAGCAGTCGCGGACCTTCCCGAAGGGTGTGAGGGGAGGGGTGAGGTCAATATTGAGAATAAGACAGAATGAGACAGCCAAGAAAGAAGGAACTGCTGCGGGGTGAGCAGGTGCATCAATACAGCTCTATATACAATCGTTCAGCTCGGAGTGGCAGGTGGACAGCATCAGCGGTGAAAAACGAACCAAAGGTTTAGACAGAAGAAAAACATGCCTAATAACCAGGAGAGCGAAATTTTAGTACGTGGAAAAACAGAACTTTGGCTCACAAACTGTGTAAAGGAGGGGGCACAAAATCCAGTAGATCCGGAGCATGCAAAGAGGGCATATAGCATGAAAAATATGAAACACTTGAGCGCGATTCCCAAAGAGTAGGTTAGGAGCTTCTGGTAGCTCTCCAGCTGCATCTAAATAGCTCTCCTGTGTGCAGAGCAACATACTAAATAGAAACTTTTGCTTGGTTGAATATATGTATACAAAAATTTGAAAGAAAAAAAAAGGCTTGTACTCGAGGCGAAAATATGTGCATTGTCAAAACCCATACGCTGATGTTTGGAGAAAAATGGCTGAATTTCCAAAATATATTTAAAGGTTATATTTCAATGATAAACCATGTTGCATTGGGAAAACATTGCTAATATTATGACCTGGTTAGGACTATGTATTATTACCCATGTAACGAAATTCCACATTGACAAAGCTTTTTTGGCAACCGTGCCTGATAAACAGCTAATCACTACTGGTAATCTTGTCTATGGTAGCCACTAATGTAAACCTATCTGATGCGGTCACTATTACAACACTAAAAGCATGAGTAGCTCATGATCCTTTTCATTGAACGTAAGTAGCTCTTATCATGGTAAAGGTTGCAGACCTCTACACTAGAGGGAACGAAGTAAGGGCATCAGGCGATCTGGAAGATAATCTGTGCCACTGGATGTACTTGGCGGTCTGATGAAAACAGAAACAATGCAGGTGGCAAGTAAGAGAAAGACGGCAGAAGGGTGGACGCAGCACACTGTCATACTGAAATAATAGAACTATGTGGGGGGGGTGTCAAGGTCCTGGGTTATCCCATCTCCGCTCACTACTGCAGCAAAGCTCTTAGCTTTCACTATAATTAACAGCTCACAGCGTTGCCGCGTGCAGTTGCAGAACACCTTATTTCACTACTTTCCATAAACCATCCTGTACGCGCCCTCCCATTTCACCCCAGATCTCACCACTCGCACCGAGCTGAAGCCGCTCAGTACTAGATTCTTGAGCAGTTCGCATCCGATGCCCCCTGCTCCCACCACCAGCAACCGGGCTTCGGCCACAGCCTTTGCCAGGTCCGCTCTTACTGCTGCAACCAGCGCCATCAGAACACTGTCTGTGAAGGAAGAGTTTCACAAACAACCAATCACTCTGAAAACAACGAAGCGTGCGGTAAGAGAAAGGAAGGCGGACCAGAAAATAGAAAGGGCGGAGATTCCATAAGTGACCAATCCGGCGAGAAGGAAGCGTGGTAGTTCAGAAATGAAACATCGACGCACTGGGTTGAGCTTCAACGTTGACCAATGAAACTCCAGAGACCTAGGTTACGCAGGCGCAAGATGCGGAGGAAGCTCACCTACTGACAGAGATGATCTTCCGGAAGTAACCGCCAATCAGAAACGTAAAGGGCGGAGTCTGTAGTGCAAGTCAATAAGCCAATCGGAATTTATATTTTGGGACGCAGGCGCAATGTGAAAACTCGAAAACTTTCAGCGTGTGCATTGTTGGCGTGGAGTAGTGGTAAAAGAGAAGTTTCCTAGCTATAGCGAAGGAAACGTTTAATGCTATTAAGGACGCGAAGGCGAGAATTATTCTTTTTACGTTTTATTAACAGCAGTTTCAAAGTTAAACAAACCAGTGGTACGCGCGCACCACAGAGGAGCGGGTGCGGGAATCGAAACAAGTGGTGCGCGCGCACCACAGAGAAGCGGGGGGAAAGGGAGCCCTGCAGCGAGGCGAACACGCGCTGCTGCGCGTGATAGCCACCGATGGGAATGGGCGGAGCAAAGGCGGGACATGCGCCCGCCTTTGCCCAATTGCGTGCATTTCTTTTTTTTTTTTTAAACGCTACAGCCAATGGCAGCCGGAGAAAAGAAAACCACACGCACGAGCATGTGGTCAGCTTCCAAAAGCCCGTACAAGAGGTCTCGGGCTGCGCGAGCAGTGCTGCGCACTGCAACGGTAGGCCCGAGACCTAAAAAAGTGCAAACTAAAAACTAAAACTTAAGCTATGCACCCAGATAAAGGTCACACTTAAGGCTTGCCCTCGAGGAGCTATACAGGTATGCAAAGTACAGGTGTCTATTCAAGCTACAATAATAAACTCAGTTCACATTTTTTGATGGGAGCGGTTCTTTTTAAATTGGTGCAGGTTGTGCACGATCATGTCACTTTGATAGACATAAACATTTTGCAAGGCAAAAATAAACTTATCATACAATTTATATTAGGTGAAAACATGGCAAGGGTAAGCTCCCTTACTCCCACCGAAAAAAACAACTTAAGAATAAGACAACATACATCACTGGCCCAAACTGTGGCCAAGTTATTAGAAACTTCAGGATAAGCACTCCAAACTCCCCACAGCATAGGACTGCTGGGGGTAAACCAGACACATGGGCAAATCCAACCCACACTCTAGCGAAAGCAGAGCACATAGGCAAAAGTTGCCAAAATAACATCCACACTAGGGAGGATAGAACACAACCTAAGCTTCAAGTGGTGAAGATACGCCAACCTGGGACATGCACATGTATGCATAAGATAGGATAGGAAGACAACACACATTAAAGCATGCATGCCACACAAAATTCCAGTAGGAATCTTGCGTCACTGCAAGCACCGAAATCACAGGAACCATCACAGCCAAACTCTAAAAATTGCAGAGAAAGCAGCATAATGAACAGCGCCTATAATAAACACAAGATAAAGTGCTAATAGAAAAAGGAACGACCACCTCTAGATATTGGAGCAATGTATTTCATGGCCAGTGGTTGAACTAAAGAGCATCTCAATAGTTCGGCCAAATATTTTCAAACATCGAAATTCTCACAGAAACCAAGGCCTTCCAAAACAGACGCTTTTTATTTAGTTTTAAAGCTGAATAATGCCATAACGATGAATTCGAATACATACAAAGGATGGTTCCGCCTTACAGAGAACTTGTTTTCAAATAGTAGGAATGCAACTGACCTCGGGTAATGACTTTCTCTTGTATGGTAACGGCATTGCATTTTAAACAGATGAAAGGTTGACCTGCTGTGCAGCATGTTTCTCAATATAATACCAACTTGGAACATTATTGTTATTTTCTCTAAACCAATAGTCGATTTTCTTAAATTAGAAAAGTCTTTATAATAGTGGTAGAAAAGTGGAAAGGCAACCAACCTTCAGTCTTATGTCTATTTGGTACCACTCATGGTACCCTTGACTTGTTCACAGGCCCCTAAAGAAGCTCCTTATAATTCCCAAAAAGATAGAATCTAGATGCATTTTAGTATTGCATGGAGGAGGATTTTATCTTCCAGCTATTAAACTGGGCTAAATAGCAATTCCAAGGGAGTTGATGTACCTCTGATTTGCCCCAATTCATTTTTTGACCGAGTACTGCACCGAATTCCTACATTAATTTTAGTAAATAAATACCAGTCTTGTCTGGGTTGCTAATATTGAGAATCATGTTTTCTGCATATAAGAGTGTTCTAAATTCCCTAACTTCGTATTTGAAATCTTGGAGGTGTGGATTTTGTCAGGTTTGTATTGTTATCCTTTGAGTACTTGAAATTTCAATATATGCTTAATAATCAAGAACAACTAGATTGTTGAATCTTCAAGAACTATTAAATAGAACTATATCCAGGTTAACGTAGAAGATGCCACCTAAGTCAACACTGTTCAAAATCATTCAAAATAACTGGTTGTCTACTGGCATGTTAATACCACTCCTTATGCATGAATAGAAGAAGATTATTGCTGACAATAAGTTCCTTGATAGAGTATTTAAAGCTTCTGAAGATGATCTGGGACCAACTTGCACGATGGCCAAGAATTTGTAAAATGACTGACAATGCAAAACTGTATCTAAATCAACATGGATTAACATATTCAGACTTTATTGGATACCCTTCAAAAAGGTTTGACAAGGATTATCTACATTAAATTTATGCTGAGGTTGAAATAATAAAAAAATGCTCTGGTCATATGATATGGTCCTGATGCAAAATTCTAGTTGGATGTTTTTGATAGAATAGATTTAGTCAGGGGGAAGGCAGGTAGTGCAGTGGAAGATACAGGTCAAATCAGAGCTCCCTGAGGCGCTCACAAGGAACAGAGGGAGGACCTATAATGTTGGCTTGAAAGTGATGGAAAACGACCAATAGAAGTTAGGGAGTATTTTGTCTCAGAAACTAGTGTGCACAAACTGTTTGGAAACTTTTTGTTTGGTTGTAAGTTTCCCAATCCGATGAGGTCATCACTGTTACTGCTTTCTGCACTTTTCTTGCTTTGCCACCTCTCCAATTCTATTGTATTAGTGGAATAAGACAGGGTCATTGTTAATATCCTTGTGGTTCTTTGCTTCCTTGCCTCATAGAGTGTTTGGGTTTGAAAGGGCCGGATCAGAGTTTGTGAATGTTAAAAAATGAACAAGTTAGTCGACGTTCACAAACTTGCAAGGCTAAACATGCCCTGTTCAACCCGCTCACCACCCTTCGTGTTTAAAACTGTTTAACACTCTGCACTTGTGTGTCAAGCTTGAGCAAAGGACTGTGGTGCTGATGAGAATCAGGCTTCTCCACTTCTCCCACTCCTTCTATATTGATATATAGATTACACACACACCAAGCAAAGAGTGTGAGGGGATCTAATTTTTCATGACAGAGAATTTTTTATATATATATATATATCTTTCAACAAAGGACGCGCACTCCAAAGCTGGATTAGCTTAATTTATTTAAACACAACACCACTCAACCAACGCGTTTCAGCCTTCACACGGCTTTCTTCACGGTTAGTGAGTCCTTCTTTGATTGCGCTTTATATACCCATCTCTGCCATAATGGGGCATTCTGGGATATGTAGTGCAATTTATTTTTGAATAACTTTATACATATATACAAAAGGACAATCGCGCTTATGTCAGGATCTTAAATTAAGGTGATTTCATTTGCTTTATACTTCGTGCGCATTGCTTATAAGCGATCTTTATCATGCACCAAATTGGGTATAGTACTTCTTAAATCACATTTCAGGGCATTTTGTTATTTTTATAACTTATGTCAACAATTTGATGCTTTTAACATTCATCATTCATTATAAATTCTCAATTTGGGTATAGTACCCCCACTTTAGTTTGAAGAGAAGCGTCCAAATATTACTAACACTATTCTAATTCATTATGGCATTTTCTATGTTATTCCAAATGTACAAAAAGTTCCTCATCGTTATTTATTCCTCTTGGAGTCTTAGTTCTGAGCCTGATGATATATCTTGATTCCATCTGTCGCAGTTTTTTCACTCTGTCACCACCACGTTCTTCCGGGAGTATCATATGAATGCCATAGTAGTTCATCGCCCTCCAATCTCCTTTCTGTCATTGTGACATATGTTTCAATGTGGCGTAGGTCATATTTCCATTCTTAACTGCGTGAATGTGTTCAAGAATACGTTTCTTGAGCATACATATAGTACTTCCAATATATTTCATTCCGCAGTTACATTCTATTATATAGATGACAAACTGTGATGTACAGGAAATATTTTGCTCAATTGTAATTAGCTTGCCGTTTGGTTCCACAATTGTTCTCATGTTCTTCCCAATTTTGCAGGCCTTACTTACATTACATTTCTTAAACCCCCTTTGTTGATTTGATAGCCAGTTTATATGTGGGTTTTCCTGAAAGTGGCTTTTCACTAGCATGTCCTTTAAAGATTTAGTCTTCCTGTAAGTAACAATTGGTTTTGGGCCTAAAAGTTTCCAATGTCTGGATCGCCTGCGATTAGATGCCAATATTTTTTGATTTTGTTAGTTATTATGCCACTTTCTTTACTGTATGTTGTGATAAACCTCGGTGGACCCTGCTCTTTGGCTTCCTCGATTTTAACTTTTGGGATCAATGTATCTTCCCTTGGTTTCTGATCGGCACGTTGTTTGCATTTCCTTAATGTTGTTTCATGATAGCCTCTCGTTTTTAATCTCTGTATAGTTTCCTGAATTTTCTCTTCTGCATCTTCCTTTTTGGAACAATTACGTTTCATGCGTATGAATTCCCCGTAGGGGATATTTTCCAACAGTGGTTTGGGGTGGAAACTAGTTCCATGCAGAATACTGTTGGTTGCAGTCTTTTTCCTAAATAGGGTGGATTGAATTTGATCATTCTCAATGAAAATTTTAGTGTCCAAGAATTCAATTTCTTTCCTACTCTTAGCACATGTGAATGATAAACCAATATTGTTATTGTTCAATTTCAAAAAGTACTCATTAAAATCCTGCTCAGTGCCGTTCCATATTAAAAACAAATCATCAATGAATCGGACCCATAGCACAATCCGCTCGAGTTCTTCTTGGTTATCTGAATTCCACACTATTTCTCTCTCCCACCAGCCCATGGTTATATTCGCAAAATTCGGAGAAATTAAATCCCCATGGCTGTACCACAAGATTGTTTAAAAGTTCCTTATTGAAGAGAAAAATGTTGTTTGTGAGACATATCTCAATCATTTTCAGTAACATTTCCGTGTGTTTTAATTCCGTAATGCTTCGCTGTTTTAAGAAAAATGTACATGCCTTCAAGCCTATTTCATGCCGTATTGATGTGTACAAAGACACAACGTCTATTGTCACCAAGAGGTATTGATTACTCCATGTGATTCCTGTTAGGATCCTAAGAAAATCCCCCGTGTCTTTTATATAGGAGCTCATGCTTTGTGCAATTGGGGCCAGAAATGTATCCACATACTGCGAGAGATTTTCATAGAGGGAGTCACATGAAGAAACTATAGGTCTCCCGGTGGATTTTGTAATGTTTTATGGATTTTCGGCAAGAAGTATATCGTTGGTATAACAGGGAAGTCTTTAGTAAGAAATTTCAATTCATCATCACTGATCAAATTATTTGAATGCCATTTTTGCAGGTTTTGATTCAAATCTGAGACCATTTTGTTTATAGGATTATTTTTAATTCTGCAATAGTTAGAGTTGTCATTCAATTGCCTCATGGCTTCTTTTACATAATCCTTTGTATCCATCAGGACGATGTTCCCCCTTTATCGGCGGGTTTCACCGTAATTTCTTTGTTTTCCATTAAGTTCTTTATTGCTTCCCTTTCCTTGCTAGTTAGATTCTCTCTTTGATTTTGATTTCGTTTTTTTGGCAATTTTTCCAATTCCTCAACGATAGCATCTGAGAACAAATCAAATCTATTTCCAGGTGATAGAACCGGACAATATCTAGATTTTTTCTTTAGTCCACTTTCAATTCTTTTATCCGTTTGAATATCCAAAGATTCCAGCACTTGTTCTTCTGACATCTGATCATCATTTAAATCATATAGTAAGTCAAACATATTCTTTAAGTCAGACATTTGATCTATTGTAATAGTCGGTGTAACAGACTCATTCATGTTGTCTTGGCTTTTTTCCTGAGGATGTTTGTTTGTTTGTTGGTTGGCATGTATCTTTGCCAATTTTAGCTTTCTGATATATTTATATAGGTCAATTCCGACTTGTGTGTAATTGTAATGACTTTCCGGGCAGAAAGATAAACCCTTATTTAATAATGATATTTCATTTTGAGTTAATTGATGATTGGAGAGGTTCACTATTAAATTGGTGTTCATTATTTCCTGTTGCGTAATGGATACTGCTGGAAAATATCCCCTACGGGGAATTCATACGCATGAAACGTAATTGTTCCAAAAAGGAAGATGCAGAAGAGAAAATTCAGGAAACTATACAGAGATTAAAAACGAGAGGCTATCATGAAACAACATTAAGGAAATGCAAACAACGTGCCGATCAGAAACCAAGGGAAGATACATTGATCCCAAAAGTTAAAATCGAGGAAGCCAAAGAGCAGGGTCCACCGAGGTTTATCACAACATACAGTAAAGAAAGTGTCATAATAACTAACAAAATCAAAAAATATTGGCATCTAATCACAGGAGATCCAGACATTGGAAACTTTTTAGGCCCAAAACCAATTGTTACTTACAGGAAGACTAAGGGGCATATTAGCAAGGAATAGCGATATTTATCGCTAACCGCGCTTAGCGCGACTTTGGTTAACGCCGCCTATCGCTGGAAAATATCGCTGAGATAACACCCTATTAACAAGGTTTATCTCCATAGCGATAATATTTCCAGCGATAGCGGCAAAATGTGAGAATATCGCTGGTAAAGCAGCGATATTCTCGCATTATCGCTAAGGTGGATTCAGCATTAGAATCCACCTCCTATACTTTAAACAGGTAAGTCATCCTCACTAGCAGGAGATAAAATATAGCGATAAACGCGCTTAGCGTGAATTATTTTATCGCTTCGCCTGCCTTGCTAATAGGGGGTAGTGGAGTTAGCGACTGTTTCCAGTCGCTTTTAGTAGGGAACACCTTCCTTGCATGTCATTAGCGATAATTATAGCTGACATGCAAGGCGATGGTAAAAGCGGCCTCTAACGCCTGAAAGCTGTCGCTAACGCCTGTTAGCGACAGCTTGCTAATAGGGCGATAAAATTATCGCCGCTTTAGCGGCAAAAGTGCCGCTAAAGCGGCGATAAAGCCCTTGATAATATGCCCCTAAATCTTTAAAGGACATGCTAGTGAAAAGCCACTTTCAGGAAAACCCACATATAAACTGGCTATCAAATCAACAAAGGGGTTTAAGAAATGTAATGTATGTAAGGCCTGCAAAATTGGGAAGAACATGAGAACAATTGTGGAACCAAACGGCAAGCTAATTACAATTGAGCAAAATATTTCCTGTACATCACAGTTTGTCATCTATATAATAGAATGTAACTGCGGAATTAAATATATTGGAAGTACTATATGTATGCTCAAGAAACGTATTCTTGAACACATTCGCACGAGTTAAGAATGGAAATATGACCTACGCCACAGCGAAACATATGTCACAATTCCAGAAAGGAGATTGGAGGGTGATGAACTACTATGGCATTCATATGATACCCCGGAAGAACGTGGTGGGGACAGAGTGAAAAAGTGCGACAGATGGAATCAAGATATATCATCAGGCTCAGAACTAAGACTCCAAGAGGAATAAATAACGATGAGGAACTTTTGTACATTTGGAATAAAATAGAAACTGCCATAATGAATTAGAATAGTGTTAGTAATATTTGGACGCTTCTCTTCAAACTAAAGTGGGGTACTATACCCAAATTGAGAATTTATAATGAATGATGAATGTTAAAAACATCAAATTTTTGACATAAGTTATAAAAATAACAAAATGCCCTGAAATGTGATTTAAGAAGTACTATACCCAATTTGGTGCATGATAAAGATCGCTTATAAGCAATGCGCACGAAGTATAAAGCAAATGAAATCACCTTAATTTAAGATCCTGACATAAGCGCAATTGTCCTTTTGTATATATGTATAAAGTTATTCAAAAATAAATTGCACTACATATCCCAGAATGCCCCATTATGGCAGAGATGGGTATATAAAGCGCAATCAAAGAAGGACTCACTAACCGTGAAGAAAGCCGTGTGAAGGCTGAAACGCGTTGGTTGAGTGGTGTTGTGTTTAAATAAATTAAGCTAATCCAGCTTTGGAGTGCCGCGTCCTTTGTTGAAAGAAATCAATTTGGGGCCAGGATCCGGCCCATATGCTGAGCACCCGCTGTGGAGCGCCTTTGAGCTGAGAGGATCACATTGCAGACAATATATATATATATATATATATATATATATATACATTCACTGAAAAAACCATAGGTTTCAGGGACGTTATAGTTACAAATTAGCATTTAAAAAACCTTTGAAATTCACTGAAAAAACCATAGGTTTTAGGGACAGTTATAGTTAGTTGGACATTGCACTCGTACAAAACCCGTGAAATTCCCCCGTTATAGTTAGTCCAGCTAACTATAACTCGCGCCCCGCAATGCACTGCTGATGACGTCACATATTACATCACTCATGACATGGTCAGTGACATCACTGATGACATCACTGATGACATCTCAAATGACATCACTGTTGACATCATCCAGTGACTGTGTGTTTCTGTAAAGTTTAAATATTTTTAATATATATAGGAAAAGACGTATTGAAGAATGAGTGGGTGTGTAAGTGTCTGTATGGATGATTTAGTAGGTGCGTGACTGACTGTATAAGTGAGTGATTTAACGTATCTTACTGAATGCATGGGTTAGTGACTAAACTGGGTGAATGTCTGTATCCGTCTGTCTGTTGCTGAGTAAGTGGCTGCATGTTTTTGTGAATAGCTACATGAGTGTCTATATGAGTTAATGAATGCTTGTGTGAGTATCTGTATGGGTGCCTGAGTGTTTGTGTGGGAGGGGTGTGTGCGACTCTGTGCATAGATGTGTGAGTGGGTGATTCACTGGGTGGATGGTTTCAAGAGTGCATCTGTGATAGACTGTATGGGTGGGTAAGTGTGTGTAAGAGTGTGTTAGTGAGTGAATGTATTTCCCAGTGGTACATGTGTGAGTAACTACATATGTGAAAGGCAGTATATATGTGTGTTGGAGTATATAAATAGCTATAAGCGAGAGTGAGTGATTGTGATAGTGGCTGTATGGATGAGTGTGTGCTTGTATCAGTGATTGTATAAGAGCGTAAGAATGTGCTAGTATTTGTATGAGTAAGTGAGCTGGTATGTGTATAACTGTATAGGTGAGTAAATGGTAGTGTGTTTAATTATTTGCATGACTGACTAGGTGTGTGAGTACCTCTATGGATGAGTGGCGGTGTTTGAGTGTCTATATAGGAGTATGAGTGCATATGATAGTCCTGTACTGAGTGACCGTAAGTATGAGTGACTGTACGGGTGAGTGAGTTGATGTGTGCGTAGACCTAAGAATCAGTGAGTGGGTATGTAGTTATTGGTGTTGGAGTGTCTATGGTTTTGCGAATGGCAGTCTGTAATTTAGAGTGGGTGTATCAAAGGTTATATTAGGGTGTGAGAAGATGCATGAAATTATCACATGGATGATGTCACCAGTGATGTCATCAGTGATGTCATTTGAGATGTCATCAGTGATGTCATCAGTGATGTCACTGACCATGTCATGAGTGATGTAATATGTGACGTCATCAGCAGTGCATTGCGGGGCGCGAGTTATAGTTAGCTGGACTAACTATAACGGGGAATTTCACGGGTTTTGTACGAGTGCAATGTCCAACTAACTATAACTGTCCCTAAAACCTATGGTTTTTTCAGTGAATTTCAAAGGTTTTTTAAATGCTAATTTGTAACTATAACGTCCCTGAAACCTATGGTTTTTTCAGTGAATTTCAAAGGTTTTTTAAATGCTAATTTGTAACTATAACATGTCTGAAACCTACGGTTTTTTCAGTGAATTTCAAAGGTTTTGTAAATGACAATTTTTAAATGTATTAATTGTTATATAAATTTTTTTAATACTAATTTACTACATTTTTAGAAACAATTTTTTTTAACATATTTTATTTTTTAAATTACATTGTAATTACATTATACATTACATTACAAAAAATACTTTCTCAGAATGAATTACTTTAGTTTAAATACTTTGCACATAGGCAATAGACTTTTAAGTACAGTAGTTACAGTTGTTGCAATGGGCAACACATTTTCAAACACAATGCAACATTCAGCTCAATGTGAATTTCTAGTTAAATGCAATTAGTTACTTTATGGATTACTTTTCTAACCACAGAACTGGATCCCAGATTCAGTCCTGGGACATCTCCTGTAAACAGTTGAGTAAAAGCGTTTTGGTTACAGTCGTGATTTTTAAGGAATATTATTGTATTTTAAAAGTTGACACTTAGAAACTTTTTCACATAGAATCACCAATGTTATCCTATGGGAGGAAATTCACTTAGCAGGTAAGTAGTGTTATCGTTACTTTTTCTTACTCAGTGGTGGATCCTGGATCCAGCACTGGTGCATCTCCTGTAAACAGTTGAAAGAATGCGTTTAAGTCATACAGGCGATATTTAAGGAATATTTGTAGTTTGTGAAAATCGACACTTTGAAACTTTTCTGCTGAAAACCAGACAATGGATTCCTATGGAAGGAAATTCGTACTTTGGTTGATTTTAGAGGAATATTATAAAGTTCCAAAACTCCACACTGAGGGGTCGATTCCGATCTCGGTCGGAGGCGCACCCAATACCATTCGGTCGGGAAAAAAGCCATGCGAAAGCCTGTTTCCCGACCGATCCGTACAGTACACCGAACGAGCAAGTACGATGCGCACAACAGCAAAAAATCCGGCCGAGCCGTACTCACCCAAACCAGGTCCTGTACTCCGACCGAGGCGAATCCGGAAACGCCGAATCGAGTCGCACTGAAGGGAAAATGCAGCCCCGTCCGGCCGGACAAGTACGATGCGCTTTCCGTACGCTCCGAACCCGTCGCTACGCACGGCACGTCAAAGCATCCGGGAGAGGCGCACATAAGCTCCGATTCGCGCCACAACACGATCCACGGCTCCGAGACGAACACGGCACCGACGAGGACGACGCGAAGCGACGAGGACGAGGCGGAGCGACGAGGACGACGCCAAGCAACGAGAAGGACGAACGACACGAACCAACCATGAATCCCTTCGTCCCGATCATACCAATATTCTACATTTACTACCGGAACAGGCACGGACGCGTACGGCGCAGAAGGTAAGCCAGACACCAACCACAAAACACATACAACACGTACACGACACATCACACACACACACACGGGGATGCTGAATATACTTACACCAGCAACAGCAGCACTATAGGGGCGGGAAGCCCATCACCAATGCCACATATGCACACAGGGGCCTGGATGCACACCACCACCCCTACCCAGGGGGGGCTGGATGCCTACCACTACTACCAGCCTTAGCCAGGGGGGGCTGGATGCCTACCACTACTACCACCCTTAGCCAGGGGGGGCTGGATGCCTACCACTACTACCACCCTTAGCCAGGGGGGGCTGGATGCCTACCACTACTACCACCCTTAGCCAGGGGGGGCTGGATGCCTACCACTACTACCACCCTCACCCAGGGGGCAGGATGCCTACCACTACTACCACCCTTAGCCAGGGGGCTGGATGCCTACCACTACTACCACCCTTAGCCAGGGGGCTGGATGCCTACCACTACTACCACCCTTAGCCAGGGGGCTGGATGCCTACCACTACTACCACCCTTAGCCAGGGGGGGCTGGATGCCTACCACTACTACCACCCTTAGCCAGGGGGGCTGGATGCCTACCACAACTACCACCCCTACCCAGGGGGGGCTGGATGCCTACCACTACTACCAGCCTTAGCCAGGGGGGCTGGATGCCTACCACTACTACCACCCTCACCCAGGGGGCTGGATGCCTACCACCACCCTCACCCAGGGGGCTGGATGCCTACCACCACCCTTAGCCAGGGGGCTGGATGCCTACCACTACTACCACCCTTAGCCAGGGGGGCTGGATGCCTACCACTACTACCACCCTCACCCAGGGGGCTGGATGCCTACCACTACTACCACCCTTAGCCAGGGGGCTGGATGCCTACCACTACTACCACCCTTAGCCAGGGGGGCTGGATGCCTACCACTTCTACCACCCTCACCCAGGGGGCTGGATGCCTACCACCACCCTCACCCAGGGGGCTGGATGCCTACCACCACCCTTAGCCAGGGGGGCTGGATGCCTACCACTACTACCACCCTTAGCCAGGGGGCTGGATGCCTACCACTACTACCACCCTTAGCCAGGGGGCTGGATGCCTACCACTACTACCACCCTCACCCAGGGGGGCAGGATGCCTACCACTACTACCACCCCCACTCATAGGATGGACAATGCATGACACAACCAGCACACCACAACCTAGGGAATGCAAGATAAAGACATCCCCCCACCACCATGACAAGCGTGTGTAGGCTGTGTCAAATGCCTACAACACCGAACATGACTTTGAACATACAATGTGACCCCCTAGCACATGTGCCACACATATATGTGTGTGGTACCCACAATGCAAGCAGCCCATGACCATTGTGGCAATGGGGCCTAAACCCCCATCATCACAGTGACCAAAAGGCAAGTGTGGGGTCCATAGCTGAAGCACATTTTGACCATTGTGGCAATGGGGTCTAAACCCCCATCATCACAGTGACCAAAAGGGAAGTGTGGGGTCCATAGCTGAAGCACATTTTGACCATTGTGGCAATGGGGTCTACACCCCCATCATCACAGTGACCAAAAGGTAAGTGTTGACAAAGAAAGAGCTGCAACTGCCAAACTGCATGGATCATTCCTGGTCACAGAACCAAAAACTCATCTGTGGCAAAGTAGTGTATGTGTCCCATTGCAACATAAATTGGGTGAGCCAAATACTGCAGTGCAAATGAGACATTCCTTTGGCCATGTGCAGACAAACAACACCCATGGGGGCTGACACCGTCAACATTCATCAATGACACAATGACAGAAGTGACCATCAGAATGCAGAACCACATATTTGCACCAATGGGCACACAAATGCAGATATCCTGTGGAGACAGCAGATGTGAGGTGAACAGATACCATACCATGGCAGCAATGGGACACACAAACCATGATCACTGTGCTGACCGATGACCTAGGAGTCCCAGGGACAGCAGGGGAAACACACCAAACAACATACAGCCAATGGCACACCCAAGATATGCCAATGCAGTGGTGCAGATGCACAAACACAAACAGGCAGACCAACACTGACATCATACACAGCAGGTGAGGGGGGTGCCAGTGTCCCCAGGTAACCACACAACACATGAGGAGAGCTGAATACCAATCATACAGATGTGCATACACTGCCACACTAAGGTAACTCATGGATCCAAATCCCCTATGTGGGCAAGCAGGCATTGTCAGATGAGAGGGAGCACAAAACACACATGTCACACAGGAACGTAGGAACAACAACTGACACAGCAAGACACAGACACACCACAGCACCACCCCCAGGGCCCCCACAATGTGGTGACCCTTGGCTGCATAAAATTCCCACTCTGATGACAAAGCTGAATGTGGTTCACACTGTGAACCACAGTCATGTGTCCTGAGCAACAAACTACCATCACACCGACACAAGCACAAATCAATCAGCATGGCCAGTAAGCCAAGGCCAACATGGAGGCAGGGGTCCAGCTGGGCAACAACTCCCATCTGCACACACTCAACACCACACCCCTCGACCTCCAACAATGTGCAGCAGTGAAGTACACATGCACTGGTGACATTGCACATGCACCCATGACTATTCCAGGGTGGTGGGTGGGAACCAAGGTGCAGAAACACATCACACATGGCCACTCAACAAGACTCCTGAATGTCTGACACACTGCACACTACGCTGTACATGGACATGACGGCGATACCACACCAACCAATGGGATCCCAGCCACAGTCACACACCAATGAAGAAGCCAAGGTCACCCACAAAGAACACACATAGACAACAACCAACATCGCAGCCCGGACCCTGAGGAGTGCCAGCAGTCACACACACAACGTGTCACAATAACTTAAAGATAACACGAACTGAAAATCACATGACAGGGGCAAACAACAAGTGCCAAGGGGAAACCTGACTGTGACCCATCTGCGTCTGCACACAAACTCAGCCCTGACAGCAAACACACCTATGGGTGACACCCTGATGACCAGTAATCTGCCATGCACCCACATCACAGAGAACACAGGGAGAAGACTTTGGGGGAACATAGCTCAAGTCAGCAAGCATCACAAACAGGTACAACACTAGGGATCACAGCATGCGCAGATAAATGGAAGTGAACACACAGACATGCACATACAACACACACCTTGGGCGCAGGCAAAGTCACACGTGTACACACTGCCATGAGGGGACTCCACTCCTGTGTGAGGAAAGCTGTGCCATATGTTGCCTCAGTAGGGCCCCATCATGTCAGCTGAGCACTTGGTCACACAATCAACAATTAGCACCAAATGAGGGCTCCCGTCACATCAGCCTGGTCATGGATGTGCCAACGGAATCATCAGCACAGATCCAACACACTTGTATAGCAATGTTGCACTGACTACACGGATGAGTCCTTCCCCATTGATGCCCAAACCTGCATGTCCAGTGGAGATGGCAACACGGTCAGGGAAGTAGACAAATCCAACAATGGAAGGCACAACAGATGTGCAGGGGTGGAAGCCACAGATATGAAATTGCTAATGTAAGTAGGAAATCCCATTGCCAAATACTGAACACATGACACCCTCAGATGCTGCTATGGATGACATGGATACACCACATGATAGGACACATTCCCCCTGGACCACATGGGTTCCTGCACAGTAACACTTCATAATCATGAGACCAGATATCACCATCACTGCAGCAAGGGCATGGTTAGCAGCACCAACAACATGTACATCTGAAGCATGAGCACTAGAGAAAAGAAAGTTGCTTTATTCAGCATATGTGTTGAATGAAAACGACGTCCAGAAAAAAAGAGCAAAGGCCAATGGCAGTCCATTGTCAAAGTTCAAACAGGGTGACACTGGCAGATGTCACCCTACGCATGCCTGCACAAAACCAGGGACAATCCACTAGGAGGGGCAACCGGGGGGCAGGCCAGGCACCGCAGGGACAGGATCAGGGCTCACCAGGGGAGTCAGGGAAGGGGTGGTGGGTGCTGGAGAGCCACTGACAACTGCAGTGGAGGTGTCTGACATGGTGTGTGCCGGCACAACTGGGGGCATGACTCAGATGTCGTGGGTGCCGGCACAACTGCAGTGGACCCTGCAGATGCAGTGGACAGGTCCGCCACTGCAGTGCCCAAGTCAGACAGGGCGGTAGTGGACTCCACTGCAGTGCCTACCTCCAGGGGAGGAGAATGGGGAACAGGCAAGGTGGGTTGGACAGAGGGGAGGACACCCTCACCACATCAGTGGCACAGACAAGCGCAGCGGGGGTGTGGTGCTGGGAGAGCAAGTGGCAGGGGAGAAGGCCGGAGCATCTTGGGGATGGTATATCTGTGGGTGGGGGAACCTGGGGCAGGGTGTGGTGGGGGCACCTGTGGAGTGGGGGCCTGAGGGATGGAGGAAGGAGACCTGGTGCTTGAGCTGCAGGGCGGTGGCGGGGTCTTGCTCTTAGGACTCCGTGGGGACTTGCGGGTGGGGGCCTCAGTCCGTCTGCGCCTGGGGGAGGGTGTCCGGGGGCGAGGGGCACTCTGCTCCATGTGGGTGGGCTTCCTCTTCCCCCGGGATGCTGGAGCAGCTTCATCGGTGGGGAAGAGGCCGAGGTCACAGAGGAAGAGCTGCTGTGACTTTGGGGTTGCAGGTGAGGCAAGGGAGGGTGCTTTGGAGGGAGAGGGAACTGAGGACTGCGCAGTGCATGTGGATGCGTGTGTGTGTTCCAGGGCCCCATCCCCTGTGAGTCTGGCTTCAGTCCCTTGAATGTGCGTGCGTGTGCGTTTTGTCATTGGCGTGTGTGTAAGTGTGCTGGATGTGTGTGTGCTGGTGTGTGCCTGTGCCGGTGTGTGTGTGCTTGGGATGGTTAAGGTGCTGGGGAGTGTGGATGGAGCAGAGGCAGGAGGGGTGAGGGACCGTTTGAGGAGGGACACTGCTGCCGTCAGGGAGGAGTCCATGGACCTATTGCCCCTCTGTAGGTCAGACATGCCCGATGAGATGCCCTCCATGAACGACACCAGCTGAGTCAACAGCGCGGTGTGCGCATGGAGGACACTCAGCATGGCTGTCTGGCCTACATGGAGCTGGCGAAGGAGGTACACAGACTCCTCACTCAGGGCAGCAGGGGACACAGGGGCAGGGGCTGCGGTGCCTGGCCCAAAGGAGACACGCTCCCGGACATGGGAGCCTCCACGGACCTGGGGAATGGGAGCTGATGGGAGGGCGGTGGTGGTGCTGGTGGTGGCGGGGACAGCAACACTAGCTGGGGTGTGGTGGCTGCTGACACCCGCCTCCACAAGGGAGTCATCCTCCGAGTTGCTCTGGTCCTCAGCTGAGGTGGATGCTGCTGAGGACTCCTCGGTGTGGCTCCCCTCGCCCTCCGTGCCACTGGGTCCCTCCGACCACTCCTCGGCTGCTGACCCAGTCTGGCTCTCTGGCTCCTCCTGGTCCGTGGAGCTGTCCCCTTCCATGGCCGTGGATGTATCTGCAAACAATGGGGAAACAGACAGACATCAGTCACCTGCACAAACGCACACACCACTGTGAGCACAGCACATCACAGAGCAAGCCCTGGCATCATTAGTTGTACATTGCTAAAAGTGCCCTAACTGAACAGGAGAAGCCAATTGTCAGTCTGATGCCAAGCATGGCACTCACATCCCACATGGCCTTGCACCCATCTGTCTGGTGTCTGTTGGATTGCAACACCCCAGTGTGGACACATGCACCAAGTACACAGTAGTTGGACAGTGCAGAGGACACGGTGTGGCATGTGGACATGCACACATCACAGCTCTTGCCACTGAGTCAGTACAGGTTTCCGGATGAAAGGGATGCCCAGAGTCAGATAGGAAATGCATGTGATGCATACCAGCGACAGACACCATAATGCACCCATGTCCTGATAGCCAGCGCCACTATGGTGTGCATGTAGCACATGTCACTCCCCTGCAGGCTCACCAATCAGTAGACACATGCCATGGCGGAGGCATGACTGCAAAGTCATACATCACTGTCTCAGTGATGTATGACTTGGCAGCCAGACAACAACACTCTGCACTGTGTCACAATAGTAGGTCATGGGGAATGCAAGTCCTGGAGCTGCACAAGTGCACATGTACATCCCCCCACAACACATCCTCTCAACCCTCATCTGTCCAGGTCATACCTATTGGACATATGGGAGACCTGTGACACTACCCTCTGAACCTGAGCCCCTCACACTCTGCTGTGAATGGGGAACAGCTGCCTGAACTTCACATTCACATGCCCCAGTCTGCATGGGCAGCTGATCAGACACCTATGTGACACACAAGTATCGTCTCCTATGGTCACATCTCCAGTGGCATGCTGAGCCCCTACCAAGAAACTCCACAGCAGTCCTGGCGACTAATCCACAGCACACTGACACAGAGGCAGACACCTGAGGGGTCAAATCACCGCGCACAATGTGTCAGCTGATACACGGGAGTGGGAGTACAGAGTGTATTGTATGGCCTGGAGTAGGCATGACTGTCCAGCCCCACATGAATGAGGGATGAGCCCTGGACTGTAGGCAGCTGGCTAAGTATGTGTGACACACGTCATATACATACTCCTGGGGCCCAAACATTGTTCCCACCCGCAGCATGGGTGTGTGCCAGATACCCCAGCCACATGTGGTGGATCAGCTCAGCAATTGGACCACAGATCAAAGTAACACGCTGAATACATGTCAGAATACAGGCATTGTGTAAGCAATGGACCCACCCATGATGCCCACCACAGAGTCAGGGAAACAGATGCTGTCTCCCACCTTGAGTCAAGCAAACTGCAAGGACACAGTCCTAAGTGACAGTATTCCCTGCATGTAAGGGCCACACCTGGGTATCAGATGAGGAGTGGGCAGTGCACAATAGAGGGACATGGCTCCTGGACAACATGACTGCTGTACTGTGGCAGTTTAACCAGGCCCGAGGAGGGCACATAGCATGTTAGACAGAGTTCACAGTGCAGTCTTTGACTCACCCCCTCCTTGCTGCTCTCTGGCCTTCAGCTGCCCATCCAGGTCTGGAAAGACCACCGCCAGGATCCTGAGCATGTGGGGGTCAGGGTCCGTGTTCCGCCCCTCCTGCGAGGAGGCGACAGCTTCAGCTGGACCCGTGCAATCCTCCGGGTCCAGCCCCGAAGGTCCTGCCACCTCTTTTGGCAGTTGCGGATCCGGCGCTTGTAGACCCCCACGGACCGGACAGCCCGGACAATGTCCTTCCAGATCTCCTGCTTCCGATGGGCAGAAGCCTGTCAGGATGACAAAGTGATAAGGCCATTACTACACATGCAACATATCCGTGCATGACACAGTTGCATCTACATGTCGCAATCACAGGGGCACATGGTGTACACAGGCAGTGCACGGCTGCCCATGGACAGTTTTCCAGAAGTCACTACATGGTATCATTGCATGGGGAGTAAAACCCTGTTCAGAAGCACTGTCACTGCACCATACCTGTCCAGTGCAAGTCACTACACACTATGGGGGGTGACAACTACTCAGTGAGCCTGCTAGCCAGTGGCGTGCAGACTCTCAGCCTTGCTAGTCAGACAAAATGCACATTCAGAAAGGCAGTGCACAGGACACTCACCTGCTCTCCTGATGTCCCATACAGCTTGCTGTACTGTGGAAGTAGGCTGTCCAGCAGGGCCTGGTTCTCTTCAAGGCTGAAGGCTGGGGCTCTCTCCACAGTACGTGCCATTGCAGGGTCCAGAGGGGCAGAGACAGCAGCAGTGCAGTGGCAGATGTCGTCTTGGAGCATGTAGTGCAGGCAAGTGGGCTCTCAGGGGACCAGCCAGCAATATATATGTGCTGGAGAGGCAGATACTGTCCCTTGTGTCCAAAGTGATAGGTCCAAGTCGTTTGCATCTTCTGAATCTGGCCAATCCATGGAATAGCAGCACCAAAACACGCCCACAGCATCCTTCAAATCTTCAACTTCATGACATACATGATTTTGCAACATTGTTGTGGGTGACCAACTGATTTTCCAGCAACCGACTCGTTCGGAATTCGAAAACGCGTCCGTTGCCAGGCAAGCCCATTGTCAATGGGTGCGCACCGATCGGTCCATTGCAGTACAACGCGCACAGGGGTACAACGCGTACCCGCACACATTGAAAGCAATGGGCCGGCCGGAGGCACCGATCGGTCCATTGCAGTTCAACGTGCACAGGGGTACAACGCGTACTCGCACACATTGAAAGCAATGGGCCGGCCGGAGGCACCGATCGGTCCATTGCAGTTCAACGCGCACAGGGGTACAACGCGTACCCGCACACATTGAAAGCAATGGGCCGGCCGGAGGCACCGATCGGTCCATTGCAGTTCAACGCGAACAGGGGTACAACGCGTACCCGCACACATTGAAAGCAATGGGCCGGCCGGAGGCACCGATCGGTCCATTGCAGTTCAACGCGCACAGGGGTACAACGCGTACCCGCACACATTGAAAGCAATGGGCCGGCCGGAGGCACCGATCGGTCCATTGCAGTTCAACGCGCACAGGGGTACAACGCGTACCCGCACACATTGAATGCAATGGGCCGGCCGGAGGCACCGATCGGTCCATTGCAGTACAACGCATCACTGTACATGTGACTGGCATATGTCAGCATGCCTGTCTCAGATGGACATATGCCAGCCACAGATAGCTCCCAGGGAGTGAGGGGCACACCTACATCACGACAGCCTGTCCAAACCTCATCATAAGGCATGTAAGGCTGCATTTCCTATTGTGTGTATGTTGGTGTACATGTTGTCCTGTGGGTGTCACCTGTGGGCAGCCACCCCCAGGCTGTGCACGTGTTCATGGGGACAGGATCCTGGGTGTTACGTGTACGTGACCACTGTGATGTGCAACTGTTCATATCTGTGCATGTGCCATGGTCACATTTCACAGTGGTGTTTGTGTATGTCATGTCACATACCCCGTGAGTCCCATGTGGGACGGTATGTTTGAGCCAGGGTGTCCCAGTGGCACAATAGTGATGGACCTCCACAGTCTTTGTGCATGTAGTGTTTACAATGTCTCTGATTTCATGTGCACAATGGGAGACAGTCTCCACATCCATGTTGTGTGTGCATGGACTCTGATGTTGTGCGTGTGTGTCACAGACATCCATGTCTGTCCTGCCGTGGCAAGTGGGGCCACTACCTGTGGGGGTCATGTTTGTTTTGCTGTGGTGTACACATGATACTCCATGTGATGCCAGTGTCCATGTGGCATTACAGGGTCCCTGGGAATGTACCTGTCGTTGAGCTGTGGTGCCTGGGGCACATCTGTCCTCACATGTCACTGTGGGGGGTGATTGTGACACGGCAGCAGGAGATGGGAACTGTGACACGGCATCATGATATCCAATGGGCCAACCTGGGACAAATTGATGCCACCTGTAGGACCGTGTTGACAGATGTTGGCCATGTACGTACCATACATGTCCTTCCGGTACTGCACACTTCATGTAGTTGTGCCTCATAATGATGTATGTTGGGATCTTGAGTGTGTTCAATGCCGCATATTTGGGGTGACTGACAATCTTGCTTACTTCTCCACTGCACTGCAGGGCTCCTGCTGTCCATCGGCCATTCCCAGACCTGGCAACGATGGTGGAACGGGACAGCATCCGACGGTACCGCTTCACCAGGCAGCTGATTGAGGATTTGGCAGTGCAGTTGTCCCCACATTTGCAGCCTGGCCGGCCGTATCCTACAGCGCTGACCCCCAAGGTGAAGGTGATGGCAGCCCTACACTTCTTTGCCACCGGTACCTTCCAACATACTGTGGCGACTGCTGGTGGGATGTCACAGACCATGTTCAGCCGTGTGCTCCGCGATGTTTTGGCGGCAATGTTGCTCTTCCTGAACCGGTACATCTATTTCCCTAGACTGCGACGACTCACTGACGTGAAAGTGACTTTTATGCCCTGGGGAGGATGCCGCATGTAATTGGCTCCATTGATGGGACACAAGTGGCTTTGGTACCACCACAGGCCCAGGAGCAGGCCTACAGGAACCGCAAGCACTACCACTCGGTCAATGCACTGGTGGTGTGTCTTGCAGACATGACCATCACACACGTGTGTGCCCGTTTCCCTGGTTCAGCACACGATGCCTTTGTGATGAGGAGTAGTCGCATCCCCAGGATGATGGCACAGATGCAGAACCAGCGTGCCTGGCTTGTCGGTGTGTACTGACTTTGTGCCATTGTGTGTGATCTGATCTGTAGTATTCCGCCCACTTTTCCAAGTCAGCTAATGTGCACTTGTCTGTCCGTAGGTGACTCGGGATACCCCAACATGCCGTGGTTGCTGACACCCCTCAGGAACCCTGTGACACCTGCCCAGATGCGCTACAATGAGGCACATGGTCGGACCAGGAGAGTGATTGAGCGGACCTTTGGTCTCCTGAAGAGCCGCTTCCGCTGCCTGGACAAGACCGGAGGGTCCCTCCCATATGCCCCTGCGAAAGTGTGCAAGGTTATCATCGTCTGCTGCATGCTCCACAACCTGGCAGTGCGGAAGGAGTTGCCTCTCATCCAGGATGACAATGACCAACATCCGCCACCTGTGGAGGATCCTGGCCTGGACCACGATGCCAGTGACGATGATGATGATGATGATGGTGATGGTGATGTCCGCACACAGCTCATCACCAACTTCTTTAGCTGAATGTGAGTATCCTGAGGTGTCATGTCAATGATGTGAGTTGGCATGATGTGTGGGTGGTGCTCTGGTGCTGTTGGAGTGTGTCCATGGGCTACTTGACTGGATGTGTGTTGCGATGTGTGGTGACAGGTGGGCTGTACTCCCCAACAGTGTTGACATGCTAACTTGGTTCTGGGTGGGTATCTTGTAACATGTATTGTGCATGAGTTTTGCTGTTCTGTCCTGTACTCCATTGCTTTTGACTGTGTGTCATTTCTGTCCTTCACAGGGTACTTTCAGATTCGTTTGGTCAACTGTGTCCACCGACGACGTGACTGCACATCCAGGGTGGTAGCTGTTGTGCCCCTACAGGTGATGTGCGCCACACCCATGGACTTCCTTCCGTCTACAGTTGTTGACTGTGTGCCCGCTACCAGGTGGGGTTACCTTGCATCTGTAGTGGTTACGGCATGTTGCAACTGTGTAATAAACCTGTGCTTCACTTTGTGATGTGCGTTGTCTGTGGTCACACATTTGACTGCCATTTGCTTACTGCACCAGTGGGCTACTTGACTACAACTGGGAATGGGTGTGGTGTCTGTGCATTGCACCGTCTTCCCTGGCAACATCAGTGTAGGCAATGAGTCAGATGGCCTAGGTGTGTATGTGTCGTGTAGCCCTGGTGGTGTGTCTCCCTCATGTGTGTCACGTTGCCTGTACTCACATGCCTGTGTTGTCCTTGCTGTTGCAGTTCGCATACACAGTGTAATTTTGCAGTTCATCATCCCCATAACAGCACCCACGTTGGAATCACGACAGAGCCAAGTATGGTGTATTTGTGTGTTTATTGTGATACATTTGTGTTAATAGTGCATAGGATGGGTTGTGCTGTACATGAATCTTGCAATCCCAAGTTCCTAGGTGAATTGAAAGTCCGGGTAGACAGGATCCCCAGTATCGGGGCCACAGTTGTCTGACACATTGGTCCAACTTGTACTCCCCATGCAATGTGTGGGAGTAGTGTTGCCGTCAACAGGGTGAACAGTCTGTGCACAAAGGCGAACATCCAGAACAGGTTCAGGCTTCCTGGGAGTTGCGCTTGGCCATCGGCCTCTCACTTTTCCCTCCTCGGACGACCCCTCTTCTTGGGGGGGCCCCTCAAGTGCAGGCTGCTGCGGTGCAGGGGACTCTCCGCCAGAGTCCTCCTCCCTCCCTGTGGCAGTTGCAGTTTGTTCGGCACCAGATGTTGTTGGCACACAGGGAGGTGTGGACTGGTTGCTGTTCATCTGGCGGAGGCATTGTAAAATGTCCCTGTGCACCGCCGTCATCTCATGCAGTGCATCCCACTTGGACTCCACGCGGGACATGTGTGAGTCCACACGGGACATGTGTGACTCCACGTGGGACATGTGGGAGTCCAAGTGGGCATGATGGGCAGCCTGCTGCTGTTTAATGTCTCTGAGGAGCCCCACTACCTGGCTGAGCTCTCCGGTGCTGGACTGGTACGCATCAGCTATGCGTACCAGTTGTGGGTCGTCATGCACACCAGCAACATCTGCAAGCAGCGACCTCTGTCTCCCACCCCTCCCACCACCCCTGCTGACATGTGCAGTGTGTGCAGTGGCACGCACAGATAACCCTGGTCCACCTTGGCGGTTGGTGGTGGTGGTGGTGTCCATGGCCCCAGGTTGGTCCAGGGTCACTGTGCTGGTGTTGCTCCTTATTCTGTCCATGTCGGCAGGGATGGTATTTGTGGTGACAGTCGTTGTAGGGGTGGGTGCAGGGGGTGCAGCTGGTGGTCCTGCTGGTGCTGCAGCTGGTGGTCCTGCTGGTGCTGCATGTTGACTTGCACCGGATGTGCCAGGTTGTTCTTCATCGTCCGAGGAGGACAGAGGCTGTACGACGCCAGTGAGCTCAGTATCCTCTTGAGCCTGGGACTGGGACTCCTCAGCGTCTGCTGCTGTGTCCCCATCATCACCTGTTTTTGGGAGACACAAACAATGTATGTCATGTTTCTGCAGGCATCAATGGTTGACACACATGACAGTTGTGACTGTGCCTCTGGGTGCGGGCCTGTACATTGCATTGTCCTAAGTCGTCACAGTCAGGGGTTGATATTGGTGTGGCACATTGTCCTGCATTATTTGGGCATTTCTATGTATTTTCTGGGGTGTGAACATGGTCTGCATTGCTTGTGTTTGGTTGACAGCCGGACCTCCTTCCCACCCACACAGCCAGTCAGTTATCCCACCATGGAACGTGCTTGCATTGCAGGGAGTGGAAGTTGTCTCTCAGGATGTCAGTCAGTGGTGTCCTGCTGTTTGTTGGTGCACAGTTGGCAGCAGGGCCTTGTGCTCCCCACAGCAGTAGACAGTGTCAGCCATCTTGTGAGTCCTTCTCCACTCCCTGTGATGTGAGCATGGTTCAGGGTGGTGTTGATGGGCCAGTTGTGATGCTGAGCAATGTCTGTGACTACGACTCCCATCATGCTATTGCCTCCACCCCCCTTCCCAGCATGCCCATGCTTCCTTCCTTTTGACTCTGCTTCCCTGTGGGGTGGGCTGGCTGTGCTGACAGGATGGCTGGGAGTGTTGTCCTGGCAGTTGTTTGGCTAAGAGTCCCAAGAGTGTCCCTGTGCTTCACACAACATAACCCAGGGTGGTGGTGCTTAGTGGGATCTTGTGTTAGGATGGAGGGCATTGCATTCTACCAGGTGGGTACTGTGGAGTTTGTGTTGGGGGGGTGTGAGGGGAGGTGCTGGTGACTATAGTCAGTGCTGCAAGTCCCCCTTCCCACCCAGCCAGCCAGATATCCCACCATGGAACGTGCTTGCATTGCAGGGAGTGGAAGTTGTCTCTCAGGATGTCAGTCAGTGGTGTCCTGCTGTTTGTTGGTGCACAGTTGGCAGCAGGGCCTTGTGCTCCCCACAGCAGTAGCCAGTGTCAGCCATCTTGTGAGTCCTTCTCCACTCCCTGTGATGTGAGCATGGTTCAGGGTGGTGTTGATGGGCCAGTTGTGAGGCTGAGCAATGTCTGTGACTACGACTCCCATCATGCTATTGCCTCCACCCCCTTCCCAGCATGCCCATGCTTCCTTCCTTTTGACTCTGCTTCCCTGTGGGGTGGGCTGGCTGTGCTGACAGGATGGCTGGGAGTGTTGTCCTGGCAGTTGTTTGGCTAAGAGTCCCAAGAGTGTCCCTGTGCTTCACACAACATAACCCAGGGTGGTGGTGCTTAGTGGGATCTTGTGTTAGGATGGAGGGCATTGCATTCTACCAGGTGGGTACTGTGGAGTTTGTGTTGGGGGGTGTGAGGGGAGGTGCTGGTGACTATAGTCAGTGCTGCAAGTCCCCCTTCCCACCCAGCCAGCCAGATATCCCACCATGGAACGTGCTTGCATTGCAGGGAGTGGAAGTTGTCTCTCAGGATGTCAGTCAGTGGTGTCCTGCTGTTTGTTGGTGCACAGTTGGCAGCAGGGCCTTGTGCTCCCCACAGCAGTAGCCAGTGTCAGCCATCTTGTGAGTCCTTCTCCACTCCCTGTGATGTGAGCATGGTTCAGGGTGGTGTTGATGGGCCAGTTGTGAGGCTGAGCAATGTCTGTGACTACGACTCCCATCATGCTATTGCCTCCACCCCCTTCCCAGCATGCCCATGCTTCCTTCCTTTTGACTCTGCTTCCCTGTGGGGTGGGCTGGCTGTGCTGACAGGATGGCTGGGAGTGTTGTCCTGGCAGTTGTTTGGCTAAGAGTCCCAAGAGTGTCCCTGTGCTTCACACAACATAACCCAGGGTGGTGGTGCTTAGTGGGATCTTGTGTTAGGATGGAGGGCATTGCATTCTACCAGGTGGGTACTGTGGAGTTTGTGTTGGGGGGTGTGAGGGGAGGTGCTGGTGAGTATAGTCAGTGCTGCAAGTCCCCCTTCCCACCCAGCCAGATATCCCACCATGGAACGTGCTTGCATTGCAGGGAGTGGAAGTTGTCTCTCAGGATGTCAGTCAGTGGTGTCCTGCTGTTTGTTGGTGCACATTTGCCAGCAGGGCCTTGTGCTCCCCACAGCAGTAGCCAGTGTCAGCCATCTTGTGAGTCCTTCTCCACTCCCTGTGATGTGCGCATGGTTCATGGTGGTGTTGATGGGACAGTTGTGGGGGGGCAATATGTGTGACTGCGACTCCCATGATGCTATTGGCTACACAGACTTGGCCAGCATACACAGAATTCCTTCCTTTGAGTGGTCTTCACTGTGTGTTGGTGTTGTTGTGGTGGCTACATGTCTGGATGTGTTTGTTAGTTCTATTTGTGCCACTGCCTAGCTGTAGTTGTAGTTGTGTTTGTACATGTGATGGCACGGTTGGATGTAACTTTTTTGATGGCATGTGTTGTGTTTATCTGACTGACATACACATTTTGGGATGATTCTGTTCTGGTTGCTGTGTAATTGCTATGAGTGCATGGTTTGACTCTCCCCTTGACAGTGATGTGTGTGTGTTTTGTGTCAGAAAATTGTGTACATTTGTTGTGTACTCACCAGGCTCTGGGATGTTCTCTAGTCCATATACGCTCACTGGCGGAAGGATGGCCCGCACCTTCTCCTCCCAGGGCCTGAGGTATACTGGCTTGGCAGGAGGGCCACTGCCGGTGTTTTGGCTGATGAGGTAGTCTTTCTTGAGCAGCTCCCGGACCCTCCTGCGCACGTCATACCACCTGTTCTGGATGTCGGTCTTTGTGCGCAGACATGGTGATTGTGCGTTCACCCTGTTGATGATCCTCTCCCACATCTTGGTTTTCTGCGACATGGGGGTCTGTTGGACCAATGTGCCAAACAGCTGTGGCTCTACCCTGAGGATCTCGTCTACCAGGACTTCCAATTCACAATCTAGGAACTTGTGATTCTTCTTGGGGGGCATGGTGATGGGTGGTGATGGTGAGTGATGTGTGTGTTGGTGTGCAGGTGAGGGTGTGTGAGTGTGTGTTTTGCTGGGTGTATGTGAGGTAGGTATTTGTTGGTGTGCTGATGGTGTGTGGCTTGTGTGAGGGATGAGCTGTGGGTGTGTGGTTGCTTTCTCTTGGGTGCTGGCAGTGGAATGGCATTTGCAAAGGCTCATGGTAGTGATTTGTGTCCTTTATATAGGTGGAGTTGTGGGTGTGTCTTTGTTCTCTGTCCCCACCCCCCCAGTATTTATTGGCTTGGTAATTGCTTGTTTGGCCTTTTTTGGGTGATTTTTCCTTTGTGCTGTTTGTGTGTGTTGGAAACGTTCTTGTGATCGAGTCGGACCCTGCATTGGTCTCGTACGGTGTTCTCCGTTTCGTTCACGCTGTGTTTGTGCAGTTTTCTATGCTGCGTACGCGTCGGTCGCGGTGTATTGTGTTGCTTCGGCTCGGTTTTGTATGCGTGTCGGTCGTCCGGCTTGTCCTCCGTCCGACTCGCTCGTGGTTTTCGCGCCTTGCATCGTACTTAGCGGTTTGGAGTTAGCGTGTACGTTTCGGTCGGATTTGTTCCGGGTGCGTGTCGGTCGGTTGGATTCGCGTGTTTTTCCGGCCGGATTGCTGTTTTCCGTGCGGCTCGGTCGGTCGACTTGGTTTCGTTACGTGTCGGTCGGAGTTTTCGCGGCTTGCATCGTACTTGGCGTGTCGGGCGCCACTGGTACGTGTCGGTCGGTATTTTTTCCGGATCCGAGTCGGTCGGTGCTTTTTCCGGCCCGAATCGGAATCGACCCCTTAGAAGAATTTCCAAGTGAAACCAGTCAATGTTAGCCTATGAAGGAAATTCAAGTTACCGGTAAGTACGGTTAAAATTACTTTTCAGGACCAGTACTGGGCTGAAAGATGCAGCACTGAGGTCTCTCCTGATAACAGGTGAGTAAATCAGAATTCGGATTTCGGCTGATTTTAGAGGAATATTTGTATGTTTCAAAAATCAACACTTAGAAACTTTTTCAGCAAAAAGCAGGCAATGATATCCTATGGAAGGAAATTCAAGTTACTGGTAAGTACAGTTAAAATTACTTTTGAGGATCAGTGCTGGGCTGAAAGATGCAGCACTGAGGTCTCTCCTGATAACAGGTGAGTAAATCGGAATTCGTATTTCGGCTGATTTTAGAGGAATATTTTAAAGTTCCAAAACTCCACACTTAGAAGAATTTCCAAGTGAAACCAGTCAATGTTAGCCTATGGAAGGAAATTCAAGTTACTGGTAAGTACGGTTAAAATTACTTTTCAGGACCAGTACTGGGCTGAAAGATACAGCACTGAGGTCTCTCCTTATAACAGGTGAGTAAATCGGAATTCGTATTTCGGCTGATTTTAGAGGAATATTTGTATGTTTCAAAAATCAACACTTAGAAACTTTTTCAGCAAAAAGCAGGCAATGATATCCTATGGAAGGAAATTCAAGTTACTGGTAAGTACGGTTAAAATTACTTTTCAGGACCAGTACTGGGCTGAAAGATGCAGCACTGAGGTCTCTCCTTATAACAGGTGAGTAAATCGGAGTTCGTATTTCGGATGATTTTAGAAGAATATTTGCACAATGGTGAAGGGAGGGGGCGGGGCCTGAGGTGACATCTGTGCAAACGCGCCCCGTGGCGCGTTTTAAGTTGGGGGATTAAGTCCCCTTGAATCCTGAGGGTCCCTAGGGGCCAACTAGCCCACCAGGAACCTCCAATATGCGCCAGGGGCTGCGTTGCAGAGACGTTTAGAGAGGCCACACCCCTTTTACACCTCTCTGCAACGCAGCTCTGTGGCGCTTTCTGGATGTACCTGTTGGGCTAGTTGGCCCCCAGGGACCCTCAGGATTGAAGGGGATTTAATTCCCCATCTTAAAACGCGCCACGGGGCCTGTTTGCACACATGTCACCTGAAGCCCCGCCCCCTCCCTTCACCACTGTGCAAACGCGCCCGTGGCGCGTTTTAAGTTGGGGGATTAAGTCCCCTTGAATCCTGAGGGTCCCCGGAGTCCAACTAGCCCACCATATACCTCCAAAAGCGCCACAGAGCTGCGTTGCAGAGAGGTGTAAAAGGGGCGTGGCCTCTGTACACCTCTCTGCAAGGCAGCCTCCTGGCGCATACTGGAGGTTCCTGGTGGGCTAGTTGGCCCCAGGGACCCCCAGTATTCAAGGGGAATTCGTTCCCCCTCTGCAAATGCGCCAGGGGGCGCGTTTGCTAGTGGTGAAGGAAGGGGGCGGGGCCTGCGGGCCCGATCGTTAAAAAAAAAAAAAAAAAATTGTCCCCTGAAGGGGGGCTGTGTGGCCCCCCTTCCTTTTTTCTGTTTTTGGGCCCTGGGGACCCCATTCCCCAGGGCCTTACCCCTTTTTTTAAATTACAAAATAAAATAAAAAACGGGAAGGGGGCCGCGTGGCCCCCTTCCCTGGGCCTGTATTGGCCCCGGGGACCCCATCCCCGGGGCATGGCCTCTATATTTATTTTTATTATTTTGAGGGGGGCTGCGTGGCCCCCTCCTCTGGCCATTTTAAGGCCCCGGGGACCCCATCCCCGGGGCCGGCCATACCCTTTTTTTTTTTTTTTTAAATTTTTGAAAACTTTGGGGAGGGGGCCGCGTGGCCCCCCTCCCGAGCCACTACTTGCCCCGGGGACCCCATCCCCCGGGGCTGGCCCTCTCGTTGGGGACTGTGGGGGGTCCCCAATCCCCCCACAGTCCCGCCGGCTCCCCGCGTCCCTTGGGAGCCGGCATTGCTTTCCACATGGGGAGCTGCTAAGATGCAGCTCCCCATGTGGAAAGCAATCTGCTTTGGATATTGGAAGAGAGAGCAGGTTTCCCTGCTCTCTCTTCCAATATCCAAAGCAGTTTGCTATGGCAGGACGGGAGCCGCGAGGCTCCCGTCCTGCCATAGCAAACTACAGTGTCCCGGGGGTAGGCACCCCGGGACACTGCGAGGAGCCGGCCCTGGGGGTGGCGGTCCCCAGGGCCATCAAGGGCTCCAGGAGGGGGCCGCGCGGCCCCCTCCCTACATCAGCACAGCCCCGGGGAGGTGGTGGTCCCCGGGGCTTCGGGGTCCAAAACGGACCCCCATTTTAATTTGTTAGTGCCCCGGGGAGGTGGCGGTCCCCGGGCGTGTGGGGGGCTGGAGCCCCCACACAGGTTGTTCAATTTAAAAAAAAAAGCCCGGGGAGGTGGTGGTCCCGGGGCTGCGGGAGGGCTCAGAGCCCTCCCGCAACATTTTCAAAAAGCCCCGGGGGTGGCGGTCCCCGGGGCTTAGGGGCCCTCTGAGGCCCCCCAATCATAAAATTAACCCCCCACCATGCCCCCGGGACTTGGGCCACCCGGGGCAAATACAATCAAGCGCGGGAGACCGCGCTTCGATTTTTTTCGGCAGGATTCGCGCACCCTGAGCGCATCCTGCAGATTCTTTTAAATTTTTTTTTTTTTTGCCCAGGGGGTCCTTGTGGGACCCCTGAGCAAACCTAGGGGGTCAGGGTGTTTCTACCCTGCCCCCTTTGTGCGCTTTGCGCACTTGTTTATGTCCCTCGGTTCTACCGAGGGACAAAATGGCTGCCAACATTTCCTGAATCGGAATGTTGACAGCCAGCTGACAGCCAATTAACATGCAGCTCGTGATCGGGAGGGTACGCGGACCCTACTCGGCCATAGATATCACTATCTTTTTACTTTTGATTTTCTCAGCAACTACTGAACGGATTTACACCATTTAACAAAAGGGTTCTTTCTGAACCAAGAACTACCTTTTGCCAAATTTGGTGTAATTCCGTTCAGCAGTTCGGGCTGTAGCCGTGTCTAAAGTTTCCTATGGAAAATTGCATGGGGAAAACGCGTTTTGGGACCCCCCTTTTTTCTCAGCCCCCGCTTGACGAATCCCCCCGAGACTTTCAGGGTAGGAGCGGACCGGAGCGGGCCACAAAGTTTGAAAATTTTGCGAAGATACGTCAACCGGCAAGAGAGTTATTTCAAATAGAATGTCGCGGATTTCCTATGGATAATAGGTTGTAACTATAACTATCTACTGGCGACCGCCAGTAGATAATATATATAAGACTGTGTAGTTATATTTAGGACCTTGTTACCATAGGAAGAGCGTTTTCAGGTTTGCTATTAACTTTAGCACAGTTTGACAAATCTACACAAAACATTCCCAAAAAAGTTCATCCTCTTCAATCCTTCCTTTAACCTTTTACGGTGATCCGACAAGCAGTGGCAGAGAAAAAAGCGGGGCCCCAAAACACTATTTCTCCATGCAATTTCCATAGAGATTTTTGAGTAGCGCTACAGCCCAAACAGCTGAACAGAATTACACCACATTTGGCAGAAAGCTGGATCTTTACCCAGAAAGCATGCTTTCTGTGGCTTGTTGTAAATCCACACAGTAGTTTTTGAGAAATTAAGGTTCAAGATAATATATATATATATATATATATATATATATATATATATATATATATTACCGTTATAGTTAGGACCACGTTTCCATAGGAAAAGCATTTTTTGATGTGCTTATAACTTTGGCGTCGTTTGACGAATCTTTATGATATTTTCCAAAAAGTTCCTCTTTTCAGGTCAGGTCCTATCCTAAAAGTTTGGGAGGTATTCATCAAGGGGGGGCTAAGAAAAAAGGGTGGTCCCAAAACGTGTTTTCTCCATGCAATTTCCATAGGAAACTTTAGACAAGGCTACAGGTCAAACTGCTGAACGGAATTATGCCAAATTTGGCACAGAGAAAGGTCTTGGTCCACGAAGCACACTTTTGTTTAAATAGGGTAAATCCGTTCAGTAGTTTTAGAGAAATATCAAATTTTCCAGATATCGATATTTAAGAATTCTGACATCTGATTGGCTGAAGCGTTACGAGCATGAGCTTGCGGCTCATTGGCTGCGAACTGTTGAAACTAGGAAGTGTTGGCAGCCATTTTGTGATTCAGTCCGTCAGCTCACAACTCTCCCTCTAAAAGGCATCAGGTCCGTAGTTCTACCTCTGCGAGGCAACACTAAAAATATACCGCAGCTCTATCTGTGCGAGATACCCCTTTCACGGTTCCTCTCCCCACATCACCAGCTCGCGGCTATGCCTTTAGAAGCCAGTCCGTCGGCTCGCAGCTCTGCGACTGCGAGCTGTGAGCCATTTTGTGACTCAGTCCGTCAGCTCGCATCTCTCCCTCTAAAAGGCACTGGTTCCGTAATTCTACCTCTGCGAGGCAATACTGAATATATCCCGCAGGTCTGTCTGTGCGAGATACTCCTTTTACGCTCCCTCTCCCCACATCATCAGCTCACGGCTATGCCTTTAGAAGCCAGTCCGTCGGCTCGCAGCTCTGTCTGCGAGCCGCCGGGCCCACAGCTCTACCTATGGTCCAGAAAGCACGCTTTTGTTTAAATCGGGTAAATCCGTTCAGTAGTTTTAGAGAAATATCAAATTTTCCAGATATCGATATTTAAGAATTCTGACATCTGATTGGCTGAAGCGTTACGAGCACGAGCTTGTGGCTCATTGGCTGCGAACTGTTGAAACTAGGAAGTGTTGGCAGCCATTTTGTGATTCAGTCCGTCAGCTCACAACTCTCCCTCTACAAGGCATCAGGTCCGTAGTTCTACCTCTGCGAGGCAACACTAAAAATATACCGCAGCTCTGTCTGTGCGAGATACCCCTTTCACGGTTCCTCTCCCCACATCACCAGCTCGTGGCTATGCCTTTAGAAGCCAGTCCGTCGGCTCGCAGCTCTGCGTCTGCGAGCTGTAAGCCATTTTGTGACTCAGTCCGTCAGCTCGCATCTCTCCCTCTAAAAGGCATCGGATCCGTAATTCTACCTCTGCGAGGCAATACTGAAAATATCCCGCAGGTCTGTCTGTGCGAGATACTCCTTTTACGCTCCCTCTCCCCACATCATCAGCTGGCGGCTATGCCTTTAGAAGCCAGTCCGTCGGCTTGCAGCTCTGTGTCTGCGAGCCGTCGGGCCCGCAGCTCTACCTCTGTGAGCCACCTCGTTAGCTCGTAGTTGTGTCTGTGCTAGCAGGCCCATCGGCCCGTTACTCTCCCTCTGCGAGTTAGCCCGTCGGGATGCAGCTCAGAGGGCTCGCAGCTGTATCTCTGCGAGCGAGCCCGTTAACTGATAGCTGTGTGTCTGCTAGCAGGCCTGTTGGCCCATTGATCTCCCTCTGCGAGTCAGGCCACAGCTCTCCCTCTGCGAGCCAGTACGGTGCTGTGCTTTTGCGAGCCAACGGCTCATACGTCTCCCTCTGCGAGCTGAGCCCACGGGCCGCAGCTCTTCCTCTGCGAGCCTGCCCGACGGCCCGCAGGTGTCCCTCTGCTAGCCGAACCGCAGCTGACACTCTGCGAGCCGAAATTGGGAATATAAGGCAGCTCTAAAAAGAGCCCTTGTGTTTATTAGTTGGAGCTACATTTAAGTGCGAATGCACAGCTTCAGGTTAATCAGGAAAACTCGGTTTCCCTCATCTGTGAAGTGTACTCCATCACTTCTGTAGATATCAGCCATATCAAAACGTATGTTGTTGTAAATCGACCCCATTCTATGGTCTCTGAGGTATGCAGACACAGCTTTGTTGACATTCTTCCTAGATTTTTCAATCTTATGACAAAATTGGTTTGACCATTTCCACTTCTGTCTTTGGCATATATTGGAATATACAAAGACAGTTTGAGGCAAAAGTAACATCAATTGTCCAAAGGTGTCCTTCATAAGCATTTCCAAACCTACCCCAGTCAATGTGCCTAGGTCGTTACCACCACAGTGCACAATCATCAGATCAGGGTGTTGGAGATGCAAACAGGTTTTAACCAAAGGGAGCAATTGGTGCCACTTCAATCCTCTCTGTGCAAACCATTTAATGTGCACATTTTGTAAACCTATGTCTAAGTCAATACGTCTCTGTTCTGCATACTTCTTGCACCAGAAAACATAGCTATGTCCTACAATCCACACTAGCATTTTAAAGGTATGGCTAGAAGATATGGATAAATGTCTGTAGCTCATTCAGTCCGTTCGTAGAATAAGAGATATGTTTAAACATGGGGAACTACTTTTTTTTTACATACAAAACGTTAACCGATTGGGAGATGAAATGTATTGTGTCCTAAAAAGTAGGGTGTATATTAGTTTTGATGAAAAGCATCTTTGTGATTGGTTAATAAAAAAGGAGTTTATACGTGGAGTACATATTATTGGATGAAATTTGCTCAGCTCAACCACACCTGCTAATTGTATTTGGAAGGTGCAGTTCAAACTTGAAAGAATGGTGGACTTTTGACCTCCACGTGCCGTTAAATGTTGGAGAAAATGTTGCAAAAAAAAATATCGGTAGGTTTAAAAAAATGATGAACTTTTAACCTGCACGTGTCGTAGAATGTTCTAGAAAGTGTTGATACAATACCTTGAACTTTTCACCTGTATGTGTCCTTAAAAAAACTGTTTATATGGAAAGTTAAAAAATAACCAATAAAGAGAGGTTTTGCAATCTAAAAAAAATAAGGAACTATTCTGATTTGTTCTTTACATGGATTTATGTGTGGAGCAACAGGGAAATTGTGCCATTACTGGTTCCATTCTTGATGAAAGCGGTGCATTACATGTACTGTGTGACAAGAAAACAATTGCATGCGTTTGTGACATTTGAAATCTGTATACCAACTAGGAAGGTAAATTAGAAATTAAGAAGGTGTGTTATGTGTTTTGTAGTAGTGGTTAAGTATTTGAGACGATATTTTTAACTTTGAAAGTATTTTTTATTTCTAAATAACATAGTGATAGTAAAGTCTGGTGTTTTATTGGTTCTAAAATATGCATAATGTGTAACTAGTTGTTAAACAAGTACTTTATATATGTTTAGGAGTTTTTCACAAGGAAAAAGTGTAAGTTGTCATCTGTAAAAGATTGTGGGCCATATTCTCAAGACCAGCGATAACATTATCGCCGCTTTAGCGGCAGGTCCCTGCCTCTAAAGCGGCGATAATGTTATCGCCAGTCTTGTGAATATGGCCCTGTATGGTTTTGAAAATTCGATGTAGCGTTAATTTTCATTTGTATATCTATTCCGGCGAGATAAACAGAATGTGGGACGTTTGGAAATTATGCTCAGTCTGGAAATAGTGGAGAAGGGGGGACAGTAGAAAATTCATGTGTTATTAACTTAACAGAGATGGAATGTGGATCAGTTAGAGGCTCAGCTTCCGCATTGCCCACGTCACCTGCGTCCAGCCCTGCCGAACATGCACATTCGAGTGTCCCATGGATGGCTGCCTATCCAACACAACTGTTGATGAATTGGACTATGACTTGTGTTTGCGCCCCCTGTTGGATAACGAACAGGTGTGTAACCGAGACAGCCGTGCATGGGATGCCTTGACATACTGCGTATGTATTGGTAGTTGTGCATGGGAGATGGCACAATTTCTCGTGTGCAGTGACCACATCGAGGCGCTCCCCTATTGGGCTGTGTTGCGGATCGGTGAGACGGCGTGGGCTGAGCACACCTGCCCGGACCACCTAATGGATTGGCTCACCCTGGTGTTCCTTGAACACGACAACGACATACTATTGGAACACATTGCACATGAAGCTGCACAGGCATTCATGGACGAGTAACTACGTACTTGCAGCCACATCCTATTGCCACCCACAGCACATGGCCCAACAACTTGTTGCACAGTGGGGATTGCTCACATATCCCACCAAAACAGAGGACACGTCTCCCTTCGGTCAAGCTCTGGATGCATGTGCGTGGAATAACGCATGTGCACACACACCTGTCCAAGGCGACCCAGGTCCATGGTCCGAGCAACACAGCGTCGTTTGGGAACTTTGCCAATTCAGACACACTGCTCGGTGAGAGCACACACATGTCGATGTAGCACGACATGTGAACCTGTCGGACCCTCACACCTGATCACAGAGCAGACAATTGCCGCACCCTGGAGGCAGAGCACCATGCAGACCCCACGTACAGTGAGTCGTGCCCCATCACACGGGGCACTGTGCAGACGCCAAATAAACCGTCCAACTTATCCACAGCCCACACATAGAAGCCCCTGCCTGTGGTACCCCCGCATGGGATGGCCTTAACACCCACGAAAACAGCAACCCATGTCCCACAACGTTGTACACACATTCAAATCATTGCTCAGAGCTGTGGCATATCCTCCACACAAAAAAGAAGAAATGTTATGTGCACACTTTGTGGTCTCATTTTTTACACTGAGAGGTAGATTTCAATGTCAGTCAAGGCTGGTGTGGTACTGCGAGGCTTTGCATTTGGGTGTTCTTAGGAAATCTAAGATGTTGGGGAGCAAGGCAAGGTGGGCTGTGAGCGTTGCCATATGTGATAAATCTTGTCCATTTCAGCCCCAACATCATCTGACCCTCGACATGTACCCATGCTGTGTGTAAGTGTCTTAAGCATGTCCGTGCCTGTTGTGGCCGTTGCCTCGTCCGTACTGACACGCACATGCCAATAAAGCTTATGCCACTCCACTGGTGTCTAACTGTGAGGTGTGTTGTAAAGATTGTCCACTCGTGTGCCACAATGAGCCTCCTCCCAACACAGGGAAGAACTGACTGTCGCATGTGCAACGGGGGTGTATCCCTTTGGCAAGCTCCGCCTCTGTGAGCCAGACATTGTTTTTGAATAGGTGCTGGACGACATCTGATGCAGCCCCATCACCTACGTAGTCTGATGTGTCAGGGGCACACAGCCATGCAGCCATCACACCGCCACACACACCGGACACAGAACCCGTATGAGGGGAGTTTTGTACCACATTGCCTTCATTGCTGATGTTCTGTGATTGCTATGTGTGTGGGCTGCATTGTGGGGGAATTGCCTGTGCACGGATGGCGATGCACACACACATGTTGGCATGTGGAGCCAGGTGCCCGTGCGGCCTTGCGCTGCTTGTGCTATCTCACTCTGTCTCTCTCCCTCGCTCTCTCCCGCCCTGTCATAGCAAACTTGTGAAAGTGATGGGTGCGCAGCTCTCAGCGCGGCACTCGAGTACTTCTTAAGTCTTTCAAACACCGAGGGGTATATTCTCAAGGACATATCGCCGAGTTAACGGCACTTTATTGCAACCAAAATGGTGATAAATTTAACGCACCATTCACAAGCTGGAGCAAACAGCGCATATCACCAGTTTACCAGCGATAGCAGCCTCAAAAAGCATCGTCACGGATGACTCCGGCAAATATTGCTAATCAGATGTAGAGTAGGCGTTCCCGTGCAAAAAGCAGCGAACACATCACTTCGCAAGTGTCTCAACCACCAGCAAGATCGTCGAAGAGAGTACAAAACAGGCGATAAGGTGCGTTAGTAGCAGAAAGTTTACACCTGCTCTGAGCTGGTGTAAAGTTGGACTACAATCTGCAATATGAAAGGGAGCCCAGCCCAGAGCCACACGTGAATGACAACAGATGCAATGGAGCCAACGATCATGCAGCTCGGACACCCAACACTGCTCCGACACCCCCCGCCACCAGCCCCTTGTCCGCCATCCACCCCTCACCCCCCCCCACACAAACAAATGTGACAGCAACCTTAGGAAATCTGGGACGTAACAAATTGGCTGATGTCGCACAATTATAGTAAAGAAGATGCATGTGAGGTTGGACAAATAAGAATCTCAGTCATCTAAGGATTTACATATAAAACATTTTATTTAAACAAAACAACAAAATAAAAGTAGGTACAGGTATGGCGTGTCATCCCTCGACAATTTGTGAATCACAGCCTGCAAGACAAAAAGAAAGATAAGATTGTGCGTGATGCGTCCATGAAAGGAGAGAGAGAGAGAGAAAGAGAGAAAGAGTGAGAGAGAGAAAGAAAGAGTGAGACAGATAGGAAGACAGAGAAAGAGTGAGAGAGAGAGGAAGACAGAAAGAGTGAGATACAAGGAAGCGAGAGAGAAAGAGAGAAACAATGTGAGAGAGAGGTAGAGAGAGAGAGAGAAAGAGTGAGACAGAGAGGAAGAGAGAGAGAAAGAAAGAATGAGAGAGAGAGGAAGAGACATAGAAAGAGAGAAAGAGTGTGAGAGAGAGAAAGGAAGAGATAGAGAGTGAGAGAGAGAGAAAGAGTGTGAGTGACAGAAAGGAAGAGATGGAGAGGGAGAGTGAGTGTTGACACTGTGGAGAAAATCCTCACAGCTCACCTTTCTGCCACCGGTGTGTCTCCAACCACGTGCCGGGACATAGTGCAGTCTTCAAGTTTAGTCATCTGAAACATAGTATAGAATCAGTAATGGCAGAGTACATACAACTGCACACGCCTAAATCTCTGTTTCGCCCCTGCGCACCCAGGCTGCTGCACCCCATTGACTCTCGCCGCCCAGAGGTGTCTGCCCACCTCTGCGCACCCAGGCGGCTGTATCCCATCCACTCCCACCTCCCAGAGGTGTCTGCCCGCTGCTGTGCACCCAGGCTGGTGCACCCCATCCAGTCCCACTGCCCGGAGGTGACTGCCCGTTCCTGCGCACCCAGACTGCTGCATCCCATCCACTCCCACTGCCTAGAGGTGTCTGCCCGCTCCTGTGCACCCAGGCTGCTGCACTCCATCCACTCCCACTGCTCGGAGGTGTCTGCCCGCTCTTGTGCACCCAGGGTGCTGCACACTATCCACTCCCACCGTCCAGAGGTGACTGGTCGCTGCTGCGGAAACAAGCCTCTCTGCTCACCTTCCGCCACCGGCGTGTGTCTAAGAGGGTCCACCACGTGCCGAAGCAACCTCCTCAGGCATTGCGTACACGCGGTCAAGCTGAGCTCACAATTCAAAGTGGGTGTTGATTGCAGGATGGACACGCATCATCGCAGGCTGCACACGCGCTCAGCTCTGGTGGCACTAACTCAGTGGAACTGAAGTCATCGCCTCGTGGCGGGAGGTCCGTGTCGGGGGGGTCCGTCAATCTGTGAATCACAGCCTGCTAGACAAAAAGCAAGATAAGATTGTGCGTCATGCATCCATCAAAGGAGAGAGAGAGAGAAAGAGTGAGAGAGAGGAAGAGAGAGAGAAAGAAAGAAAGAGTGAGAGGTAGACAGACAGAAAGAGAGAAAGAGAGAAAGAGTGAGAGAGAGAGGAAGAGAGAGAGAAACAGTGAGAGGGAGGAAGAGAGAGAGAAAGAGAGAGAGAAAGAGAGAAACAGTGTGAGAAAGAGGAAGAGAGAAACAGAGGAAGAGTGAGAGAGAGAAAGAGAGAGAGAGGTAGAGAGAGAAAGAAAAAAACAGTGTGAGAGAGAGGAAGAGATAGAGTGAGAGAGGAAGAGAGAGAGAAAGAGAGTGAGGGAGAGAAAGGAAGAGATGGAGAGGGACAGTGAGTGCCCACACTGTGGACAAAACCCTCACAGCTCACCTTTCCGTCACCGGTGTGTCTCCAACCACGTGCCGGGACATAGTGGAGCCCTCAAGCTTACTCATCTGAAACGTAGTATGAAATCAGTAATGGCAGAGTACATACAACTGCACACGCCTAATTCTCTGTCCCGCCTTTGTGCATCCAGGCTGCTGCACCCCATCCACTTCCACTGCCCAGAGGTGTCTGCTCGCCACTGCGCACCCAGGCTGCTGCACCCCATTGACTCCCGCCGCCCAGAGGTGTCTGCCCGCCTCTGCGCACCCAGGCTGCTGTATTCCATCCACTCCCACTGCCCAGAGGTGTCTGCCTGCTGCTGTGCACCCAGGCTGCTGCACCCCATCCACTCCCACTGCTCGGAGGTGTCTGCCCACTCTTGTGCACCCAGGGTGCTGCACACTATCCACTCCCACCACCCAGAGGTGACTGCTCGCTGCTGCGGAAACAAGCCTCTCTGCTCACCTTCCGCCACCGGCGTGTGTCTAAGAGGGTCCACCACGTGCCGAAGCAACCTCCTCAGGCGTTGCGTACACGCGGTCAAGCCGAGCTCACAATTCAAAGTGGGTGTTGATTGCAGGATGGCCACGCATCATCGCAGGCTGCACATGCACTCAGCTCTGGTGGCACTAACTCAGTGGAACTGAAGTCATCGCCTCGTGGCGGGAGGTCCGTGTCGGGGGGGTCATCAATCTGTGAATCACAGCCTGCTAGACAAAAAGCAAGATAAGATTGTGCGTCATGCGTCCATCAAAGGAGAGAGAGAGAGAGAAAGAGTGAGAGAGAGGAAGAGCGAGAGAAAGAAAGAAAGAGTGAGAGGTAGACGGAGAGAAAGTGTGAGAGAGAGAGGAAGAGAGAGAGAAACAGTGAGAGAGGAAGAGAGAGAAAGAGAGAAACAGTGTGCGAAAGAGGAAGAGAGAAACAGAGGAAAAGTGTGAGAGAGAGAAAGAGAGAGAGAGGTAGAGAGAGAAAGAAAAAAACAGTGTGAGAGAGGAAGAGATAGAGTGAGAGAGAGAGGAAGAGAGAGAGAAAGAGTGTGAGGGAGAGAAAGGAAGAGATGGAGAGGGACAGTGAGTGCCCACACTGTGGACAAAACCCTCACAGCTCACCTTTCCGTCACCGGTGTGTCTCCAACCACGTGCCGGGACATAGTGGAGCCCTCAAGCTTACTCATCTGAAACGTAGTATGAAATCAGTAATGGCAGAGTACATACAACTGCACACGCCTAATTCTCTTTCCCACCTTTGTGCATCCAGGCTGCTGCACCCCATCCACTTCCACTGCCCAGAGGTGTCTGCTCGCCGCTGCACACCCAGGCTGCTGCACCCCATCGACTCCCGCCGCCCAGAGGTGTCTGCCCGCCTCTCCGCACCCAGGCTGCTGTATCCCATCCACTCCCACTGCCCAGAGGTGTCTGCCCGCTGCTGTGCATCCAGGCTGGTGCACCCCATCCAGTCCCACTGCCCGGAGGGGACTGCCTGTTCCTGCACACCAAGACTGCTGCATCCCATCCACTCCCACTGCCTAGAGGTGTCTGCCTGCTCCTGTGCACCCAGGCTGCTGCACCCCATCCACTCCCACTGCTCGGAGGTGTCTGCCCGCTCTTGTGCACCCAGGGTGCTGCATACTATCCACTCCCACCGCCCAGAGGTGACTGCTCGCTGCTGCGGAAACAAGCCTCTCTGCTCACCTTCCGCCACCGGCGTGTGTCTAAGAGGGTCCACCACGTGCCGAAGCAACCTCCTCAGGCGTTGCGTACACGCGGTCAAGCCGAGCTCACAATTCAAAATGGGTGTTGATTGCAGGATGGCCACGCATCATCGCAGGCTGCACACGCGCTCAGCTCTGGTGGCACTAACTCAGTGGAACTGAAGTCATCGCCTCGTGGCGGGAGGTCCGTGTCGGGGGGTCGTCAATCTGTGAATCACAGCCGGCTAGACAAAAAGCAAGATAAGATTGTGCGTCATGCGTCCATCAAAGGAGAGAGAGAGAGAAAGAGTGAGAGAGAGAGAAGAGAGAGAGAAAGAAAGAAAGAGTGAGAGGTAGACAGAGAGAAAGAGTGAGAGAGAGGAAGAGGAAGAGAGAGAGAAACAGTGAGAGAGAGGAAGAGAGAGAGAAAGAGAGAAACAGTGTGAGAAAGAGGAAGAGAGAAACAGAGGAAGAGTGAGAGAGAGAGAAAGAGAGAGAGAGGTAGAGAGAGAAAGAAAAAAACAGTGTGAGAGAGAGGAAGAGATAGAGTGAGAGAGAGAGGAAGAGAGAGAGAAAGAGTGTGAGGGAGAGAAAGGAAGAGATGGAGAGGGACAGTGAGTGCCCACACTGTGGACAAAACCCTCACAGCTCACCTTTCCGTCACCGGTGTGTCTCCAACCACGTGCCGGGACATAGTGGAGCCCTCAAGCTTACTCATCTGAAACGTAGTATGGAATCAGTAATGGCAGAGTACATACAACTGCACACGCCTAATTCTCTGTCCCGCCTTTGTGCATTCAGGCTGCTGCACCCCATCCACTTCAACTGCCCAGAGGTGTCTGCTCGCCGCTGCTGCACCCCATCCACTTCCACTGCCCAGAGGTGTCTGCCCGCTGCTGCGCACCCAGGCTGCTGCACCCCATCCACTCCCACTGCCCGGAGGTGACTGTCTGCCGCTGCGCACCCAGGCTGCTGCACCCCATCCACTCCCACTGCCCAGAGGTGACTGCCCGCCGCTGCGCTAACAAGCCTCTCTTCTCACCTTTCGCGACCTGCGTGTAGAAAAGAGGGCCTACCACGTGCCGCTGCAAGCCCCAAGCCCGGGGCCCTTGGACACGGCACCGTGCGTATGATGCAGCCCCGCTCCGCAGGCCACCAGGTCTCACATTTGGTGCAGGGTCTTGATTTCACCATGGCAGAGGACATACCAGTACACCGGGATTTTCATTGCAGGCTGCACACCCGCTCAGCCGTTGCGGTGCAACTAACTCTGTGACCAGCGACGCAACGCCACATGGTGGTAGGCCTGCGCTGTCTGATGGCTCAGGCCTACACTGTGGTCCAGCAGGGCACACAAACCTGAGCTGTCCAGACCGCCGGGACGGGCCATCACCGCAGGCTGCACACCCGCTCAACAGTTACGGTACCCGTACCTCAGTGGACCGAAAGTCACCGTCCCGTGCCGGTGTGCCTGTGCCGGCCGCAGTGTATCCGGTGCGAGCAACTCTGAAATGGCGTCGAGCACATGCGCCCGGTCTTTTTTATTGGCAGTGTCACGTGTCCTGTGACGCCTGTGCTGGATGGGTGTGGTGTGGGTGTATACTAGCCGTGAGGGAGTGGCTGTGGCGTACTGACAACTAGGGTGTGACCAGCAGATCACTGCAATGAAAATCTGGCCCATGTAGCGTTGTTGTCCTTCCCTGTAAGCGTAAGCGGAGTGGGCTGGCCTGGCGTATGGCAGTCCTGCGTGAGGCTGTGAAGAATGACTCCGGAGCTATGGGCATGGCTCTGTCCTGGGCTGTATGAGGAATCAACTGATGCGGGTGTCCCTGTTGTAGTGCTGACGTCACCCGGGTCGCAAGCGCCAATGTGTCACTCTGTGAGCCAAGTCCCACAACATGGCCAACATGGAAGGTATGGGGAATCACTGACCCTACATTCATCCATAATTCCACACATGAAAGATGGTGGACATGACACATCTGTGTGGATATGAATGTTCATTGCACATTCAGTGGAGTGTTGCAGCTGTAGCAATACAGGGCCATGCAAAGTTCAAGTTTCAGTTTTTGGCACATGGAGGGCAGCCAATTAGAGCCAAGCTTGTGTTCGGGGTTAGGCTGCGCCAACATATGTACTTATACAATTACTCCGCAAATCCCCAAGCACTTATAAATTCACTATACACTCTCCTTGCAGTACTCTAATGATCCAGTCTCTACGTACGTACTTGTACAATGACCGAGAGAAAGTTACATAACCAAAGTTTTCCCCACTGCCAGAGGTAACATGGTTGCATACGCTGTCCACAGCACAATGTAATGTGATAGGGCCCAGGGGCGGCATCTTGCATACATAATGAACACACGGACACAGATAGATAGTGGAACTGGGTACAGGCACGTGCGCTCGACTCATTTTTATTACCAGGGTCACATGTCCAGTGACGTCTGTGCTGGATGCGTGTGGGGTGGGTCTAAGCCAGCCCTCCGGGAATGGTTGGTGCTGGCAACAAGTACAACAGTAATCATTGGATCAGACACACAGATTCAATCATAAAGGGTCAATGATTTGTGCTGCACTAAGGTAGGGGCAACAGATGTGAAATTATACACAAAACATTGTATCATAAAGGGTCCATGAGTTGTGCTGCACTGAGATAGGGGCATCAGAAGCATTCAGCGTGTGCGCAGCCAGCGATGATGCGTGGTGCGGGCGAGCCGCACTGGGAGCAATGTCTGTTACCTACTGGACTGAGTCATCTGCAATCGCGACTCGATGTGAATTGTGAGCCCTGCTATCCACAGTGTAGATCAAAGGCAGTAGTCAGCACAGACATCGAAGAATGCTTTTAGGCACTTCCTGTTTACAAAATTCGAGGATATAGAGTACAATTCTCTCTGCAATAAATAAATCATGTCTCAATTTAAATTGTGAGCTCAGCTAACCGCAGTGTAGGTGTATGGAACAAAAGATGAAACATTTATGGAATACACTGTCGAAATATGTAGGTTTCAGGGACGTTATAGTTAGTTGCCTACTGGAATTAATGAATGAAGACTGAATTTCAATTGTGAGCCCTGCTGAGCACAGTGTAGGCTGGAGGCAGCGGTCAGGAAGGGCCTACAGCCACGTGGCGTTGACTTGAGCTGCATACAGTTAGTGGTAGGTGTGGCGCTCAGCATGTGCGCAGCCAGCGATGATGCAATGTCTCTTGCCTACTGGACTGCGTCATCTGCAATCGCGACTCGATCTGAATTGTGAGCCCTGCTGACCACAGTGTAGGCCGGAGGCAGTAGTCAGGAAGAGCCCAGAGCCATGTGGCATTGACTTGAGCTGCATAGAGATAGTGGTAGGTGTGGCGCTCAGCGTGTGCGCAGCCAGCGATCATGCAATGTCTGTTGCCTACTGGACTGCGTCATCTGCAATCGCGACTCGATCTGAATTGTGAGCCCTGCTGACCGCAGTGTAGGCCGGAGGCAGTGGTCAGGAAGAGTCCACAGCCACGTGGCGCTGACTTGAGCTGCAAAGAGTTAGTGGTAGGTGTGGCGCTCAGCATGTGCGCAGCCAGCGATGATGCAATGTCTCTTGCCTACTGGACTGCGTCATCTGCAATCTCGACTCAATCTGAATTGTGAGCCCTGCTGACCGCAGTGTAGATCGAAGGCAGTAGTCAGCACAGACATCAAGGAATGCTTTTTGTCACTTCCTCTTGACAAAATTCAAGGACATAGAGTACAATTCTGTCTGCAATTAATAAATCAAGACTCAATTCGAATTGTGAGCTCTGCTGTCCGCAGTGTAGACTGCCATTCAGTGTTCCTTTGGACTTGCAAGATGAATTTGGTCATTGTACTAAAGCTATAACTGATATAAAACAAATTCTTGAAGCAAGGATACTAAAAGTATATTATGTAGGTTTTAGGGACGTAATACTTGGTTGCCTACTGGACTCTGCAATTAATCTTGGGTGTCGGAGCTGCATGGTCAGTAGCTCTATGACATGTGTTGGTCTTCAGATGTGGTTCTGGGCTGGGCTCCCTTTCACACTGTAGGTAGTCATCCTGCTTTACACCAGTAAAAGGCAGATGTTAAATTCCTACTGCTAACGCATCTTATCGCCTGTTTTTGGATCGCACCCCAGATTTGGCTGCTCGTTGAAAATATTGGCAAGTGGTGTTTTCGTGTTATTTTTGCACGGGAACGCCTACTCTGCATATTATTAGCGTTAGTTGTCGCTCTCATTTGTGGCGATTTTTTTTGCAGAAGCTATTGTTGGAAAACTGGCGATATCGGCTGTTTTCACTAGGTTGAGAATGGAATGATAATTTAAAATCACTGAAAAAACCATAGGTTTAATGAACATTATAATTAGAAATTAGCATTTAAAAAACATTTGAAATTCACTGAAAAAACCATAGGTTTCAGGCACGTTATAGATAGAAATTAGCATTTATAGTTAGCTGGACATTTCACTCGTACAAAACCATAGAAATTCCACTGTTATAGTTAGTTCAGCTAACTATAACTCGCGCCCCCGCAATGCACTGCTGATGACATCACATATTACATCATTCATGACATGGTCAGTGACATCACTGATGACATCACTGATGACATCTCAAATGACATCACTGATGACATCACTGATGACATCATCCAGTGAATGTGTTTTTCTTTAAAGTTTAAATATGTATTATACATATACCAAGGTGTATTGAAGAATGAGTGGGTGTATAAGTGTCTGGATGGAGGATTTAGTAGGTGTGTGACTGACTGTTTAACTGAGTTATTACATGTGTCTTACTGAATGCATGGGTTAGTGACTAAACTGTGTGAATGTCTGTATCAGTCTGTCTGTTGTTGTAAAAGCTGCTGCATGGGTTGGTCAGTAACTACATGAGTGTCTATATGGGTTATTAATTGGTTGCCAGAGTATTTGTATGGGTGCCTGAGTGTGTGTGTGGGTGCGTGGGAGGTGTGTGACTCTGTGCATACATGTTTGAGTGGTTGATTCACTGGGTGTATGGGTTCAAGAGTGCATGTGGAAACAGCTGTATGCATGGGAGAGTGTGTGTATGGGTGTGTTAGTGAGTGAATGGATGTCTCAGTGGTACATGTCCAACTAACTACATATGTAAAAGACAGTGTATGTGAGAGTTGGAGTATATAAATGACTATACGTGAGAGTTAGTGATTGTGAGAGTGGCTGTATGGATGAGTGTGTACTTGTATCAGTGATTGTATAAGAGAGTAATTATGCGTTTCTTTCTGTTTGAATAAGTGATGTGTTGTGTGTATAACTGTATAGGTCAGTAAATGGAAGTGTGATTGATTATTTGCATGACTGACTAGGTGTGTGAGTAACTCTGGATGAGTGCTGGTGTGTGAGTGTCTGTGTAGGTGTATGAGTGCTTATGATAGTGTTGTATTGATGAATGACTGCATGTATGAGTGATTGTATGGGTGAATGAGTGGATGAGTGTATAGAACTAAGAACCAGTGATTAGATATGTAGTAAGTGGTATTGGTGTGTCTATGGTTTCAAAAATGGTATTCTGGTTTTTGGAGTGGGTGTATCAAAGGTTATATTAGGGTGTGAGAAGGTGCATCAGATTGTCACATGGATGATGTCATCAGTGATGTCATCAGTGATGTCATTTGAGATGTCATCAGTGATGTCACTGACCATGTCATGAATGATGTAATATGTGATGTCATCAGCAGTGCATTGCGGGGGCGCGTGATAGTTAGCTGAACTAACTATAACAGTGGAATTTCTATGGTTTTGTACGAGTGAAATGTCCAGCTAACTATAACGTTACTGAAACCTATCGTTTCTTCAGTGAATTTCAAAGGTTTTTAAATGCTAATTTCTAACTATAACGTCCCTGAAACCTATGGTTTTTTCAGTGAATATATATATATATATATTCACTGAAAAAAAGAGGTTTCAGGGACGTTATAGTTAGGAATTAGCATTTAAACCTAGAAGTTCACTGAAAAACACAGGTTTTAGGGAAGTTATAGTTAGGCTGACATTTTACCTGTACAAAACCAGAGCCCTATTGTTGCATGGGTGATTGGATGAGTGTATGGGTAGAGCCTGAGAGAATGGATGAGTGCATGGGTACTGCCTAAATGAATGGCTGAGTGCAAGAGTAGAGCCTGAGTGATTGCATTAGTGCATGGATAGTGCCTGGGTGATTGCATGAGTGCAGGGGTCGTGCCTGGGTGATTGGATGAGTGTATGGGTAGTGCCTGAGTGGAAGGATGGATGCAAGGCTAATGCCTGTGTCATTGAATGAGTGCATAGGTAGTGCCTGAGTGAATGGATGTGTGCATGGGTATTGCCTAAGTTAATGGCTGAGTGCAAGATTAGTGCCTGAGTGATTGCATGAGTGCATGGGTAGTGCCTGGGTGATTGCATGAGCGCACTGGTAGTGCCTGGGTGATTGGATGACTGTATGAGTAGTGCTTGAGTGGAAGGATGGGAGCAAGAGTAATTCTTGCATCATTGTATGAGTGTATAGGTAGTGCCTGAGTGAATGGATGAGTGCATGGGTACTGCCTAAGTGAATGGCTGAGTGCAAGAGTAGTGCCAGTGTGATTGCATGAGTGCATGGATAGTGCCTGGGTGATTGCATGAGTGCAGTGGTAGTACCTGGGTGATTGGATGAGTGTATGGGTAGTGCCTGAGTGGAAGGATGGATGCAAGGCTAATGCCTGCATCATTGGATGAGTGCATAGGTAGTGCCTGAGTGAATGGATGAGTGCATGGGTACTGCCTAAATGAAGGGCTGAGTGCAAGAGTAGTGGCTGAGTGATTGCATGAGTGCATGGATAGTTCCTGGGTGACTGCGTGACTGCAGGGGTAGTGCCTGAGTGATTAGATGAGTGTATGAGAAGTGCTTGAGTGGAAGGATGGATGCAAGTGTAATGCCTGAGTCATTGGACAAGTGCATAGGTAGTGCCTGAATGAATGGAAGAGTGCATGGGTACTGCCTAAGTGAATGGCTGAGTGCAAGAGTAGTACCTGAGTAATTGCATGAGTGCATGGGTAGTGCCTGGGTGATTGCATGAGTGCAGTGGTAGTGCCTGGGTGATTGGATGCATGTATGGGTAGTGCCTGAGTGGAAGGATGGATGCAAGGCTAATACTTGCATTATTGGATGAGTGCATAGGTAGTGCCTGAGTAAATGGATGAGTACATGGGTACTGCCCAAATGAATGGCTGAGTGCAAGAGTAGTGCCTGAGTGATTGCATGAGTGCATGGATAGTTCCTGGGTGACTGCGTGAGTGCAGGGGTAGTGCCTGAGTGATTAGATGAGTGTATGAGTAGTGCTTGAGTGGAAGGATGGATGCAAGAGTAATGCCTGGGTTATTGGATGAGTGTATAGGTAGTGTCTGAGTGAATGGGTCCTGCCTAAGTGAATGGCTGAGTGCAAGAGTAGTGCCTGAGTGATTGCATGTGTGCATGGGTAGTGCCTGGGTGATTGCATGAGTGCAGTGGTAGTGCCTGGGTGATTGGATGAGTGTATGGGTAGTGCCTGAGTGGAAGGATGGATGCAAGGCTAATGCCTGCATCATTGGATGAGTGCATAGGCAGTGCCTGAGTGAATCGATAAGTGCATGGGTACTGCCTAAGTGAATGGCTGAGTGCAAGAGTAGTGCCTGAGTGATTGCACGATTGCAGTGGGAGTACCTGGGTGATTGGATGAGTGTATGGGTAGAGCCTGGCTGGAAGGATGGATGCAAGGCTAATGCCTGCGTTGTTGAATGAGTGCATAGGTAGTGCCTCTGTGAATGGATGTGTGCATGGGTACTACCTAAGTGAATGGCTGAGTGCAAGAGTAGTGCCTGAGTGATTGCATGAGTGCATGGATAGTTCCTGGGTGACTGCGTGAGTGCAGGGGTAGTGCCTGAGTGATTAGATGAGTGTATGAGTAGTGCTTGAGTGGAAGGATGGGTGTAAGAGTAATGCCTGGGTCATTGGATGAGTGCATAGGTAGTGTCTGAATCAATAGATGAGTGAATGGGTCCTGCCTTAGTGAATGGCTGAGTGCAAGAGTAGTGCCTGAGTGATTGCATGTGTGCATGGGTAGTGCCTGGGTGATTGCATGAGTGCAGTGGTAGTGCCTGGGTGATTGGATGAGTGTGTGGCTAGTGCCTGAGTAGAAGGATGGATGCAAGGCTAATGCCGGCATCATTGGATGAGTGCATAGGCAGTGCCTGAGTGAATCGATAAGTGCATGGGTACTGCCTAAGTGAATGGCTGAGTGCAAGAGTAGTACCTGAGTGATTGCACGATTGCAGTGGGAGTGCCTGGGTGATTGGATGAGTGTATGGGTAGAGCCTGGCTGGAAGGATGGATGCAAGGCTAATGCCTGCATCGTTGAATGAGTGCATAGGTAGTGCCTGGGTGAATGGATGTGTGCATGGGTGCTACCTAAGTGAATGGCTGAGTGCAAGAGTAGTGCCTGAGTGATTGCATGAGTGCATGGGTAGTGCCTGGGTAATTGCATGAGTGCACTGGTAGTGCCTGGGTGATTGGATGATTGTATGAGTAGTGCTTGAGTGGAAGGATGGGTGCAAGTGTAATGCCTGAGTCATTGGACAAGTGCATAGGTAGTGTCTGAGTGAATAGAAGGGTGCACGGGTACTGCCTAGGTGAATGGCTGAGTGCAAGAGTAGTGCCTGAGTGATTGCATGAGTGCATGGGTAGTGCCTGGGTGATTGCATGAGCGCAGTGGTAGTGCCTGGGTGATTGGATGAGTGTATGGGTAGTGCCTGATTGGAAGGATGGATGCAAGGCTAATTCCTGTGTCGTTGAATGAGTGCATAGGTAGTGCCTGAGTGAATGGATGTGTGCATGGGTACTGCCTAAGTGAATGGCTGAGTGCAAGAGTAGTGCCTGGGTGATTGCATGAGTCCATGGGTTGTGCCTGGGTCATTGCATGAGTGCACAGGTAGTGTCTGGGTGATTTGATGAGTGTATGAGTAGTGCTTGAGGGAAAGGATGGGTGCAAGAGTAATGCTTGCGTCGAATGTGTGTATAGGTAGTGCCTGAGTGAATGGATGAGTGCATGGGTACTGCCTAAGTGAATGGCTGAGTGCAAGAGTAGTGCCTGAGTGATTGCATTAGTGCATGGGTAGTGCCTGGGTGATTGCATGAGTGCAGTGATAGTGCCTGGGTGATTGGATGAGTGTATAGGTAGTGCCTGAGTGGAGGGATGGATGCAAGACGAATGCTTGTGTCATTGAATGAGAGCATAGGTAGTGCCTGAGTGAATGGATGTGTGCATGGGTACTGCCTAAGTGAATGGCTGAGTGCAAGAGTAGTGCCTGAGTGATTGCATGAGTGCAATGGGATAGTGCCTGAGTGATTAGATGAGTGTATGAGTAGTGCTTGAGTGGAAGGATGGGTGCAAGTGTAATGCCTGAGTCATTGGACAAGTGCATAGGAAGAGCCTGAATGAATGGAAGAGTGCATGGGTACTGCCTAAGTGAATGGCTGAGTGCAAGAGTAGTGCCTGAGTTATTGCATGAGTGCATGGGTGCCTGGGTGATTGCATGAGTGCAGTGGTAGTGCCTGGGTGATTGGATAAGTGTATGGGTAGTGCCTGAGTAGAAGGATGGATGCAAGGCTAATACTTGCATCATTGGATGAGTGCATAGTTAGTGCCTGAGTAAATGGATGAGTACATGGGTACTGCCTAAATGAATGGCTGAGTGCAAGAGTAGTGCCTGAGTGATTGCATGAGTGCATGGATAGTTCCTGGGTGACTGCTTGAGTGCAGGGGTAGTGCCTGAGTTATTAGATGAGTGTATGAGTAGTGCTTGAGTGGAAGGATGGGTGCAAGAGTAATGCCTGGGTCATTGGATGAGTGTATAGGTAGTGTCTGAGTGAATGGATGAGTGAATGGCTCCTGCCTAAGTGAATGGCTGAGTGCAAGAGTAGTGCCTGAGTGATTGCATGAGTGCATGGGTAGTGCCTGGGTGATTGCATGAGTGCAATGGTAGTGCCTGGGTGATTGGATGCGTGTATGGGTAGTGCCTGAGTGGAAGGATGGATGCAAGGCTAATACTTGCATCATTGGATGAGTGCATAGGTAGGGCCTGAGTAAATGGATGAGTACATCAGTACTGCCTAAATGAATGGCTGAGTGCAAGGGTAGTGCCTGAGTGATTGCATGAGTGTATGGGTAGGGCCTGGGTGATTCCATGAGTGCAGGGGTAGTGCCTGAGTGATTAGATGATTGTATGAGTAGTACTTGAGTGGAAGGATGGGTGCAAGAGTGATGCCTGAGTCATTGGATGAGCGCATAGGTAGTGCCTCAGTGAATGGAAGAATGCATGGGTAATGTCTGAATGAATGGTTGAGGGGAAGAGTAGTGCCTGAGTGATTGCATGAGTGCATTAATAGGGCCTGGGTGATGGCATGAGTGCAGTGGTAGTGCCAGGGTGATTGGATGAGTGAATGTGTAGTGCCTGTGTGGAAGGATGGATGCAAGGCTAATGCCTGCATCATTGGATGAGTGCATAGCTAGTGCCTGAGTGAATCGATAAGTGCATGGGTACTACCTAAGTGAATGGCTGAGTGCAAGAGTAGTGCCTGAGTGATTGCACGAGTGCAGTGGTAGTGCTTGGGTGATTGGATGAGTGTATGGGTAGTGCCTGGGTGGAAGGATGGATGCAAGGCTATTGCCTGCATCATTGAATGAGTGCTTAGGTAGTGCCTGAGTGAATGGATGTGTGCATGTGTACTGCCTAAGTGAATGGCTGAGTGCAAGAGTAGTGCCTGAGTGATTGCATGAGTCCATCGGTAGTGCCTGGGTCATTGCATGAGTGCACTGGTTGTGTCTGGGTGATTTGATGAGTGTATGAGTAGTGCTTGAGCGAAAGGATGGGTGCAAGAGTAATGCTTGCGTCATTGTATGTGTGTATAGGCAGTGCCTGAGTGAATGGATGAGTGCATGGGTACCGCCTAAGTGAATGGCTGAGTGCAAGAGTAGTGCATGAGTGATTGCATGAGTGCATGGGTAGTGCCTGTGTGATTGCATGAGTGCAGTGGTAAAGCCTGGGTGATTGGATGAGTGTATGGGTAGTGCCTGAGTGGAAGGATGGATGCAAGACTAATGCCTGTGTCATTGAATGAGTGCATAGGTAGTGCCTGAGTGAATGGATGTGTGCATGGGTACTACCTAAGTGAATGGCTGAGTGCAAGAGTAGTGCCTGAGTGATTGCATGAGTGAATGGGTAGTGCCTGGGTGATTGCATGAGTGCAGTGGTAGTACCTGGGTGAATGGATGAGTATATGGGTAGTACCTGAGTGGAAGGATGGATGCAAGTCTAATGCCTGCATCATTGAATGAGTGCATAGGTAGTGCCTGAGGGAATGGATGAGTGCATGGGTACAGCCTAAATGAATGGCTGAGTGCAAGAGTAGTACCTGAGTGATTGCATGAGTGCATGGATAGTGCCTGGGTGATTGCATGAGTGCAGGGGTAGTGCCTGAGTGATTAGAAGAGTGTATGAGTAGTGCTTGAGTGGAAGGATGGGTGCAAGTGTAATGCCTGAGTCATTGGACAAGTGCATAGGTAGTGGTATCTGAGTGAATGGAATAGTACATGGGTACTGCCTAAGTGAATGGCTGAGTGCAAGAGTAGTGCCTGAGTGATTGCATGAGTGCATGGGTAGTGCCTGGGTGATTGCATGAGTGCAGTGGTAGTGCCTGGGTGATTGGATGAGTGTATGGGTAGTGCCTGAGTGGAAGGATGGATGCAAGGCTACTACTTGCATCATTGGATGAGTGCATAGGTAGTGCCTGAGTAAATGGATGAGTACATCAGTACTACCTAAATGAATGGCTGAGTGTAAGAATAGTGCCTGAGTGATTGCATGAGTGCATGGATAGTTCCTGTGTGACTGCGTGAGTGCAGGGGTAGTGCCTAAGTGGATAGATGAGTGTATGAGTAGTGCTTGAGTGGAAGGATGGGTGCAAGAGTAATGCCTGGGTCATTGGATGAGTGTATAGGTAGTGCCTGAGTGAATGGATGAGTGAATGGGTCCTGCCTAAGTGAATGGCTGAGTGCAAGAGTAGTGCCTGAGTGATCGCATGAGTGTATGGGTAGTGCCTGGGTGATTGCATATGTGCAGGGGTAGTGCCTGGGTGATTGCATGAGTGTATGGGTAGTGCCTGAGTTGAAGGATGGATGCAAGGCTAATGCTTGCATCATTGGATGAGTGCATAGGTAGTGCCTGAGTAAATGGATGAGTACATCGGTTTTACCTAAATGAATGGCTGAGTACAAGAGTAGTGCCTGAGTGATTGCATGAGTGCATGTATAGTTCCTGCGTGATTGCATGAGTGCAGGGGTAGTGTCTGAGTGATTAGATGAGTGTATGAGTAGTGCTTGAGTAAAGGATGGGTGGAAGAGTGATGCCTGAGTCATTGGATGAGCGCATAGGTAGTGCCTGAGTGAATGGAAGAATGCATGGGTAATGCCTGGATGAATGGTTGAGTGGAAGAGTAGTGCCTGAGTGATTGCATGAGTGCATGGGTAGGGCCTGGGTGATGGCATGAGTGCAGTGGTAGTGCCTGGGTGATTGTATGAGTGTATGGGTAGTGCCTGAGTGGAAGGATGGATGCAAGGCTAATGCCTGCATCATTAGATGAGTGCATAGGTAGTGCCTGAGTGAATCGATAAGTGCATGGGTACTGCCTAAGTGAATGGCTGAGTGCAAGAGTAGTGCCTGAGTGATTGCATGAGTGCATGGATAGTGCCTTGGTGATTGCATGAGTGCAGGGGTAGTGCCAGGGGGATTGCATGAGTGCAGGGGTAGTGCCTGAGTAATAAGATGACTGTATTAGTAGTGCTTGAGTAAAGGATGGGTGGAAGAGTAATGCCTGAGTGATTGCATGAGTGCATGGGTAGTGCCTGGGTGATTGCATGAGTGCAGTGGTAGTGCCTGGGTGATTGGATGAGTGTATGGGTAGTGCCTGAGTGGAAGGATGGATGCAAGGCTACTACTTGCATCATTGGATGAGTGCATAGTTAGTGCCTGAGTAAATGGATGAGTACATCAGTACTGCCTAAATGAATGGCTGAGTGTAAGAATAGTGCCTGAGTGATTGCATGAGTGCATGGATAGTTCCTTTGTGACTGCGTGAGTGCAGGGGTAGTGCCTAAGTGGTTAGATGAGTGTATGAGTAGTGCTTGAGTGGAAGGATGGGTGCAAGAGTAATGCCTGGGTCATTGGATGAGTGTATAGGTAGTGCCTGAGTGAATGGATTAGTGAATGGGTCCTGCCTAAGTGAATGGCTGAGTGCAAGAGTAGTGCCTGAGTGATTGCATGAGTGTATGGGTAGTGCCTGGGTGATTGCATATGTGCAGGGGTAGTGCCTGGGTGATTGGATGAGTGTATGGGTAGTGCCTGAGTGGAAGGATGGATGCAAGGCTAATGCTTGCATCATTGGATGAGTGCATAGGTAGTGCCTGAGTAAATGGATGAGTACATCGGTTTTACCTAAATGAATGGCTGAGTACAAGAGTAGTGCCTGAGTGATTGCATGAGTGCATGTATAGTGCCTGCGTGATTGCATGAGTGCAGGGGTAGTGCCTGAGTGATTAGATGAGTGTATGAGTAGTGCTTGAGTAAAGGATGGGTGGAAGAGTGATGCCTGAGTCATTGGATGAGCGCATAGGTAGTGCCTGAGTGAATGGAAGAATGCATGGGTAATGCCTGGATGAATGGTTGAGTGGAGGAGTAGTGCCTGAGTGATTGCATGAGTGCATGGGTAGGGCCTGGGTGATGGCATGAGTGCAGTGGTAGTGCCTGGGTGATTGTATTAGTGTATGGGTAGTGTCTGAGTGGAAGGATGGATGCAAGGCTAATGCCTGCATCATTAGATGAGTGCATAGGTAGTGCCTGAGTGAATCGATAAGTGATGGGTACTGCCTAAGTGAATGGCTGAGTGCAAGAGTAGTGCCTGAGTGAATGCATGAGTGCATGGATAGTGCCTTGGTGATTGCATGAGTGCAGGGGTAGTGCCAGTGTAATTGCATGAGTGCAGGGGTAGTGCCTGAGTAATAAGATGACTGTATGAGTAGTGCTTGAGTAAAGGATGGGTGGAAGAGTAATGCCTGAGTCATTGGATGAGCGCATAGGTAGTGCCTGAGTGAATGGAAGAATGCATGGGTAATGCCTGAATGAATGGTTGAGTGGAAGAGTAGTGCCTGAGTGATTGCATGAGTGCATGGGAGGGCCTGGGTGATGGCATGAGTGTAGTAGTAGTGCCTGTGTGATTGTATGAGTGTATGGGTAGTGCGTGAGTGGAAGGATGGATGCAAGGCTAATGCCTGCATCATTAGATGAGTGCATAGGTAGTGCCTGAGTGAATAGATAAGTGCATGGGTACTGCCTAAGTGAATGGCTGAGTGCAAGAGTAGTGCCTGAGTGATTGCATGAGTGCATGGATAGTGCCTTGGTGATTGCATGAGTGCATGGATAGTGCCTGGGTGATTGCATGGGTGCAGGGGTAGTGCCTGAGTGATTAGATGAGTGTATGAGTAGTGCTTTAGTAAAGGATGGGTGGAAGAGTAATGCTTGAATCATTGGATGAGTGTATAGGTTTGTCTGAGTGAATGGATGAGTGAATGGCTGCTGCCTAAGTGAATGGCTGAGTGCAAGAGTAGTGCCTGAGTGATTGCATGAGTGCATGTGTAGGGCCTGGGTGATGGCATGAGTGCAGTGGTAGTGCCTGGGTGATTGTATGAGTGTATGAGTAGGGCTTGAGTAGAAGGATGGGTGCAAAAGTAATGCCTGGGTCATTGAGTGAGTGTATAGGTAGTACCTGAGTGATTGGATGAGTGTATTGGTAGTGCCTGAGTGGAAGGATGGATGCAAGGCTAATGCTTGCATCATTGGATGAGTGCATAGGTAGTGCCTGAGTAAATGGATGAGTACATCAGTACTGCCTAAATGAATGGCTGAGTGCAAGAGTAGTGCCTGCGTGATTGCGTGAGTGCATGGGTAGTGCCTTGGTGATTGCATGAGTGCAGGGGTAGTGCTTGGGTGATTGGAAGAGTGTATGGGTAGTACCTGAGTGGAAGGATGGATGCCAGGCTAATGCCTGCATCATTGGATGAGTGCATAGGTAGTGCCTGAGTGAATCAATAAGTGCATGGGTACTGCCTAAGTGAATGGCTGAGTGCAAGAGTAGTGCCTTAGTGATTGCATGAGTGCATGGGTAGTGCCTGGGTGACTGCATGAGTGCAGGGATAGTGCCTGAGTGATTGGATGAGTGTATGAGTAGGGCTTGAGTGGAAGGATGGGTGCAAGATTAATGCATGGGTCATTGGATGAGTGTATGTGTAGTGCCTGAGTGAATGGATGAGTGCATGGGTAGTGCCTAAGTGAATGGCTGAGTGCCTGAGTGATTGCATGAGTGTGTGGGTAGTGCCTGTGTGATGGCATGAGTGCAGTGGTAGTACCTGGGTCATTGGATGAGTGTGTGAGTAGTGCTCGAGTGAAAGGATGGGCGCAAGAGTAATGACTGGGCCATTGGATGAGTGCATAGGTAGTTCCTGTGTGAATTTATGACTGCATGGGCACTGCCTAAGTGAATGGCTGAGTGCAAGAGTAGTGCCTGAGTGATTGCATGAGTACACAGGTAATGCCTGGGTGAGTGTATGTGCAGTGCCTGACTGGAAGGATGGATGCAAGGCTATTGCCTGCGTCATTGGGCGAGTGCATAGGTAGTGCCTGAGTGATTGTATGAGTGCATGTGTAGTGCCTGAGTGATTGCATGAGTGCAGGGATAGTGCCTGAGTGATTGGATGAGTGTATGAGTAGTGCTTGAGTGAAAGGATGGGTGCAAGAGTAATGCCTGGGGCATTGTACGGATGCATAGGTTGTGCCTGAGTGAACGGATGAGTGCATGGGTAGTGCCTGAGTGAATGGTTGAGTGGAAGAGTAGTGCCTGAGTGATTGCATGAGTGCATGGGTAGGGCCTGGGTAATTTAATGAGTGTATGGGTAGTGCCTGTGTAAAAGAAAGAATGCAACGGTAGTGAATGTGTTTTGCTATTAGTGCAAAACTTGTGCTTCAGAGAATGCATAAGTGTATGGGTAGTGTCTACATGTAAGGATACCTGCCTCCTTGATTACATGAGCAACATAATGAACATTTTGAATTAGACTAAAGGATCAACATTATATATATTAGAAACAAATAACATATAATTAAACTTTAAACATTTTTTCACAGTATCATGCATATTATATTATGTATTCTTACCTTTTAAATAATTTAGATACATTACTCAATAGAAATATTTTAGAGTAGTATTGTCGTAAACAGCATTAAAACTCTTCTCAAACTTCAACAGTACCTACTATAAAGAAGAAAAAGAAAAACTGTTATTTAATGATAATATATCACTGAAATTATAAGATTATATTTTTTGCAACTCAACATAAATTTAGAATTTAATACTATTTTCAGATTCCCTTTTTTGCTGTTCTCAGATTCCACTTAACTTCACCATACAGTGATTTTAATGTGGTATCATCATTGAACAGTGGGGAAAAAACTATCTAAATGATTGTAGAAAAAAAAACAAAATCATCATAAAGCATCATTTTCAATATGTGTATCTATGTGCTTTTCTATCTACACTTTGTTAATTACTTTCTTCATCTACATAAACTCTATTATTTATGTCAAATACATTTGCCAAAATATAGACTCTCATTTACATCTGGTACAAAATAGACAACAAATAAATAAACTATTTCCTTTTAAACAGAATTTTCCAAATGCAATATCAATTACCGCAAATAATAATCCAAACACTAATTATAAATACTAATAGTTTGCATTCCTGTTTAGTTTCTGTTCACATCTTCCCAAATGGCTGAATGATGTACTCAAAACTTTGGCTTCAAAAATAACAAATATGAATTTGGTAATTCATAAGGCAATCTAGGTTTGAAATCCAAGTGGGCATCATTACAATGTGTCCATCCTTTATTGCACTTTAAATACACAGTATAGTGTCCAGATGTTGTAGTAGGTCCATCATGGATAATAATAGCCACTGCTATAAAAGTTCTTCCTGGAATAGATATTTGACTTGCAGTAAAATATTTGATTTTCGTTTCCAATTTTCTTCCATTTGTTCTACAACGTTAAAGCATTAAAATTAGATATTTTCCAAATCTTTCTATATGTAATGTAGACAACATCTCTGATCTACAATGTGAACATGTCATGTCCTGTTTGGCTGTTTTAATCAATTTGTTAAAAGGTACTGATTTGCAGTCTGGTATTGTCAAGTATATGAATCGTTCTGTTTGTATTTCAGTGATGGTAGTAAATGAACACTCTTCACATTTATGATCCCATCTGTAACTTAGTCCAAATAAGTTTTCAATCTGTATTCCTTCATGTTCAAACACTCCAAGCATAAGCATTAGAAATTCTTTTGCATCTTGTTGTACATTAAGAGTAAATGTTAATGAACCAGTACATGTATCCAAAAGTGCCGAATGCCACAAGCAGTATCGATTTTACTTCTGTCAGTTATCAACTGTTGAAATACATGATGTAATAAAGAACAGAATCTTTTTCATGATTCCCCATGATTTCACAATGAAGATCTTCTCGATAAAACACAACATTCAGAATCACATTAGCATAGTAGTTGATACCCGAACTATTTTCCAACTGGTATCCTATAATCTCATCAACAGTTTCCATTTTCTTTTTCTTTATGCCTTCAAGTTTCTCTTTATTTGTTTTCTTTTATTGAACCTCAATTCCATCTTTGACATATTTCCGTTTTGGACACACTATACGTTTCTCACGTATGGGATATTCACCTAAATCAGGAGCATAAACTCTTCTTAAACGATTATACTCTCTTACACAATTTGCATCAGCACTAACCTTTTTCTCATCAAATTCTATCAAATACAAACCAGACAATGTTCTTCCTCGAGATAATGCAACCTATGCCATTCCCTCTTTGAACACTGTACTTCCGATATTTACAAAAGCACTGTCTATACTTAAAACTTGAGATTTATGAATAGTTACTGCATATGCTAAGGACAGAGGAAACTGTTTTCTGCGAACATACAAAACTTTTACAAGTAAAAACCGTACAACACAACACCCAATTTGTCTTACCTCTTTAATCTGATCAAATTTTATTATCAAAAATTCAATTTCAACTCTGTTCTGAAATTTCACAAAATCAATCACTTTTCCCATTGCTCCATTTACTAAACCATCTTCTACATTCAAATTATGCCGTAAAATTACCTGACAATTTATACACACATGTAAAGTCTTTTCTAAGTCTGCAGTTTTAGATACAGACTTTTCCAAAGAATGCAATTTAGCCTGTAGTTTCTCTGTGAGAAGACTAGTCACTCCCTGGTGTTCAATTTTATCAATAGCTTCAATTTCCTGTTTTTCCAGTTTCAAAAGTTCTTGATTAAATGTAGAATACTCTTGCAGTATAGGCATTAACCCCTTCGCTGCTAGGTCTTTTCCCCTCCTTTGCTAAGCCTTTTTTGGCTATTTGGGGTAGTGCGCGCTTAGGCCCCTGTAACTTTTTGACCACATAAGGTATCCATGCCAAATTTGCGTCCTTTTTTTCTAACATCATGGGGATTGTAAAGGTACCCAGGGTTTGTGGATTCCCTGGAGGGGACCCAGAAATTAGTCAAAATACAGCTAAATTTTTTTTTTTTGAAAAATGCGAAAAAGGGCTACAGATGAAAGCGTCTTGATTTTTCCCTGCAAATGGCATCAAAAAGGGGTTGTGGGGATCAAATCACCATCTTCCCAGCTTTCAGGGACAAGCAGACTTTTGTCAGAAAACCAACTTTTTTTTACACAGTTTTGGCATTTTTCTGGGACATAGCCTATTTTTGCTATTTTGTGTGCTTTCAACCTCCTTCCAGTTAATGGTAGAAATGGGTATGAAACCAATAATGGATCCTGGAAAGCCATACATTTCTGAAAAGTAGACAAAATTCTGAATTCAGCAAGGGGTCATTTGTGTAGATCCTTAAAGTTTTCCTTATAGAAACTAACAGTTAAATAAAGGAAAAATTGAAACTTAGTTGAAAAAAACAGCCATTTGTGTCAACGTTTTCACCTGTAACTTCTTCTAATTATGACAGCTATTTGAAGGCAATATACCGTTATATCCGCTGGACCTTTCTGGTTGTGGGGATATATAGGACTTGTAGGTTCACCAAGAACCCGACGAACCCAGAGCCAATAATTGAGCAACATCTTGCAATGATTTTTTTTTAAGTACCGGGTATATAGCAATTATTTTGGAAAAATGTATACATGGAAAAATTGTTATGAAAGACACCTATGTATTTCTGAAATGGGAACAAAATGTAGATTTTAGAAACAGTAGATATTTGCACATTTCCGAAATTGGGAGTACCCATACTAGCATGAGAATTATAGGTCATTTTTCAAAATGACTTATTTTTACACATTGTCTTTCATTTGGAAGGCAGAAATGCATCGAAAGTCAATAGGTAATAACAGTTGCTCTACAATTCTGTGTTACCCTAAGTCTCCCGATAAAAATGGTACCTCACTTGTGTGGGTAGCCCTTGTGCCCACAACAGGAAATGGCTCAAAATGCAACGTGGACGTACCACATTTTCACAATGAAAAATTACCCTTTTTTTGCAAAGTGCCTAGGTGTAGTTTTTGAACCCTAGCTCTGCCGGAACCTAGGGAAACCTAGCAAACCTATACATTTTTGAAAACTAGACACCCAGGGGAATCCAGGATGGGGTGACTTGACTGCCTCCCACCAGGTTCTGTTACCCAGAATCCCTTGCAAACATAAAAAATTGTCAAAAAACACATTTTCCCCACATTTCTGTGGTGGAAAGTTCTGGAATCTGCCTGGATCCACAAATTTCCACCCACCCCGCGTTCCCCAAAGTCTTACGAGAAAAATGGTACCTCACTTGTGTGGGTCGGCCTAGTGCCTGCGACAGGAAACTGCGCAAAACGCAACGTGGTCACACCTCAATTTCGCAGTGAAAAATGACCCTTTTTGGCAAAGTGCCTAGCTGTAGTTTTTGAACCCTACCTCTGCCGGCACCTAGGGAAACCTAGCAAACCTATACATTTTTGAAAACTAGACACCCAGGGGAATCCAGGATGGGGTGACTGGACTGCCTCCCACCAGGTTCTGTTACCCAGAATCCCTTGCAAACATAAAACATTGTCAAAAAAACCACATTTTCCCCACATTTCTGTGGTGGAAAGTTCTGGAATCTGCGTGGATCCACAAATTTCCCCCCACCCCGCGTTCCCCAAAGTCTTACGAGAAAAATGGTACCTCACTTGTGTGGGTCGGCCTAGTGCCCGCGACAGGAAATGGCGCAAAACGCAACGTGGTCACACCTCAATTTCGCAGTGAAAAAATGACCCTTTTTTTGCAAAGTGCCTAGCTGTAGTTTTTGAACCCTACCTCTGCCGGCACATAGGGAAACCTAGCAAACCAATACATTTTTGAAAACTAGACAACCAGGGGAATCCAGGATGGGGTGACTTGACTGCCTCCCACCAGGTTCTGTTACCCAGAATCCCTTGCAAACATAAAAAATTGTCCAAAAAAACCACATTTTCCCCACATTTCTGTGGTGGAAAGTTCTGGAATCTGCGTGGATCCACAAATTTCCACCCACCCCGCGTTCCCCAAAGTCTTACGAGAAAAATGGTACCTCAATTGTGTGGGTCGGCCTAGTGCCTGCGACAGGAAACGGTGCAAAACGCAACGTGGTCACACCTCAATTTCGCAGTGAAAAATGACCCTTTTTTGGCAAAGTGCCTAGCTGTAGTTTTTGAACCCTACCTCTGCCGGCACCTAGGGAAACCTAGCAAACCTATACATTTTTGAAAACTAGACACCCAGGGGAATCCAGGATGGGGTGACTGGACTGCCTCCCACCAGGTTCTGTTACCCAGAATCCCTTGCAAACATAAAACATTGTCAAAAAAACCACATTTTCCCCACATTTCTGTGGTGGAAAGTTCTGGAATCTGCGTGGATCCACAAATTTCCCCCACCCCGCGTTCCCCAAAGTCTTACGAGAAAAATGGTACCTCACTTGTGTGGGTCGGCCTAGTACCTGCGACAGGAAACGGCGCAAAACGCAACGTGGTCACACCTCAATTTCGCAGTGAAAAATGACCTTTTTTTTGCAAAGTGCCTAGCTGTAGTTTTTTAACCCTAGCTCTGCCGGCACATAGGGAAACCTAGCAAACCTATACATTTTTGAAAACTAGACACCCAGGGGAATCCAGGATGGGGTGACTGGACTGCCTCCCACCAGGTTCTGTTACCCAGAATCCCTTGCAAACATAAAAAAGTGTCAAAAAAAACCACATTTTCCCCACATTTCTGTGGTGGAAAGTTCTGGAATCTGTGTGGATCCACAAATTTCCACCCACCCCGCGTTCCCCAAAGTATTACGAGAAAAATGGTACCTCAGTTGTGTGGGTCGGCCTAGTGCCTGCGACAGGAAACGGCGCAAAACGCAACGTGGTCACACCTCAATTTCGCAGTGAAAAATGATCCTTTTTTGCAAAGTGCCTAGCTGTAGTTTTTAACCCTACCTCTGCCGGCACCTAGGGAAACCTAGCAAACCTATACAATTTTGAAAACTAGACACCCAGGGGAATCCAGGATGGGGTGACTTGACTGCCTCCCTCCAGGTTCTGTTACCCAGAATCCCTTGCAAACATAACAAATTGTCAAAAAAAACACATTTTCCCCACATTTCTGTGGTGGAAAGTTTTGGAATCTGCGTGGATCCACAAATTTCCACCCATCCTGCGTTCCCCAAAGTCTTATGAGAAAAATGGTACCTCACTTGTGTGGGTCGGCCTAGTGCCTGCGACAGGAAACGGTGCAAAATGCAACGTGGTCACACCTCAATTTCGCAGTGAAAAATGACCCTTTTTGGCAAAGTGCCTAGCTGTAGTTTTTAACCCTACCTCTGCCGGCACTTAGGAAACCTAGCAAACCTATACATTTTTGAAAACTAGACACCCAGGGGAATCCAGGATGGGGTGACTTGACTGCCTCCCACCAGGTTCTGTTACCCAGAATCCCTTGCAAACATAACAAATTGTCAAAACAACCACATTTTCCCCACATTTCTGTGGTGGAAAGTTCTGGAATCTGCGTGGATCCACAAATTTCCACCCACCCCGCGTTCCCCAAAGTCTTATGAGAAAAATGGTACCTCACTTGTGTGGGTCGGCCTAGTGCCTGCGACAGGAAACGGCGCAAAACGCAACGTGGTCACACCTCAATTTTGCAGTGAAAAATGACCCTTTTTGGCAAAGTGCCTAGCTGTAGTTTTTAACCCTACCTCTGCCGGCACCTAGGGAAACCTAGCAAACCTATACATTTTTGAAAACTAGACACCCAGGGGAATCCAGGATGGGGTGACTTGACTGCCTCCCACCAGGTTCTGTTACCCAGAATCCCTTGCAAACATAAAAAATTGTCAAAAAAACCATATTTTCCCCACATTTCTGTGGTGGAAAGTTCTGGAATCTGCGTGGATCCACACATTTCCACCCACCCCGCGTTCCCCAAAGTATTACGAGAAAAATGGTACCTCACTTGTGTGGGTCGGCCTAGTGCCTGCGACAGGAAACGGCGCAAAACGCAACGTGGTCACACCTCAATTTCGCAGTGAAAAATGACCCTTTTTGGCAAAGTGCCTAGCTGTAGTTTTTGAATCCTAGCTCTGCCGGCACCTAGGGAAACCTAGCAAACCTATACATTTTTGAAAACTAGACACCCAGGGGAATCCAGGATGGGGTGACTGGACTGCCTCCCACCAGGTTCTGTTACCCAGAATCCCTTGCAAACCTAAAAAATTGTCCAAAAAACCACATTTTCCCCACATTTCTGTGGTGGAAAGTTCTGGAATCTGCGTGGATCCACAAATTTCCACCCACCCCGCGTTCCCCAAAGTCTTACGAGAAAAATGGTACCTCACTTGTGTGGGTCGGCCTAGTGCCTGCGACAGGAAACGGCGCAAAACGCAACGTGGTCACACCTCAATTTCGCAGTGAAAAATGACCCTTTTTTGGCAAAGTGCCTAGCTGTAGTTTTTAACCCTACCTCTGCCGGCACCTAGGGAAACCTAGCAAACCTATACATTTTTGAAAACTAGACACCCAGGGGAATCCAGGATGGGGTGACTGGACTGCCTCCCACCAGGTTCTGTTACCCAGAATCCCTTGCAAACATAAAAAATTGTCAAAAAAACCACATTTTCCCCACATTTCTGTGGTGGAAAGTTCTGGAATCTGCGTGGATCCACAAATTTCCACCCACCCCGCGTTCCCCAAAGTATTACGAGAAAAATGGTACCTCACTTGTGTAGGTCGGCCTAGTGCCTGCGACAGGAAACGGCGCAAAACGCAACGTGGTCACACCTCAATTTCGCAGTGTAAAATGACCCTTTTTTTGCAAAGTGCCTAGCTGTAGGTTTTGAACCCTACCTCTGCCGGCACCTAGGGAAACCTAGCAAACCTATACATTTTTGAAAACTAGACACCCGGGGCTTCCAGGGAGGTATGGCTTGCGTGGATCCCCCAACGTTTCCTTACCCAGAATCCCCTGCAAACCTCAATTTTAGCTGAAAAAATCACTTTTTCACACATTTTTGTGTGGGAAAGTGTGGCATCACTGGCCTCACACAAATTTCCTACCACCCAGCGTTCCCCCAGGTCTCCCGATAAAAATGGTGCCTCACTTGTGTGGGAGGCCCAAGTACCACGCGACAGGCAAGGGCCCAAAACATTTTTTGATAGGCAATGTTGATGTTGCCTCAAAACGTTTTGTGTCCTTGCATGTCGCGGGTACTTGGGCCTCCCACACAAGTGAGGCACCATTTTATCAGGAGACCTGGGGAACGCTGGGTGGTAGGAAATTTGGGTGAGGCCAGTGATGCCACACTTCCCACACAAAAATGTGTGAAAAAAGTGATTTTTTCAGCTAAAATTAGGTTTGCAGGGGATTCTGGGTAAGGAAACGTTGGGGATCCACGCAAGCCATACCTCCCTGGAAGCCTCCGAGTGTCTACTTTTCAGAAATGTGTGGGTTTGGTAGGTTTCCCTAGATGGCCGCCGAGCACGGGGCCAAAACCCAGGTGACCCCCTTGCAAAACCAGGTGGTTTTGTGAAAGGCCATTTTGAGGTCGCCTCAATACGTTGTGGGCCCTTGCCTGTCGCGGGTACTTGGGCCTCCCACACAAGTGAGGCACCATTTTTATCGGGAGACCTGGGGGAACGCTGGGTGGTAGGAAATTTGTGTGAGGCCAGTGATGCCACACTTTCCCACACAAAAATGTGTGAAAAAGTGATTTTTTTCAGCTAAAATTGAGGTTTGCAGGGGATTCTGGGTAAGGAAACGTTGGGGGATCCACGCAAGCCATACCTCCCTCGAAGCCCCCGGGTGTCTACTTTTCAGAAATGTGTGGGTTTGGTAGGTTTCCCTAGATGGCCGCCGAGCACGGGGCCTAAAACCCAGGTGACCCCCCTTGCAAAACCAGGTGGTTTTGTGAAAGGCCATTTTGAGGTCGCCTCAATACGTTGTGGGCCCTTGCCTGTCGCGGGTACTTGGGCCTCCCACACAAGTGAGGCACCATTTTTATCGGGAGACCTGGGGGAACGCTGGGTGGTAGGAAATTTGTGTGAGGCCAGTGATGCCACACTTTCCCACACAAAAATGTGTGAAAAAAGTGATTTTTTCAGCTAAAATTGAGGTTTACAGGGGATTCTGGGTAAGGAAACGTTGGGGGATCCACGCAAGCCATACCTCCCTGGAAGCCCCCGGGTGTCTACTTTTCAGAAATGTGTGGGTTTGGTAGGTTTCCCTAGATGGCCGCCGAGCACGGGGCCAAAAACCCAGGTGACCCCCTTGCAAAACCAGGTGGTTTTGTGAAAGGCCATTTTGAGGTCGCCTCAATACGTTGTGGGCCCTTGCCTGTCGCGGGTACTTGGGCCTCCCACACAAGTGAGGCACCATTTTTATCGGGAGACCTGGGGGAACGCTGGGTGGTAGGAAATTTGTGTGAGGCCAGTGATGCCACACTTTCCCACACAAAAATGTGTGAAAAAAGTGATTTTTTCAGCTAAAATTGAGGTTTGCAGGGGATTCTGGGTAAGGAAACGTTGGGGGATCCATGCAAACCATACCTCCCTGGAAGCCCCCGGGTGTCTACTTTTCAGAAATGTGTGGGTTTGGTAGGTTTCCCTAGTGGCCGCCGAGCCCCGGGCCAAAAACCCAGGTGACCCCCTTGCAAAACCAGGTCATTTTGAGATAATGTGTTGTTTATTTCTGCAGCGTGAAAATTTTGGCACAATATTGCAAGGAAAATGTGACAGACATTTTGAGGTTTGCAGGACATTGTGGGTACCATAACTTGTTGGGATCCACAAGAGAGATATCACCATGTACTCCCATGGGTGTTTCGTTTACGACAATATCTACAGTTGGTAGGTTATTCTTAGACGGAATGTACACCTTGGCAGACAGACTAAAAAGACAAAGATTACTGCACAGCCATCTATTCCTCAAGCACACACACATACTGGTTGGATTTGGCACGAGGGCAAGTGATGGTTCAGTATATACAATTTTATTAACAAGAGATTTCACAAAAATGAAATGCACTGTCAATAATTGAAAGGACAAAAAACGGAACCAGTGACTCGCAGCTCGTGAGCTGTAAAGCCACGTCGAGGCCCCAACCGCTTTACAGGCCATTCACACACCTTTCATACGTGATACACACAAGACCATTCACACCCCCAGGCACGAAACAAACACATTACAACATTCACAAAAAGGGACAAGGTACACCCTGCTTGAGAAAGACAAAAAAAAATATTACTGCACAGCCATCTAATCCTCAAGCACACACACACATACTGGTTGGATTTGGCACGAGGGTGAGTGATGGTTCAGTATATACAATTGTATTAACAAGTGATTTCACAAAATGAAATGCACTGTTAATAATTGAAAGGACGAGAAACTGAACCATTGACTCACAGCTCGTGAGATGTAAAGCCACGACAAGGCACCAACCTCTTTACAGGCCATTCATACACCTTTCATACGTGTGACAAATACAAAACCATTCACACCACCAGCCGCGGGCCCATCACATTACAACACTCACACCAGCAGACAGCGCCATTCAAGGGCCCATCACTTTCACACGCCCACATTCCTAACACAGCAACCACACAAGCTGATGGATTGCGTGGAGTGTCGCTCGGCTAGCAGTGTGTGTAGTGACCAGCAGCAAGTCACTACTCACACACTGCCAGCCGAGCGCCAGTCCACGCACACCGCCAGCCAAGCGCCACTCCACGCACACCGCCAGCCAAGCGCCACTCCACGCACACCGCCAGCCAAGCGCCACTCCACGCACACCGCCAGCCTAGCGCCACTCCACGCACACCGCCAGCCTAGCGCCACTCACGCACACCGCCAGCCTAGCACCACTCCACGCACACCGCCAGCCTAGCGCCACTCCACGCACACCGCCAGCCAAGCACCACTCCACGCACACCGCCAGCCAAGAGCCACTCCCCGCACACCGCCAGCCAAGCGCCACTCCACGCACACCGCCAGCCAAGCACCAGCCTACACACACCACCATCACATTTAGGATTTTTTATACAAAAAAGAAAACACAAACAAATTGCAAATAGATACAAATCTACTAACACAAAATCAGAAACTAAATACATTGCACTAATGCTAACCTTGAAACAGAACAACAATTCTTAAACATTACAGACCAGGCAGTTCACTTTACCACTCATGGTTGCTCCCAATAATTATTTTGCTTGTGGTACGCTCTATAACAAGCAGGCACACACAGCCCAGGGTTAGAAGGACACTCAGGGCAGTACATACGAGTCTCCTTCCGCGTACCTCTTCGCCAACAGACTCTACATCTCCTAGTGGGAAAGTCTTTTGAGAGTGTAGGAGGAATGTGACCAGGAAAGTGGCGATCTTTCAATCGAGCCACATCCTCCACCACTCCAACTCTAGGAACACTTGCCTGTTCCACAACAACAAGGCTGCCTATGACAGACTCCTGAAACTGAACAAAAGTCAACTTTGACGCAGGAGAACACTCCTTGAACACAACAAAAGCATTGAAAGTTGCTAAATTGAAGAGATGGATGGCCAACTTCTTATACCAAATGTAAGACTTACGAATAGCAGTGTAAGGTTCCAACCTCTGATCTACTCTATCAACACCACCCATGTGCTTATCAAATCAAATCAAATCAGAGGGCATTTATACAGCGCACACATCACCCTAAAGTCTCATGGCGCTCGCAAACAACTCCGAAAGGAAGTGAGATGGTTTAGATGTCAAAAAGCCATGTCTTCAACCTTTTGCGAAAAGAGTTATGGTCAGGGATACTTCGCAGATGAATGGGAATTTTATTCCAGGATGATGGGGCAAGGAAGGAGAAAGATCGTCCTCCCTTTCTAGCAGTGTGTATTTTGAGAGGAGAAAGCAAAAACTGATTGCTAGACCTAAGGGCCCTACGAGGTTGATACCAGCATAATTTCCTGGTCCAGTATCTAGGACCTTTTCCATACAGCTGTTTATGAACCAGACACAGAACTTTAAAAAGAATTCGTTTCCTGACCGGTAGCCAGTGAAGGGTTCTTAGACATGGTGCGGAGGACGATCTGGGCGGAAGATCTAGGGCCAGCCTAGCCGCGGCATTCTGCAAGATCTGCAGTCTGTCCAGAAGGTTGCTGTTAATTGAGAACAGTAGGGAATTTCCATAGTCCATTCTGTTTATAATCAGCCCTTGGACTAATGGTTTCCTGGCCTCCACTGGGAGCCACTTAAAAACCCTTCGAAGGCTGCGCATTACTCCAAAACACGTGCCAATGATATGGTTGACTTGGTTCTTCATGGATAATTGATTATCCATGTGGAAACCCAGGTTCCGCACCGTTGATTTGGGGGTGGGACAGAGGCCAAGATGGGATGGCCACCAGTCGGCGGACCAATGCTCCTCTGCGCTGCCAAAAAGCATAACCTCAGATTTGGCTCCATTCTTATTGTAGTCTAAAATGCACACAGGTTTGCGCACTTCAGCAATCTGACCCCAAACAGCCACAGGTGAAGTACTCTCATCATGGATGGTAGTCAGCATGTACACATCCCTCCTGTCCACAAATTTCACAGCTAGCAGTTCCTCACTACGCAAGGCACTGCACTGTCCCCTCTGAAGTTTTTTGCAAACAAGCTCTTTTGGATAACCTTTACGGTTAGAGCGGATTGTGCCACAAGCAAAAGTGTCCACTTTGAACAATTCCTTAAACAATTGCACAGCAGTGTAGAAGTTATCAAGGTACAAATGGTGGCCTCTGTTAAACAGTCCTCTAGCAAGATCCCACACAATTTTCTCTGAAACTCCAAAAGTGGACGGACAACCAGGGGGGTCAATAGTGGAATCCCTACCAGTGTACACACGCAAATTAAAAACATATCCTGTCCTACTCTCAGAAAACATATACAGCTTAATTCCATAGCGTGCCCTCTTGCTAGGAATGTACTGCCTAAAAACCAAACGTCCCTTGAACAGGACCAAAGACTCATCAATAGATATTTCTTTCCCTGGAGTATAGATCTCTGAAAATCGATCTACAAAGTGATCAAGAACAGGCCGAATCTTAAAAAGACGGTCACATTCAGGGTGATCTCGTGGCAACGCCAAACCATTATCAACAAAATGCAGCATCCGAAGCAAAAGTAAATACCGATCACGAGTCATAACTGCAGGAAATATGGACGTTGCCATCAAGGGACTGGTAGACCAATATGAACCCATGGACGGCTTCCTTATCAAACCCATCAAAAAAGTCAAACCCAAAAACTTCTTCATCTCTTCCAGATTTGTGGGACTCCACCGGGTAGCTCTAGAATGGGGCCTAAGTCTGGCACTGTTGTCCCTCAAAAACTGTTCAGCATACAAATTAGTCTGCTCAACAATCTCACCCAAAAATACATCATCCATAAACAACTGAAAATACTGTATAGGCAAATAATGTTCACAATCCACTCTACACCCTGCATAACCACTAAAGGCAGGCAACACCGGCTGCACCATGTTTGGATCAACCCAGAGTCCAGCACTTCCAGTAGGAAGCCTAGCAGCCCCAGGCTGCAATCCAGATGCCTCTTGCACCATCGGCACAGTAGTATCCTCTCTAAATCAGGCACTTCATCTGCACTGAGAGTACCTTCATCATCCGATGATTCCATGTGGAGAGAAAACTCACTGCCTGAATCTTCCCCTCCCTCCTCTCCCTCAGACGCACTGTCAGTCTCATAATCCTGCTCAGAGGAAGATTCAAGAAGCAAACCAACCACCTGCTGAGCAGTAATTCTACGGCTAGCCATAATGCTTACTAATAAAGGTTACTTGTCAAACAAGTCAACAACAACAAACCCTTTGTAAAAAAAAAGAAATAAACAAAATGTAGCTTTATCACAAAGACCTATATACTCCAACACTATACCACTCACGTGACAGAAGCAGCTAGACTCACCACCACCTACTCTGCACAGACACAGTAAGGATCAACAATATCCCACTAAAAAAGAAGAAGAAAAAAAATTACACATAAGACAATGCAAAACATCGCAAAGAATTTCATGCTCTGAACACTAACAAATATGCTGCCATTATGGCACCACTTACAAAAAATTCATTCATGCATGACAATAATACTCATTTGGAGTACACACAACAAAAATATTTTTCTTACCAAATAAATGCAATTACGCAAAACTGCAGAACCACCACTGCCGAAACCGCAAACAGGAATCAAAAGCTTTACACTAGAATAAAAAGGAGAAAAAAAAACATTACAATCACATATGCAAATAATGCACCAGTCCACACACAATCCACCAGCCAAGCTAAGGGGTAGGTGGGCCTAACAGTATAAATAAAATATTCACCCCCGTAAAAGGGGAGCAACCCTTGCCCTTTTGGCCACTCCCCAACACAAAAATTAAAAAAACCCTGGTGCCTAGTGGGCATTCCTGCTGCACGATCACATGATCGTGCAGCAGGAATGCACAAAAGAGGCATCGGGGAAAGGAAAACCCTTTCCTTTCTCTCGATGCCTCTTTTGATACAAACCCCCCTCCCCGAGCCAAACCTCACCTGATTTCCCCGACGCGCTGGAAGCAAATGGCTTCCAGCGCGTCGGGGAAGAAAGGAAACCCTCAATGATGTCAGCGCGCCTCGCGCGCTGGCGTCATTGATGGGGCGGGGGAGGCAGGGAAGCCCTTCCCCTGCCTCCCCCAAAAAACCTAACGATCGGATTCCCACGGGGGAGCGCCAGCGCTTCCCCGTGGGTGGTCTTATGACGAGCTGGACTCGTCATGAGCACACGAGCACTGTGTGCCATGACGAGTCCAGCTCGTCATAAGCACCGAAGGGGATAAAGGGTCAGAGCAGGATCTCAGCGGCAGACGAGGAGAAGGAACCTCCTGGTCACAGGAACTACACGAGCATTGCGCTCGAGAAATTCAAGGATGCAAAGACCTCCATCAAGGATTACAGCTAACTTTTCAGGGTGTAAATGGAGAGAAGCCACATCTGCTTAACCACGCTCACGAATTCTACACGAGAATTGCGCTCGAGAAAATGAAGGATGCAAAGACCTCCATCAAGGATTACAGCTAACTTTTCACGTTGGAAATGGAGAGAAGGCACATCTGCTTAACCACGCTCACGAATTCTGCACACCTGCCCTGCCTATTTATCCACGAAGATGCCACCGTTTTGTGCAATACCTCTACTCAGCTGGAGTACTTTCTACTGGCTAATCAGTAAGTGCTACCTCGTTGGGTAAATGTATAGTGCCTTTCCTACACTACAGCTGCGTAAAGGACCAGAAGAATTGTCTCCAGTGACCTGTGTGTCTGTAACTTTGCCACCGCGCCGAAAGCGCCGGGGTCCTTTGAGTAAGCTGTCCATCATAGTGGGGAAAGGGCGGGCAGACGTTGCATACCGGGAGTGTATGTGTGGCGGGGCCAAACGAGCGGGGCTTCTAGGCCCGTTCACATGCCTCTTGTTTATAAAGGGTCAGAGCAGGATCTCAGCGGCAGACGAGGAGAAGGAACCTCCTGGTCACAGGAACTACAAGAGCATTGCGCTCGAGAAATTCAAGGATGCAAAGACCTCCATCAAGGATTACAGCTAACTTTTCAGGGTGTAAATGGAGAGAAGCCACATCTGCTTAACCACGCTCACGAATTCTACACGAGAATTGCGCTCGAGAAAATGAAGGATGCAAAGACCTCCATCAAGGATTACAGCTAACTTTTCACGTTGGAAATGGAGAGAAGGCACATCTGCCCTGCATATTTATCCACGAAGATGCCACCGTTTTGTGCAATACCTCTACTCAACTGGAGTACTTTCTACTGGCTAATCAGTAAGTGCTACCTCGTTGGGTAAATGTATAGTGCCTTTCCTACACTACAGCTGCGTAAAGGACCAGAAGAATTGTCTCCAGTGACCTGTGTGTCTGTAACTTTGCCACCGCGCCGAAAGCGCCGGGGTCCTTTGAGTAAGCTGTCCATCATAGTGGGGAAAGGGCGGGAAGACGTAGCATACCGAGAGTATATGTGTGGCGGGGCCAAACGAGCGGGGCTTCTAGGCCCGTTCACATGCCTCTTGTTTATAAAGGGTCAGAGCACGATCTCAGCGGCAGATGAGGAGAAGGAACCTCCTGGTCACAGGAACTACACGAGCATTGCGCTCGAGAAATTCAAGGATGCAAAGACCTCCATCAAGGATTACAGCTAACTTTTCAGGGTGTAAATGGAGAGAAGCCACATCTGCTTAACCACGCTCACAAATTCTACACGAGAATTGCGCTCGAGAAAATGAAGGATGCAAAGACCTCCATCAAGGATTACAGCTAACTTTTCACGTTGGAAATGGAGAGAAGGCACATCTGCCCTGCATATTTATCCACGAAGATGCCACCGTTTTGTGCAATACCTCTACTCAGCTGGAGTACTTTCTACTGGCTAATCAGTAAGTGCTACCTCGTTGGGTAAATGTATAGTGCCTTTCCTACACTACAGCTGCGTAAAGGACCAGAAGAATTGTCTCCAGTGACCTGTGTGTCTGTAACTTTGCCACCGCGCCGAAAGCGCCGGGGTCCTTTGAGTAAGCTGTCCATCATAGTGGGAAAGGGCGGGCAGACGTTGCATACCGCTAGTGTATGTGTGGCGGGGCCAAACGAGCGGGGCTTCTAGGCCCGTTCACATGCCTCTTGTTTATAAAGGGTCAGAGCAGGATCTCAGCGGCAGACGAGGAGAAGGAACATCCTGGTCACAGGAACTACACGAGCATTGCGCTCGAGAAATTCAAGGATGCAAAGACCTCCATCAAGGATTACAGCTAACTTTTCAGGGTGTAAATGGAGAGAAGCCACATCTGCTTAACCACGCTCACGAATTCTACACGAGAATTGCGCTCGAGAAAATGAAGGATGCAAAGACCTCCATCAAGGATTACAGCTAACTTTTCACGTTGGAAATGGGGAGAAGGCACATCTGCCCTGCATATTTATCCACGAAGATGCCACCGTTTTGTGCAATACCTCTACTCAACTGGAGTACTTTCTACTGGCTAATCAGTAAATGCTACCTCGTTGGGGAAATGTATAGTGCCTTTCCTACACTACAGCTGCGTAAATCACCCTCCCTCCCTCCCTCGTGGGCATTCCTGCTGCACGATCACATGATCGTGCAGCAGGAATGCACAAAGAGGCATCGGGGGAAAGGAAAACCCTTTCCTTTCCCTCGATGCCTCTTTTGATTCAAACCCCCTCCCCGAGCCAAAACTCACCTGATTTCCCCGACGCGCTGGAAGCAAATGGCTTCCAGCGCGTCGGGGAAGAAAGGAAACCCTCAATGATGTCCAGCGCGCCTCGCGCGCTGACGTCATTGATGGGGAGGGCGGGGGCGGGCGGGGGAGGCAGGGAAGCCCTTCCCCTGCCTCCCAAAAAAAAAAACAACGATCGGATTCCCACGGGGAGCGCCAGCGCTTCCCCGTGGGTGGTCTTATGACGAGCTGGACTCGTCATGAGCACACGAGCACTGTGTGCCATGACGAGTCCAGCTCGTCATAAGCACCGAAGGGGTTAAGCAAACTATAGACTTGTTTTCTCCAAGCTTATTGGACATTATTTCAGCTGCTCTGTTTCCAGTTGTAAACAAGTTCCTTAGTAGCCGACTTTCTAAAGCTTGTTTACCATGTTTCGTCAACACACCAATTCTTATATCTTGAAGAATATTTCCATAATCTTCATCACTAGCTTGTCGCATATTCTTAATAAGTTCTTTATATTCAAAATGTAACCAAATGTTCACATTTCAAATACTTCCCAAAGATTTCCAGGTGTCTTCATAGACAAGTGTTTTAAAAACAGGTAGTCCTTTTACCAGAGTAAGTTGTAGTAGATCTCCCAATACAATTAAATGTTTTCCTCCAAACAGAACATCGTAATTTGTTTTTAAAATCTGTTGCATTTTTAAATGTACAAAAAAGTTTGAGACCATGCTCACCTCATCAATGATAAAAGTTTCATTTTCTTCAGTACTCTTGAGACTTCATAACAAGCTTCTCCAGATAGTTTGTGATATTCCAATTTATTATCATGTTCAACAGGTAGCATAAATAATCGATGTGTAGTAATCCCTTTAATGTTGTGTGCTGCTAATCCAGTTGGAGCTGTTACAACACAAAATAAATGTGATTCTGTAGTTTTCTGTAGATAACTGGTCAAAACATTAATTAAGAAACCTTTTCCTGTTCCAGCTTGACCGCTGATGTACATTAGAATAGGTTTAAATGATGAACATTGGCATTCTTTTTTTTCATGTAGGAAACCATGTTCTATCTGTTCTTCCACTTGTAGATATATTTCTTTCTGTTCATCATTTAGTTGTTCTTCTAAGTTTTCCAACAGAGTAATATCTTGTTATGCTTGTTGTATTGCAGTTTTTACCTCATTCATGACTATTGCTGCTTCATTTTCGATAATTGGTTGTCCCAGTGGATCTTGACTTAGTGGAACAGAACTTTGACTGTCTTGAGAACTGTCTCTAGCTATTTGAGCTGCAATAGTACTTTCTTGTTCAATATCTTCATTTAACATGTGTAGATATGTAGAGAAAATTGTGCATTGATTGCTATCTTTACATGCATTAAAAGAATCTTCATAGCAGTCAAAATGTCCAAGTAATTCTGTTTCAATACGCCAAGGCTTAAACATTTGTAGAAGTGCTAAATAGAAAAATTCCCTCTTATCTGGACTTTTGCAGCTTAGTTTTCTGTGGTTAATAAGATTTCCTTTGGCATAATTTACCAAACATCCATCACATCCAATTACTGCATATTTTTCTTCTTTTATATTTTCTGTAACGTTTCTTTTAAAACTGTAATGTTGAAGTATTTCATACAGACATAGTTTTTCCAGATGTGGACTCCTTTTGGGATAGTATGTATCCAACATATTAGTTTTAAGAATATCTGTACTTTCTGGTTCATTCAGTGCTAAGTATTCGATTTCTTGTAATGTTTTCAATACTCTATTTCATGTGGAAGCAAGACCTAAACTTACCCAAAGGATTCCTCTTGACTTTGAATATAAACTGGCAGAACTCAAGCGATCCGAACATTCATCGGATCCAATCTCTCGATGGGAAAGCATTTTCAAGCTGAAGCTGTACAATTTCTTGCTAAGACTCTTCTCTTGTGAAATTTCTTCCCACATTTCTTTCATCTCTGTCTTTTCAGATCTGGTTATATATGATGTAACATAGCGAGCAACAGCAATTGAATTATCTGCAACATATTGAATATCCATGTTTGCATTCCACATTTTCAAAATCACTGGATTGTAGTCATTAATATACTTTGAATCTTCGGTTCTTTTTAAGTTGTATGTATTCTTCTGAGATTTTCGAGTTATTGTATGCCTTACTGCTGACATAAAACTATTTACTCTTCCTTTAGAAATTATTGGACGTGGGAATCCAAAACGGCATTTTGAATGAAATTTCCCTTTAGAATTGTATTTTCGTCGACAGTATTTCCACATTGATGACTTTGAAACCGTAAAACTTGTTGTCTCAAGCTCTTGGAATGGCACAGGTAACATACTGTTCGATGAAAGACAAAACACTTTCATCAGTATCAGTTCCAAATTTTGGAGCATTCTTGATCCATATTAGCATGTGTATATGAAGAGCACCTCTGGCTTGGTACTCCTTTCTCCCAAAAAAATGTATAACCTGTCCAAGAGGTGGAACATTTTTATTGCAGATAAATGACATCAAAGCTTGAAACCTATGATTAAAATACATGCACACATTTACAGGATCAAATGAACAGAGTTCTCCAGCTGTCTTCAATTCAATGTTTTTAACATTTGAATTTGCTTCTCGTAGAAATTCAAGTAAATCATCCCATGCATATTCAGCACAGCTAAGTGTTACAAACCATGTAAGAGTACCTAAGTTTCTTAACATACATTTAGGTTCTCCGTGATGACGATACTAATACTCATTGGCACCTCGTTGACACGCCATCAAATTAATTAACTGACATTCTAAATGTTCATCTCTTTGTTGAACTTTGTCTATGAATTCCTTTGCAGAAACATGTGGAAGATGAACTCCTGTTTTTAATATGTGGTGGTTGCATATGAAAGTGCAGACAAATCACTTTCAAACAGAAGATGAAATATATATGGAATATGCAAAAACCACAATTGATGGACAGAATGCAGAACAATGTCATACATTCACCCCAGTACAGAGATCTGGGCCTAAATCCATCGTTTTTTTGCTCACCATGCCATTCCAGTTTGAACCCAGCCATATGCAAATCAGTCTTGACCCTGTGCCCTATGGGAACAGTCCAGCCCGAACTGCCAGGCCAGGTCCTCCCTGGACTGGAAACAAGCATCCTAGGACCGGTTTCGGGGTTTCACCCCTCTTCAGCCAGGATAGCTTGACTCCAGCGGCATGGAGAGCACGGGACCCAGGTCTGGGCATACCCGTCCCACTCGGGGTGACAAATGCAAAAACAACAATTGATGGACAGAATGCAGAAGAATGTCATACATTCACCCCAGTACAGAGATCTGGGCTTAAATCCATCGTTTTTTGCTCACCATGCCATTCCAGTTTGAACCCAACCATATGCAAATCAGTCTTGACCCTGTGCCCTATGGGAACAGTCCAGCCCGAACTGCCAGGCCAGGTCCTCCGTGGACTGGAAACAAGCATCCTAGGACCGGTTTCGGGGTTTCACCCCTCTTCAGCCAGGATAGCTTGACTCCAGCGGCATGGAGAGCACGGGACCCACGTCTGGGCAAACCCGTCCCACTCGGGGTGACAAATGCAAAAACAACAATTGATGGACAGAATGCAGAACAATGTCATACATTCACCCCAGTACAGAGATCTGGGCCTAAATCCATCGTTTTTTGCTCACCATGCCATTCAAGTTTGAACCCAGCCATATGCAAATCAGTCTTGACCCTGTGCCCTATGGGAACAGTCCAGCCCGAACTGCCAGGCCAGGTCCTCCCTGGACTGGAAACAAGCATCCTAGGACCGGTTTTGGGGTTTCACCCCTCTTCAGCCAGGATAGCTTGACTCCAGCGGCATGGAGAGCACGGGACCCACGTCTGGGCATACCCGTCACACTCGGGGTGACAAATGCAAAAACAACAATTGATGGACAGAATGCAGAACAATGTCATACATTCACCCCAGTACAGAGATCTGGGCCTAAATCAATCGTTTTTTTGCTCACCATGCCATTCCAGTTTGAACCCAACCATATGCAAATCAGTCTTGACCCTGTGCCCTATGGGAACAGTCCAGCCCGAACTGCCAGGCCAGGTCCTCCCTGGACTGGAAACAAGCATCCTAGGACCGGTTTCGGGGTTTCACCCCTCTTCAGCCAGGATAGCTTGACTCCAGCGGCATGGAGAGCACGGGACCCACGTCTGGGCAAACCCGTCCCACTCGGGGTGACAAATGCAAAAACAACAATTGATGGACAGAATGCAGAACAATGTCATACATTCACCCCAGTACAGAGATCTGGGCCTAAATCCATCGTTTTTGCTCACCATGCCATTCCAGTTTGAACCCAGCCATATGCAAATCAGTCTTGACCCTGTGCCCTATGGGAACAGTCCAGCCCGAACTGCCAGGCCAGGTCCTCCTGGACTGGAAACAAGCATCCTAGGACCGGTTTCGGGGTTTCACCCCTCTTCAGCCAGGATAGCTTGACTCCAGCGGCATGGAGAGCACGGGACCCACGTCTGGGCATACCCGTCCCACTCGGGGTGACAAATGCAAAAACAACAATTGATGGACAGAATGCAGAACAATGTCATACATTCACCCCAGTACAGAGATCTGGGCCTAAATCCATCGTTTTTTTGCTCACCATGCCATTCCAGTTTGAACCCAGCCATATGCAAATCAGTCTTGACCCTGTGCCCTATGGGAACAGTCCAGCCCGATGTTTCCGGTCCAGGGAAGACATGGCTTGGCAGTTCGGGCTGGACTGTTCCCATGAGGCACAGGTTCAGACTGATTTGCATATGGCCATGTCTGAACTGGGGTGGCGGAGTGAGCTAAAGAATGATGATGGATTAAACCCAGATCAGTTGACTGGGGGTGAGTGCTTGCAATGTTCAACACTCCGTCCATCATCCCCTTTGGTTTTGCTATGTTCGCCCTAAGTTGGCAGGGTATGCCCAGACGTGGGTCCCTTGCTCACTTTGCCACTGGATTCAAGATAGCCTGGCTGATGACGGCTGTAAGCCAGAAACCGGTCCCAGGATGCTTGTTTCCGGTCCAGGGAAGACATGGCTTAGCAGTTTGGGCTGGACTGTTCCCATGAGGCACAGGTTCAGACTGATTTGCATATGGCCATGTCTGAACTGGGGTGGCGGAGTGAGCTAAAGAATGATGATGGATTAAACCCAGATCAGTTGACTGGGGGTGAGTGCTTGCAATGTTCAACACTCCGTCCATCATCCCCTTTGGTTTTGCTATGTTCGCCCTAAGTTGGCAGGGTATGCCCAGACGTGGGTCCCTTGCTCACTTAGCCACTGGATTCAAGATAGCCTGGCTGATGACGGCTGTAAGCCAGAAACCGGTCCCAGGATGCTTGTTTCCGGTCCAGGGAAGACATGGCTTGGCAGTTCGGGCTGAACTGTTCCCATGAGGCACAGGTTCAGACTGATTTGCATATGGCCATGTCTGAACTGGGGTGGCGGAGTGAGCTAAAGAATGATGATGGATTAAACCCAGATCAGTTGACTGGGGGTGAGTGCTTGCAATGTTCAACACTCCGTCCATCATCCCCTTTGGTTTTGCTATGTTCGCCCTAAGTTGGCAGGGTATGCCCAGACGTGGGTCCCTTGCTCACTTTGCCACTGGATTCAAGATAGCCTGGCTGATGATGGCTGTAAGCCAGAAACCGGTCCCAGGATGCTTGTTTCCGGTCCAGGGAAGACATGGCTTGGCAGTTAGGGCTGGACTGTTCCCATGAGGCACAGGTTCAGACTGATTTGCATATGGCCATGTCTGAACTGGGGTGGCGGAGTGAGCTAAAGAATGATGATGGATTAAACCCAGATCAGTTGACTGGGGGTGAGTGCTTGCAATGTTCAACACTCCGTCCATCATCCCCTTTGGTTTTGCTATGTTCGCCCTAAGTTGGCAGGGTATGCCCAGACGTGGGTCCCTTGCTCACTTTGCCACTGGATTCAAGATAGCCTGGCTGATGACGGCTGTAAGCCAGAAACCGGTCCCAGGATGCTTGTTTCCGGTCCAGGGAAGACATGGCTAGGCAGTTCGGGCTGGACTGTTCCCATGAGGCACAGGTTCAGACTGATTTGCATATGGCCATGTCTGAACTGGGGTGGCGGAGTGAGCTAAAGAATGATGATGGATTAAACCCAGATCAGTTGACTGGGGGTGAGTGCTTGCATTGTTCAACACTCCGTCCATCATCCCCTTTGGTTTTGCTATATATGGAATACACTGTTGAAATATTGGATCTTCAGAGTACAATCTTGTCCAGCGGTATTCTGAAGCTGGAATCTGTACAGCTCGCTCATCAAATTGTCCACCTTCTCCAGTCGGGAATAACTGTGGAAAACAATGAGCTTCTAAACTTTCTACCCATACACTCATGGGAGTTCCCTTTGCTTTCTTCATTTGAAATAATTCAATACTGTTTCCTATCACTTCTTTTGAATGTAGAGGATGTATAGTGTAATGTTCATTAATCTCTTCACTCCTGGACTTGTCCACTTTTTGCATTTGGCCACTTGAAATTTCTGTTTCATCTAAACATATTTCCTGTTCATCAACATTTACATTCTTATAATAAATATTATTCTGTACCAGATATAATGTAGCCTTTTGAAGTTTGTTAACATCTACAAACTATTGCCATATTTTTCGACTCTTTGGGGTCGATTCCGATCTCGGCCGGAAGCGCACCTAATACTATTCGTCCGGAAAAAATACAAGCCGAACGCGTGTTTCCCGACCGTTTCGAACAGTCATCCGAACGAGCAAGAACGATGCGCATTACTGCTCAGATTCCGACCGAGCCGTACGTACCCATTCCAGCTCCTGTTCCCCGCCCGAGCCGGATCCGTAAACGCCGATTCGAGTCGCACGGAAGTAAATACACAGCACCTTCCGGCCGGACTAGTACGATGCACACTCCGTATGCGCCGAACTGGTCGCTACGTCTGGCACGTCAGAGCATCCGGGAGAGCTGCACATAAGCTCCGATTCGTGCCACAAGTCGATCCACGGCTACGAGACGAACAAGCCAGCGACGAGTACGAGTCGAAGCCACGAGAAACCCGAACGAGACGACCCAACCATGAATCCCATCGCGCAGGTCCTACCAATACTGTACATCTATTACCGGAACCGGTACGGACGCGTACGGCGCAGACGGTAAGTCAGACACCCACTACACAAACAAACGACACGTACCCGACATATGTGACACACATAGGGATGCAGAAATGACGTACACTAGCAACAGCTGAACCATAAGGGCGGGATGGCTATCACCAATGCCATACACACCCATAGGGGCCTGATGGCTACCACTACCACCACCCCTACTCATGGGAGGCTGGATGCCTGTCACTACTACCATCCCTATTCATGGGGGCCTGGATGCCTGTCACTACTACCATCCCCACTCATAGGGGGATGGATGCCTACCACTACCACCACCCCTACTCATGGGGGCCTGGATGCCTACCACTACCACCACCCCTACTCATGTGGGCCTGGATGCCTGTCAGTACTACCATCCCCACTCATAGGGGGATGGATGCCCACCACTACCACTACCCCTACTCATGGGGGCCTGGATGCCTGTCACTACTACCATCCCTACTCATGGGGGGCTGGATGCCTACCACTACCCCTACTCATGGGGGCCTGGATGCCTGTCACTACTACCATCCCTACTCATGGGGGGCTGGATGCCTGTCACTACTACCATCCCCACTCATAGGGGGATGGATGTCTACCACTACCACCACCCCTACTCATGGGGGCCTGGATGCCTACCACTACCACCACCCCAACTCATGTGGCCCTGGATGCCTGTCACTAAACCATCCCCACTCATAGGGGGATGGATGCCTACCACTACCCCTACTCATGGGGGCCTGGATGCCTGTCACTACTACCATCCCTACTCATAGGGGGATGGATGCCTACCACTACCACTACCCCTACTCATGGGGGCCTGGATGCCTGTCACTACTACCATCCCTACTCATGGGGGGCTGGATGCCTGTCACTACTACCTTCCCCACTCATAGGGGGATGGATGCCTACCACTACCACCACCCCTACTCATGGGGGCCTGGATGCCTACCACTACCACCACCCCTACTCATGTGGGCCTGGATGCCTGTCACTACTACCATCCCCACTCATAGGGGGATGGATGCCTACCACTACCACTACCCCATCTCATGGGGGGCTGGATGCCTACCACTACCACCACCCCTACTCATGGGGGCCTGGATGCCTGTCACTACTACCATCCCCACTCATAGGGGGATGGATGCCTACCACTGCCACCACCCCTACTCATGTGGGCCTGGATGCCTGGCACTACTACCATCCCCACTCATAGGGGGATGGATGCCTACCACTACCACTACCCCTACTCATGGGGGCCTGGATGCCTGTCACTACTACCATCCATACTCATGGGGGGCTGGATGCCTGTCACTACTACCATCCCCACTCATAGGGGGATGGATGCCTACCACTACCACCACCCCTACTCATGGGGGCCTGGATGCCTACCACTACCACCACCCCTACTCATGTGGGCCTGTATGCCTGTCACTACTACCATCCCCACTCATAGGGGGATGGATGCCTACCCCTACCACTACCCCTACTCATGGGGGGCTGGATGCCTACCACTACCCCTACTCATGGGGGCCTGGATGCCTGTCACTACTACCATCCCTACTCATGGGGGCCTGGATGCCTACCACTACTACCATCCCCACTCATAGGGGGATGGATGCCTAGCACTACCACCACCCCTACTCATGGGGGGCTGGATGCCTACCACTACCACCACCCCTACTCATGGGGGCCTGAATGCCTACCACTACCACCACCCCTACTCATGGGGGGCTGGATGCCTGTCACTACTACCATCCCTACTCATAGGGGGATGGATGCCTACCACTGCCACCACCCCTACTCATGGGGGGCTGGATGCCTACCACTACTACCATCCCCACTCATAGGATGTGTAATGCATGACACAACCAGCATACTCCAACATAATGAATGTCAGCAAAAGACATCCCCCAACATCATGACAAGAGTGTGTAGTCTGTGTCAAATGCCTACAACACTGAACATGACATTGAACATACAATGTGACCCCCTATCACATGTGTCACACAGAAATGTGTGTGACCTTCACAATGCAAGCAGACCATGACCACTGTGGGAATGGGGTCTAAACCCCCATCATCACAGTGACCAAAAGGTGAGTGTGGGGTCCATAGCTGAAGCACAGTTTTGAACATTGTGGCAATGGGGTCTAAACCCCCATCATCACAGTGACCAAAAGGTAAGTGTGGGGTCCATAGCTGAAGCACATTTTGAACATTGTGGCAATGGGGTCTAAACCCCCATCATCACAGTGACCAAAAGGTAAGTGTTGTCATGGAAAAAGCTGCAACTGCTAAACAGCATGGATGATTCCTGGTCACACAACAACAAACACATCAGTGGCAAAGTAGTGGTTGTGTCCCATAGCAACATAGATTGAGTGAGGCAAACAGTGCAGTGCAAATAAAACATACCTTTGGCCATGTGCAGACAAACTTCACCCATGGGGGCTGACATTGTCTCCATATATCAATGCCAGAAGTGACCATCATAATGCAGACCCACATATCTGCACTAATGGACACACAAATGTAGATATCCTGTGGAGACTGTAGATGTGAGGTGAACAAATACCATACCATGGCAGCAATGGGATATACAAACCATGATTATTGTGCTGACTGATGACCTAGGAGTCCCAGGGACAGCAGGGGAAATCCTCCAAACAACATACAGGCAATGGCACACTAAAGATATGCCAATGCAGTGGTGCAGATGCACAAACACAAACAGGCAGCCTCACACTGCATATCAAACACAACAGGTGATGGGGGTGTGCCAGTGTCCCCAGGCAACCACACAACACATGAGGAGGCCTGAATTCCAATTACACAGATGTGTATACAGTGCCATACAAAAGTAACTCATGGATCGGATTCCCCTATGTGGTCAATCAGGCATCGTTAGATGAGAGGGAGTCCAAATTACACATGTCACACAAGCTTGTGGGAACAGCAACTAACACAGCAAGAGACAGACCCACCACAGCACTACCCCCAGGGACCCCACATTGTGGTGACACTAGCCTACATGATAATCCCACTGTGATGACAAAGGTAGATGTCGTTCACACTGTGAACCACAGCCATGTGTCCTGAGCAACAAACTACCATCACACCTACACAAGCACAAATCAATCAGCACGGCCTGTCAGCCAAGGCCAATATGGAGGTAGGGGTCTAGCCGTGCAACAACTCACATTTGCACACACTCAACACCACACACCTTGATCTCCACCAATGTGCAGCAGTGAAGCTCACATGGACTGGTGACATTGCACATGCACCCATGACAATCCCTGGGGTGGTGGTGGGAACTAAGGTGCAGAAACCCATCACACATGGCCAGTCAACAAGACTCGTGAATGTCTGACACACTGCACAGTACGCGGTACATGGGCATGACGTGAAATCCACCCCAATCAATGGGATCCCGGCCACAGTCACACACCAATGAAGATGCCAAGGTGACCCACAAAGAACACACGTAGACAACTCCCAACATTGCAGCTCTGACCCTGAGGAGTGGCAGCAGTCACACACACAACGTGTCACAATCACTGAAAGCTACCACAAACTGTAAATTACATGACTTGTGTAACCAACAAGTGCCAAGGGGAATCCTGACTGTGTCCCATCTGCGTTTGCCCACATCCCCAGCCCTGACAACAAAGACAACTAGGGATGACAACCTGATGAACATTAGTTTGCCATGCACCCACATCCCAGAGAAACAAGGTCCAAGATGCTGGGTGAACACAGGACAACTCAGCAAGCATCACAAACAGGAACATCCGTAGGGACACAGCCAGTGTAGGAAAAGGGAAGGGAACACACACAGACATGCTTACACAACACACAACACGGGCCCAGGCAATGTCACGGGATTACACACTGCCATGAGGGCACTCCACTCCTGTGGAAGGTCCGCTGTGCCAAACCTTGTCTGTGCACGACTCAAACATGTCAGCAGAACACTCGGTCAGTGAGTCAACAATTACAACACACTGAAGGCTCTGCTCACATCAGCCTGGGTACGGGAGTGTCACTTCAGTCATCTGCATATACCCAAAACACGTGTCAAGCAAGTTGCACTGTATACACAGATGAGTCCTTCAACATTGATGTGCTAAACTGCATGTCCAGTGAAGATGGGCACACAGTCAGGGAAATAGAAACATTGAACAGTGGTAAGCCCACCAGATGTGCATCAGTGTAAGCCACAGATGTTAATTTACAAATGCAAAACGTACATCCCTGTGTCAAATGCTGAACATCACACCCTCAGACTGCAGCAAAGGATACTATGGATCCAGACTAGATTAGGACACATATCCCATGGACCACATGAAGTCCATCACAGCAACACTTCATTTTCCTGATCTGAACACTATAACAACAGCAAATGCATGATGATACTCATCTACATCATGTACATCAAAAGAAAAACCACTAGTAAACAAAAAGAGGCTTTATTCAGCAAATGTGAAAGAAAAATTTGAAGTCCAAAAGAAACTAAGGCCAATGGCCAGTCCACATACACAGTCCGAACAGGGTGATATGTGACAACTTGTCACCCATTGCTTGTCTGCACTGGTACGGACAGGGGACATCCCCCTCGGAGGGGCATACAAGGGGCAGGCCAGGCACCGCAGGGACAGGATCAGGGGATGCCAGAAGGAGGCAGTGAAGGGGTGGTGGGTGCAGGAGTGTCACCGGCAACTGCAGTGGAGGTGTCTGACTCAGTGGGGGCCGGCACCACTGTAGGGCACAAGTCAGACGGTGTGGGTGATGGCACCACTGCAGTGGGCCGGTCAGATGGAGTGGACTAGGTCCCCACTGCAGTGCCCAAGTCAGACGGGGTGGTTGTGGACTCCACTGCAGTGCATAACTCCAAGGGAGTGGAAGGGGGGCAGATGAGGTGGGCAGGACAGAGGGGGGGGACCCGGTCTCCACACCAGTGGTACAAACAGGCCGAGCGTCTGGGTTGGGGGTGGAAGAGCAAGTGGTAGGGGGAGGGCCTAAGCAGTTTGGGGATGCGGTATCGGTGTGTGGGGGAACCTGGGGCAGGGTGTGGCGGGGGAACCTGTGGAGTGGTGGCCTGGGGGATGGAGGAGAGAGACTGCGTGGTGGAGCTGCGTGGTGGTGGTGGTGGGGTCTTGCCCTTCCTGGTCTGGGGGACTTCCTAATGGGGTCCTCAGTCTGCCTGTGCCTGGGGGAGGGTGTCCGGGTGTGAGGGGCACTCCCTCTGTGTGTGGTGGTCGCCTCTTCCGCCTGTACGTTGGCTCAGATGGATCTGTGGGGAAGAGGCCAAGCTCACAGAGGAAGAGCTTCTGGGAGGGGGGTTGCAGGTGAGGCAAGGGAAGGGGTTTTAGAGGGAGAGGTATCTGAGGACTACGCAGTGCTCGTGGATGCGTGGATGTGTGTCTGGGCCCCATCCCCTGTGAGTGAGGTATCAGTCCCCTGACTGTGCGTGCGTGTGCGTCTGGATTTTGGCGTGTGTGTCTGTGTGCTGCTTGTGTCTGTGCTGGTGCGTGCCTGTGCTGGTGTGTGTGTGCTTGGGACAGGTAGGGTGCTGGGGATTGTGGATGGGGCAGAGGTAGGAGGGGTGAGGGACTGTTGCAGGAGGGACACTGCTGCCGTCAGTGAGGAGGCCATGGACTGATTGGTCCGATGTAGGGCAGACATGCCAGATGACATGCCCTCCATGAATGACACCAGTTGTGTCAACAGACCCGTTGTGCATGGAGGACACTCAGCATTGATGTCTGCCCTACATGGATCTGTTTAAGCAAGTCCACAGACTCCACACTCAGGGCAGCAGGGGAGACAGAGGCAGGGGGTGCGGTGCCTGGCATGAAGGAGACACGCTCCCCTACACGGGAGCCTCCACTGACATGTGGGATGGGAGCAGATGGGAGGGTAGAGATGGTGGTGGTGGCGGGGACAGACTTGCTCGATTTTGTCCGTGGTCTGCTGACACCCGCCTCCACAAGGGAGTCCTCACTGGAAGTGCTGTGTTCCTCAGCCGAGGTGGTCGTAGCTGAGGTCTCCTCAGTGTGGCTCCCCTCATCCTCCGTGCCACTGGGTCCTTCGGTCCAATGCGTGTGCACGGATCGGTCCTTTGCTGTACGACGCGTATTTCGTAACACAACATGCATCCGTCAACGTCAGATGCAATGGCCAATGTGTGCGCACGGTTCGGTCCATTGCTGTACGACGCGTATTTCGGAGCACAACACGCATCCGTCCACATCATATGCAATGGCCAATGCGTGCACACGGATCGGTCCATTGCTGTACGACGTGTATTTCGGAGCACAACACGCATCCGTCCACATCATATGCAATGGCCAATGCGTGCACACGGATCGGTCCATTGCTGTACGACGCGTATTTCGGAGCACAACACGCATCCGTCCACATCATATGCAATGGCCAATGCGTGCACACGGATCGGTCCATTGCTGTACGACGCGTCCCTGTACAAGTCACTCGCATATGTCACCATGGTTGTCACTGGTGAATGTATGCCAGCCACAATTACTTGCCAGGGACTCAGGGGCACACCTACAACACCACAGCCTGTCCACACTGTATCCTAAGGCATGTAAGGCTGCATTACCTGTGTGTGTATGGGGGTTAACCTGTGGTTTGTTGGGTGGCACTTGGGGGCAGCCACTCCCAGGCTGTGCACGTGTTCATGGGGACAGAATCCTTTGTGTGTTGTGCACATGACCACTGTGATGTGAAACTGTTCAGTTCAGAGCATGTGGCATGGTCACATTTCCAAGTTGTGTATGTGTATGTTATGTCACATACACCCTGAGTCCCATGTGGGATGGTATGTACGTCACAGGGTGACCCATTGCCACAATTGTGATGGCCCTCCACAGTCTGTATGCATGTTGTGTTTCAGATGTCTCTGATTCCATGTGCACAATGGGAGACAGTCTCCACATCCACGTTGTTTGTGCATCGACTTTGATGTTGTGCGTGTGTGTGTCACAGACGTCCATGTCTGTCCTGCAGAGGCAACAGGGGCCACTACCTGTGGGAGTCATGGTTGTTTTGCTGACGTGTACATGATACGCCATGTCATGCCAGTGTCCATGTGGCAATACAGGGTCCCTGGGAATCTACCTGTCAAAGAGCTGTGATGCCTGGGGCACATCTGTCCTCACTTGTCACTGTGGTGTGTGTTTGGAACATGACAGCAGTACATGGGTACTGTGACACAGCCTAATGATTTCCCATAGCACAACCTGGAACTTGTTGTCAACACATGTTGAACTGAGATGTTAGATGATGGCCATGTAGGTGCCATATATGTCCATACAGAACGGCACACACATCAAGTACTTGTGTCTCGTAATGATGTATCATGTGATATTGAGTATGGTCAATGCCACATATGTGGGGTGACTGACAATCTTTCTTTGTTCACCTATGCACTGCATGGCACCAGCTGTCCATAGACCATTCCCTGACCTTGCAACCATGGTTGAACGTGACTGCATCCGACGGTACCGCTTCAACAGGCCGCTGATTGAGGAATTGGCGGTGCGGTTGGCCCCACATTTGCAACCTGGCCGGCCATACCCTGCAGCGCTGACCCCCAAGGTGAAGGTGATGGCAGCCCTACACTTCTTTGCCACCGGTACCTTTCAACACACTGTGGCGTCTGCTGGTGGGATGTCACAGACCATGTTCAGCCGTGTGCTATGCGATGTTTTGGAGGCGATGTTGAGATACTTGAACCAGTACATCTATTTCCCTAAACGTCATCAACTCACTGACGTCAAGAGTGACTTCTATGCCCTGGGGAGGATGCCACATGACATCGGCTCCATTGAAGGGACACATGTGGCTTTGGTACCTCCACAGGCACATGAGCAGGCATACAGGAACAGGAAACATTACCATTCTATCAATGCTCTGGTGGTATGTCTTGCAGATATGAGCATCTCACATGTGTGTGCACGTTTCCCCGGTTCTGCACACGATGCCTATGTAATGAGGAGTAGTCGCATCCCGAGGATGATGTCACAGATGCAGAACCAGCGTGCCTGGCTTGTCGGTGTGTACTGACTTTGTACCATTGTGTGTGTTCTGCAATGTTGTATTCCACCCTCTTTTCCAACTCAGGTAATGTGCAATTGTCTGTATGTAGGTGACTCCGGATACCCCAACATGCCGTGGTTGCTGACACCCCTCAAGAACCCTGTGACACCAGCCCAGATTCGCTACAATGAGGCACATGGCCGGACCAGGAGAGTGATCGAGTGGACATTTGGTCTCCTGAAGAGCCGCTTTCGCTGCCTGGACAAGACAGGAGGGGCCCTCCCATATGCCCCTGCAAAGGTGTGCAAGATTGTCATCGTCTGCTGCATGCTACACAACCTGGCAGTGCGGAAGGAGTTGCCTCTCATCCTGGATGACGATAACCAACATCCGCCACCTGTGGAGGATCCTGGCCTGGGCCACGATGCCAGTGATGATGATGATGATGAGGGTGATGTCCGCACACAGCTCATCACCAACTTCTTCAGCTGAATGTGAATATACAGAGTTGGTATGTCAATGATTTGAGTTTGCATGATATGTGTTGGTCGTGCTCTGTTGCTGTTTGAGTGTGGCCATGTGCTACTTGACTGGATGCGTGCAGCGATGTGTCCTTACAGGTAGTCTGTACTCCCCAACAGTGTTGACATGCTAACTTGGTTTTGTGTAGGTATCTTGTGACATGTATTGGGCATGAGTATTGCAGTTCTGTCCTATTCTTCAGTGCTTTTGACTGTGTGTCATGTCTGTCCTTCACAGGGTACTTTCAGAGTTGTTTGGTCAACTCGGATCCCCCAACACCATGATTCAACTTCCAGGGTGGAAGCAGTCGTTTCCCTACAGGTGATGTGCCACACACCCCTGGACTTTATTTCTTCTACACTTGGTGACTGTGTGGCCACTGCCACGTGGGATTACCTTGCATCTGTAGTGGAAAGAACATGTTGCAAATGTGCAATAAACCTGTGCTTCACTTTGGGATGTGCGTTGTCTGTGGTTACACATCTGACTGACATTTGCTTACTGCACCTGTGGGCTAGTTAACACATACTCTGAAGAGGTGTGGTGTCTGTGCATTCCACTGTATTTCCTGGCAACATCAGTGTAGGCGATGAGTCAGATGGCCCTGGTGTGTATGTGTTGTGTAGCCCAAGTGGTGTGTCTCCCTCATATGTGTCACGTCGCCATGACTCACATGACGGTGTTGAACTTGCTGTAGCAGTTAGCAAGCACAGTGTCATTTAGCAGATCATCATCTCCATGACAAAAACAACGTTGGAATCACAACAGAGGCAAGTATGGTGTATTAGTGAGTTTATTTACATACATGTGTGAGGATAGTGCACAGGATGGTGGGTGCTGTACATTGGGATTGGAATCCAAAGTTCACAGATGAGTTGGAAGTGTTGGTAGCAGAAATGTCCTGAGTAAAGTCCACAGTCATCTGATACATTAGTCCAACTTAAACTCCCCATGTCATGTGGGAGAGTTGGGTTGCATTCGACAGGGTGAACAGTTTGCACACAAAGGAGAATTTCCAGAACAGGTGTTGGGTTCCTGGGGGATGTACATGGCCATCAGCCTCTCAGTTGTCCTTCCTCGGACGACCCCTCTTCTTTCTGGGGGGACCCTCACGTGCAGGCCGCTGCGGTGCAGAGGACTCTCCACCAGAGTCATCCTCCCTCCCTGTGGCAGTTGCAGTTGTTGCAGCACCAGATGTTGTGGGCACACATGGCGGTGTGGACATGTAGGTGCTAATCTGGCGGAGGCATGTCAATATGTCCCTCTGCACCTCTGTCAGTTCTTCCAATGTGTCCCACTTGGACTACATGCCAGACATATGTGTCTCCACACGGGACATGTGGGAGTCCAAGCGGGCATGATGGGCAGCATGCTGCTGTTGAATGTCCTTGAGGATCCCCACTACCTGGCTGACCTCTCCGGTGCTATTCTGGTATGCAACAGCAATGCGTACCAGTTGTGGGTCATCATGCAGTCCAGACCCCTCTGCAAACAGCGACCTCTGCCTACCACCCCTCCCACCACCCCTGGACACACGTGCGGGACCTGCGGTGGCACGCACAGGTGAACCTAGGCCCCCTTGGGGGTTGGTACTGGGGTTGTTGTCCGTTGCTTCACGGTGGGCCGGGGTCCCTGTGCTGTTGTCATTCAGTGTCCTTGGTCTGTCCGTGTCAGCGGGGGTGGTCTGTGTGTTGGCAGATGTTGGAGGTGTGGGTGCAGGGGGTGCAGATGGTAGTCCTGCTGGTGCTGCATGATGACTCACACCGGAGGTGCCAGGTAGGTCTTCGCCATCCGAGGAGGGCAGAGGCTGTTCCACACCAGAGAGCTCAGGGGCCACCGGAGCCTGGGACAGGGACTCCTCATCATCTGCTGCTGTGTCCCCATCATCACCTGTTTTTGGAAGAGACACACAATGTATGTTATGTTTCTACAGGCATCAATGGTTCAAACACCTGACAGTTGTGACTGTACCTCTGGATGCGGGCCTGTACATTGCATTGTCCTAAGTTGTCACAGTCAGAGGTTGATATTGGTGTAGCACATTGTCCTGCCAACCTGAAGCATTTCAATGTGAATGTTGAGGTGTGTGCATGACCAGCTCATGTATTGATTGGCTGTACATGGCCATTGCTACTCAAGGGCTATCACGTGCCTGACACAGGTGTGTCATCCTTGTCCACATTTGTCCTTTAACAGGGACATACGTGCAATTCCACTTAGGATATCTTTCAAGATTGGGACATGTGTGGTTGCCTTTTTTGCCAGTCTTTGTGCGTCACATTGGTGTGTCTGGACAACATTGTCACAGTCCGGTATGCCTGGGATCTCTTGGGAGTATCTGTGTTGTTGTCTGGGTTCCTAGTTCACGTCTCATTTCATACAAGTGATGTTGTTAACGTAGCTAATGGTGTTGTTGCTGAGTTTTGTACGTGCAAACGTGATTAATCTTGTCAATGTCCTCCATGGTGATGAGGATTGGGCACGGCAGCTCTCTGGCTTTTCCATTGTCATGACAGTGATGGCCAGTGGTGTGTGTTGCAGTTCTGCTGCTGTGAGTAGCATGTCTCCTCAAATGCAGTCCAGGTTGGTGCTTGTGTCTACAGTGTCTATGACAGTGAGTGGTGTGTTGTGTGAAGGATGCATATGTTGCCGAACGATGTGGGAGTGGAATGCAGCTCACAACCGCAACTTGTGTGACTGACACCATGGTACAGTGTCCGGTATATTGGTGTGTCCATTGCATTCACTGTCAGGTGTCCCCTGTCAATGATGTTTCTGTGACTTCCTGTGTGTTTTGTGCTATGTATTATGTCTGATTCTCCACAGTTGTCATCTGCAAGACACACCTTCACAGCCAGGCCAGGGGGCACCCATGGACACTGCAACCCCTGACAGTGTGTGTTAACATAGAGTTGCAATGGCCGTGAGTGTGTAAGTGTTTGGGTTGGCCAGTGCATGGGTGTGAATTGCAGGCACATCATTTCTCATACCCATGAGTCAGCCATCTTGCCAGGGCTTTTACTTTGGGAGTGACTGGTCCCACGTGTGCAATGTGTTTTTGCAGAGTAGGTGTGTGTATGGCCAGCATTGGTGGTATTTGGTTGACATCCGGACCTCCTTCTCCCCCCAGGCCCAGTTATCCCACCATGAAGCATGCCACCCTTGCAGTGGGTGCAGGTTAACTCTCAGGATGTCAGTCAGTGGTGTCCTGCTGTTGGTTGGTGCACAGTTCCCAGCAGGGCCTTGTGCTCCCCACAACAGAGCACCATTGTCTGACATCTTTGAAGTGGCTTTTCACTCCCTGTGAGGTGTGCATTCTTCAGTGTGAGCTTGCTGGGCCATGTGGGTGGGGGATGTTGAGCTGTGACTACCACTCCCATCATGCTATTGCCTACACCCCCTTCCCAGCATGCCCATACTTCCTTCCTTTTGAGTCGACTTCACTGTGTGTGAGTGTGACAGCAATGGCAAGATGGCTGACAGTGTGGTCCTGTTGTTTGTTGGTGCACAGTTCACAGCAGGGCCTTGTGCTCCCCACAGCTGAGGCCAGTGTCAGACATCTTTGAAGTGGCTTTTCACTCCCTGTGAGGTGTGCATGCTTCAGTGTGAGCTTGCTGGGCCATGTGGGGGGGATGTTGAGCTGTGACTATCACTCCCATCATGGTATTGCCTACACCCCCCTTCCCAGCATGCCCATACTTCCTTCCTTTTGACTCTGCTTCCCTGTGGGGTAGTGTGCCTGTGCTGACAGAATGGCTGACAGTGTTGTCCTGGCGTTTGTTTGGCTACAAGTCACAAAGTGTCCCTGTGCTTCACACAGCATAACCCAGTGTGGTTGTTCTTTGTGGGATATTTAATTAGAGTGTGAGGCAATGCATTCTCCCAGGTGAGTTGTGTGGAGTTTGTGTTAAGGGGGTGTGTGAGAAAAGCTGCTGGTAACTATGGTCAGAGCTGTCAGTCCTCCTTCCCACCCAGCCAGATATCCCACCATGGAACGTGCTTCCATTGCAGGGAGTGCAAGTTGGCTTTCAGGATGTCAGGCAGTGGTGTCCTGCTGTTGGTTGGTGCACAGTTCCCAGCAGGGCCTTGTGCTCCCCACAGCAGTACCCAGTGTCAGCCATCTTGTCAGTTCTTTTCCACTCCCTGTGATGTGAGCATGGTTCAGAGTGGTGTTGATGGGCCAATTGTGAGGGTGACCAATATCTGTGAATACAACTCCCATCATGCTATTGGCTACACTCACTTCACCAGCATACACACAATTCCTTCCTTTCAGTGAGCTTCCCTGTGAGGTGGTGTTCTAGTGGTGGCAAAATGTCTGGCAGTGTTTGTTGGTTAGATTTGTGCCACTGCCTTGCTCTATTTGTTGTAGGTTTGTACATGTCATGACACAGTTACATATCACTATGAGATGGCAGGTATTGTGTTTGTCTAACTAACATACACATCTTGGGATGATTATCTTTTGGTTACTGTGGCTTTGCTAACGGTGCATGGTTTCACTATCCCCTTGACAGTGATGTGTGTGTATTGTCACACAATATTGGGTATATTGGTTGTGTACTCACCAGGCTCTGGGATGTTTGATAGTCCATGTACGCTCTCTGGTGGTAGGATGGCCCGCACCTTCTCCTCCCAGGGCCTGAGGTATACTGGTTTGGCAGGAGGGCCACTGCCGGTGCGATGACTCAAGGCGTAATCCTTCTTGAGTAGGTCCTTGACCCTCCTGCGCACATTATACCACCTGTTCTGGATGTCTTCCTTTGTGTACAAACATGGTGATTGTGCGTTCACCCTGTCTACGATCCTCTCCCACATCTTGGTTTTCTGCGACATGGGGGTCTGTTGGACCAATGTACCAAACAACTGTGGCTCTACCCTGAGGATTTCATCTACCAGGACTTCCAATTCACTGTCTAGGAACTTTGGATTCTTCTTTGGGGGCATGGTGATGGGTGGTGGTGGGGATTGATGTGTGTGTGAGTGTGCAAGTGAGGGTGGGTGAGTGTCGGTTTTGCTGGGTGTATGTGAGGGTGCTATTTGGGAGGTGCTAATGGTGTGTGGCTTGTGTGATGGATGGGTTGTGAGTGTGTCTGTGGTTGCTGTCTGATGGTGTTCTGTGCTGGCAGGTCAGTTGAATTTGCAAAGGATCATGGTAGGGATTTGTGGCCTTTATATGGGTGGAGTTGTGGGTGTGTCTTTGTTCCATGTTTTTTTCCCCCTGTATTTATTGACTTTGTCATTGCTTGTTTGGCCCTTTTTTTGAATTTTTTCCTTTGTAGTTTTTAGGCATGTAGGAGACGTTCTTCTGACCGAGTAGGACGCTGCAGTTGGCTCGTGCGAGCTTCTCCGAGTCTTTCAAGCTGTCTTTCTGCTGGGTTTCATGTGCGGCGTACGCGTCGGTCGCGGAGTATTGGGTTGCTTCGGCTCCCTGTTTTGTATGCGTGTCGGTCGTACGGCTTGAGCTCCGTGCGACTCGGTCTGGTTTTACACGCATTGCATCGTACTGCGCGGGTCGGAGTTCGCAGGTACGTTTCTGTCGGGTTCATTCCTGGTGCGTGTCGGTCGGTTCGATTCGCATTGTTTTCCGGCTGGATAGCTGGTTTCCGTGCGGTTCGGTCATTCGGCTTGTGTTCCGTACGAGTCGGTCGTAATACACATGCATTGCATCGTACTACGCGGATCGGGCAGCGCCGGTACATGTCGGTCGGACTACATTCCCGTACCGAGTCGGTCGGTATGTTTTCCGGCCTGAATCGGAATCGGCCCCTTTGTTGGTACACTGTTAACTAGAATAACTACAGGCTCACTTTCCTCCCTGTCTATACCAAGAGTTTCAATATTTTTCTTAAAATCTAAAGGTAAGTACACAACTCTTCCTTTCAGACCTCTTTGTAAATCTGTTAGAGGCAGCTTACTTGTTTTAGGTTCCATACAAACTATAGCCTGAAATGGGTGAACAGATTCATTAAGAATGGACTCGTATGCATTTAAATCTGCCAGTTCCAGAGGAATAGCTACCAACTCTAAGTTGTTATGTACAGCTCTAGCTGGCATTTTGTTCTCTTGTAATTTGTTGTAACAATATTTACAAATATGTTGATCAGTAGCCAACTGAAACCGACCTTCTACCAACAAATAAGCACCAAATTGCTCCCACTTATCATTGTTTTCCTTTTCACTTTTTAAATATAGATCAACAGTCCTAGTTTGACTTCTATAGTGAGTACGTCAACAACAAATACAAACATAGTTTAGGTTTTCAGATGAAACTATCTTAAACTTTGTCATTTCTTCTGAAAACTTGTCAGTACTAATATCTTCTACCTGTTCTTCAACACCTACACTTATCAAGCTCCTACTTTCTCTACACTCCTCTTGTGAACCAAATAAACGAAACTGTATATCATCACAAACTTTTTTTACATCTGATACTAAACCATGCAAGAGAGCTGTGTTCATTTCACTTAAAGGTAATGCAGTACTTTTTACATAGTAGAGTCTCCTTACTAACTTCCGCATTTCTGAGTGGTGTACTGTTAACATTCTTAAATGATGGAAAGTACTTTGACACACTTTTCTTGAAAGGCAAGCTAGAGAATGACCCTGCAAGTTAGTATATTTTCTTACTTTACATGGTATAGTCCTTGTAACATTTTAATCTTCTGTTTAAGACTTTTTTGGACATATCCTCGTATAAAAATGTGTAATATGTGAATAGATTCCTGTCAAATACTACAAATACTGCTACAATCCCACTTCTATACCGGAGCTTGTGTACGCCTCCCTTGAACTTCTTCAGCTATTACTACTTCCACATTCCTAGGAACCATCTTTTCTTTTGGAATGGGACAACCATCTTTCATCTCATAGCATCGACCACTAGTATCAACTGCATGAACTAATGTGTTCGGTTGAAAATAACTTTCTTCATTAAAGAAAGGCTCAGTACTAGAAGTATGCTTCCATTCACGAGTGAAAATTTTACAAAAGTTACTTCTATTAACCAGTCTTTTTCTTTTGCTTTTCTCTTTCATAAACAGCATTTTTTATCCATGGTTTTATTCTCTTCAATATTAGTATAAATAATGTTCTTTTTATTTCAAAAGCTTTTTCTACTACACTTTCAATCTGTTGCTTTTTCTTATAAACTACTGATCTCTTTTTATATTTTTTACAATCTTTCAATACATTTTGTAGTACTCTACTTCTATTAATTCTCTTCCTTATGCCTTTATATTCTTACAGCCTTCTTTCAACCTGGATTGTTTTCCCATAACATGATTTTCTATTATTATGTCCTTTTTTCGTTTCCTTCCGATTCGTTGTTGAACTTTCCTTTCTCTTTTCCACATTTTGAAAATTCTTTACATTCTTTAAAAGTCTTTTAACAAACTCTTTAGTTGTCTTACCAGAAGTCTTTTTCTTCAGTGTAACAGTTTGCACTTCATCTAATTTCAGCTTTTCTCTTTCCTTTAAATAGAACTGTTCTTTTTCTTGTGTTCTCTTTTGATATTTTCTTGCCATACTCAATCTTTCTTACCAATAAATGAAAATATCTGAAAAAAAGAAAAGTTTAAATAGTTTCTAAAAATAATTTTATATTTAAAGAAAAATAAGAAACAAATATTCATATCAATAAATAAACAAATACTTTCAATTACATTGCAAATGTCTCCATAACACGTAAATATTTAGAATATTATACTTTACATATTATCAAACCTATGATAAGAACACACACGTTTAAACTGTAACATCTCAGAGCGCATGCTATCTAAATTTGTGTTAAAAAAAAGTGTCTGTATTAATTTCTGCTCATAAAATATGGCACCTGGGTATTGAACAAGCTATGGCAGACACTGCACAATTCCTTCATTCAGAAGACATCACAACCTCTGCAACAGAATGACAGAGCAGAACTAAAGGATTTCTCTACTAGTACCCAAACCAACCAGGTTCAGATGCATAATACATCAAACAACAGATGTAGAAGTATACACATACGTCATTCACAACACCATAAAGTCCCTTAAGCTTCAAAGACTGCCGTTCCCATTTCAAAGTAACACCTAGAGTGTTGGGCTTAGCCAAATAAAAAGCAGCAACCCTTCGCATGTGTCTGTTGTAACTCTCACCATATTCCTGAAAGCATGTATGCATGTGTCTGTGCCTTTTGCTAGTGGAATCATATATAAAAGAAACATGGCGGCCATTTTAACGTTTCCCGCGAGCAATAAAACAGATCGACCGGCATCCGCCTTACCAATAGGCAGGTCTCTGAACCCCAGTTCTTGAACTAGGCAAACTCAGTCAACCGGGACACAGTCGTTAGAACCCCGCCTGATTTGTGTAGTAGTACTCCATCTGTTGCCTGACCCTGATGCCGGACAATGGGACGCAGTGCCTGATGCCTGACCTTAAGATGGGGGATGTGAATGTGAACACGGAATAATCAGCGTTTGGTGAAGTAAAAAGGCATGAGAGCGGGTTCAGTGACTGAATATCAAGGGACAGAATATCAACTGTCCAGAATATCGATGCCAAAATATCGAGAAGGGAATATCGAGTCCCTATCTACAAACAGTTAAGTACTAAAATATCTAGTACAAAATATCGATGTTTAAAATAGAGGGGCATATTAGCAAGACCCACGTTAAAATTATCGTAGTTTTAGCGGCAGAAAACTGCCGCTAAAACGGCGATAATGGGCTTGCTAATATGCGTTATGGAATTCCAATAGAAGCCCAGGTTAGATGACCTGCACATCTAACCTGGGCTTCTATTGGAATTCTATAACGCATATTAGCAAGTCCATTATCGCCGTTTTAGCGGCATTTTCCTGCCGCTAAAACGGCGATAATTTTAACGTGGGTCTTGCTAATATGCCCCATAGTTAACTAAAATATCGAATTTTTTAAATGTACTAAAAATAATATAAAAGTAATTAAATAATAAACAATTAAATAAAGCATAGTTAAAATAATGTAAAAAAGCTTACAATGTAAAAATAATAAATGGAATGTAAAAAAATATTAATTATTTTTTAACATATATATATTTACTTAATAATATTATAAAATAATTATTAATGTTAATTATAAAATATTTAAAACATTATTAAAAATATATTTACATATATATATATATATATATATATATAAATAAACATATTATATAAATATAAAAATAAATAATATATAATAATTTAAATAATTAAAGTAAAAAAATGTATGTTAATCAATAATTTACACTACATTAAATATAACAAAATTAAAAACGTTGCGTAGCTAAGGGAATAAAATTAGTATTCACACTCCAACAAGTGCAAAAGTAGGGAATTTGTTGGATAGCGGGTGGGTAAAAATTACTATTCCTACTCCAGCGAGTGGAACAGTAGGGAAAGTGTTGGATAGCGGGTGGGTACAAATTACTATTCCGACTCCAGCGAGTGGAACAGTAGGGAAAGTGTTGGATAGCGGGTGGGTAAAAATTACTATTCCTACTCCAGCGAGTGGAACAGTAGGGAAAGTGTTGGATAGCGAGAGGGTAAAAATTACTATTCCCACTCCAGCGAGTGGAACAGTAGGAAAAGTGTTGGATAGCGGGAGGGTAAAAATTACTATTCCCACTCCAGCGAGTGGAACAGTAGGGAAAGTGTTGGATAGCGGGAGGGTAAAAATTACTATTCCCACTCCAGTGAGTGGAACAGTAGGGAAAGTGTTGGATAGCGGGAGTCTAAAAATGACTATTCCCACTCCAGTGAGTGGAACAGTAGGGAAAGTGTTGGGTAGCGTAGGGGAATAATTGATTAGACCCACTCCTACAATATAATTAAAATTAATTAACAAATAATTAATTAATAAAAATATATTTACCTTCCAACATTTTCCCCTATAAACGTCACCTCCAATAGTGTAAAATATTAATGAATCAACATAAGTAATTAACATTTAATTAATTAGCTAATTACAATTAACAATGAAATTAATAACCATCATATCTAAATTAATTAACACAATTAACACTATAAAATAACTTTGAATAAATAATATTTAAAAATTATTAAAATTTGAATTAAATTTAACTTAAATCCCATCCTACTCCCCTATCAACACTGAACACACTACTAAAAATGTACATAATTAACATAATAATACATTAATTTTTAATAATTAATATGTGATTAATTACTAATTAATAAAAAAATTAAACAATTTACATAATTATCAAGTAATTAAAAAAGATTATTATTCACTTTTTATATATTTAATAATAAATTAATTAACTTAATTAGCAATAGTAATTATTAAACACTTGGGGGCCCATTACGATACCCGGCGTAAATAAATCCGCCAGGCATGGAAGCGGCAAAAATCCGCCCGCACACACCGCCTGAACACCGACCACGCCATTACGATTACACAAACCGAAAACCGCCATCGGCGGAAAAATCACACAAAATACCGCCCGCCAACGTCCGAGTCGGAGTCAAACCGCCCGCCACGGACGGAAACACGCACGACAACACAAAACCGCCCGCCCTCACGGCCGACACACCGCACGTGAAATTACGATCGCACCGACATGAGCGCGGAAAAACCACAAATATACCGCCCGCCAGCGCAAACAACGCCGATGAGAATCGACACGGCAGAAGCCATGGCGCCAACGTACCTGCACAGAAACCATCCGCACACAAAACCAATAGCACACAACATGGCCAACAAGTCCACACAGCAAGGCACGCACAAATACACAAGCACAGTACACATCCCGAAAACACCCCCCGGACAAACAAAAAATACAAAGGCCAGAACCCCAGACACAACACACCTGAAAACAACAGACCATGAGGACACACCCACATAGGTGAGTACAAAAGCAGCACTCCCACAGACCACAACCCCTTGCTACATTGCAAACCAGAGAGGAGAGGAGAGGACACAGTGACACAGCAAGGACAGCAGCACACCACAGAAACGCACACATCACAACCACCACCACCACCACCACCACCAAACACCGGCACCACAAACCTCCTGCACATTACACAACACACACCGCACCAGCACCACAAACACCATGGCACCACAAAGAATGCCCAAGTACACGCCCATTGAGCTGACGGTCATGGTCGACGAGATCATCAAGGTGTACCCACAAATCTATGGGAACATGGTCCAGCACACACCACTAGCCACCAGAAACAGAATGTGGAACCGGATCGTAGACCAGGTCAATGCAGTCGGGACCCTCCCCAGGAACAGAGGTGAAATAAACAAACGTTGGAATGACGTAAAGAGCCTGGTCAAGAAGAAGGAGGGCAAAAACAGAGAGCTGGCTGCCGTCACTGGCGGAGGGAATCCCGCGCTCTTTAAGACCTTCAAAGCGTGGGAGGAGAAGGTGCGAGTCGTAATACATCCGGAGATCCTCGCCGGATTAGCAGGGGGAGTGGAGGCTGGTAAGTACAAACTAATGTATACCAGCACACCGCTATGTACTCACATGCGCAACTACCATGCCACAGCTCCCAGGGACAAACACCCCCATGTCCAGCACACAATACACAACACATCACACACACATGCAACAGACACCACCACACACAGCCCAAACCGAACAACTGTAAGATGCGTGGGGACATGTGTACACTTAGCCAGCCACGTAACCACCAACAGGTCCCCAAATATGCCAGAAGCGCCACAACGAGCACCCACCACACCCATGTGTCCGCCACAGCTGCACTAACCGACAAGTAACAGGTAAGTGGCAGGAACACAAAGTGCAGTGGGTGGGAGGGTGGACAGCCCAAGTACAACACACACCAGGCCCCAGTCCCACAGCACAGCAAGGAGGAGCATCCCCCACACCCCACAGCCACGTGTCAGCCACCGCAGTGCACAACGACAGCCGAAAGGCAGACATCACGGTCCACAGCAATCGGTGTCAGTGGGTGTCCAGCCACCCCACGACCCACAACACCCCCCACCCCCACAGACCTGCAACATGGAGCACCCCCGCTTAGAGCCATGTGGCATCCAGTACAGTGCACGCACAAACAACTTGCAGGTGGGAAACTGGACAGGGCTGGATTACTGGAGGCATGAGGACCATAAAACGACCAACACATGGGACATGTCACGTAGCAGACGAACACGCAGCACCGCCCACCGTCACGAACAAGTGAACAATGTGCACACGGACATGAACAACAGACTCACACCCCACATGACCCATCACAGACATAGCAACACCCAAGGAGCCACGTCTGCATGCACAAGCCACACTGAATATAGTCCCACACGGCAGCCACTGTGCAACTCATCACACACAACCGAAACACCATTGAAGTCCTGTCCATGTAGCCCCTACTGCCTGTCAACCACACACCCCACAACTACGCCTATGTAAGACAAACAACACTAGACGCAACAGAGCGGAACAACATAAATGCACACGAACACCACTGAACCCATCAAACTCACAGACACACCATGCACATACAACATACCATCCATCCCATCCGTCAGCCCCAGTCTCATGAAAGGCATGTCATCCGCACAGCTGCCACACATACAGCAGTCACGCTAAGATACATGCCCATGACCAACCATGTGCCAGAAGTCAATGAAGCGCACGACACACTGTGAGCAACAACACACAACATGGGCCACACCCCCCGAGCACTGCAGTGATGCACATGGCACAGGGCAGCACGCACACCAAGGAGATGGGACAACTGCAATACGTTGGCTGGCACACAACCATCACTCACTCATAACGATGCGTCCAATGCCATGTCCAGTAATCACAACAGACAGCAAATATGCAGGCCATGTCAAGCATGCACACACCTCAAACCATGCACTGTCATGCTGCCACAACACATGTCACGTTCGGCACCCATGGCTCACAGCATGTACCCCAAAAGCATATCCCCTCCCAAATGCGAATCTGGGGCATGGCCCCCATGTTGCCATATGCGTTCCTAAGCGTTCCATTTGAACCCCAAAAGCATATTCCCTCCCAAATGCGAATCTGGGGCATGGCCCCCATGTTGCCATATGCGTTCCTAAGCGTTCCATTTGAACCCCAAAAGCATATTCCCTCCCAAATGCGAATCTGGGGCATGGCCCCCATGTTGCCATATGCGTTCCTAAGCGTCCCATCTGAACACCAAAAGCAAAGTACAAACCAGACCCAGGATGGGCCAGGAGCCCGCATACACCAGAGTCACAATAAGTAGGGGCACAGCAACACACCCATCGGCATGGCCAATCCGTCCCATGCCACATGTGCACAGCACACAGTCCCATTGCCAAGCACACACAACTACAAATGCTACAGCCACACACACGCCTCCGGGAAACCCATGTACGAGATTGCACGAACTGTTAATGTCAGACGACAACTACATACTTCGCCAGGTGCAACACAATAACAAATCTCATTCTCTCCACAGGTGACGAACTGCTGGATGCTGGGGATGGAGCCAGCAGCCAGCACAGCCAGCCTACAAGCCCCCAACGAGGACACACGGATCTGGAGGATCTGTCCTCCTCTTCGGACACGGACCACCAAGCAGGCCCATCTGGTGTGGCAGGGCCCAGCCGCTCCCCAGGACCCCTCCTACCCACCAACCCATCATCCAGGGCTGCTGAACATTCCCAGCCCCCTGCTGCCACTGTCGTTGCGGCCACACCCACGGTCATTGCGGCCACACCCACGGTCATTGCGGCCACTACCATTGCCGCAACCGCCACCATCGCCGCACCGACCACCACCGCCGCCACCACCACCACGTCTTCGCTGGCACCAGCCCCAGCGCAGGTGGTGGCCCGGCCGACTGGATCCACCCTGGGAGCCACAGCGAGGACCGTGGTGAGCAATGTGGCTAGTGGGCAGGCCGGTGGCAGCAGGACTGGTAGGAGGAGCAGGGTCAGGGAAACGCCAGCCTCCCCTGGGAGCCATGCCCTGCCTCAAATGGCCAGAGTCCTTGGGGCCTATGAAGAGGCCCAAGGACAATGGGTCCGGTCTGCTTCAGACACGCGTGAGGTGCTGGGGGTGCTGAGGTCCATGGACGCCCGTATGGGCCAAATCGTGGACCTCATGGGCCAGCTGGTGGTGGCGGTGAGGTCACAGCCAGGGACAGCAGCTCCCCTCCGCCACCACCTGCCGGGGCGCAGGGTGGAGCAGCAGTGTCCAGTTCCCCTGCGTCCACAGCCAGTGAGCACACCTCAACCACCAGCATGTCGCAAGCAGGCACCCCCCCTCGTAAACGTGGAAGGGGCCGTCCGAAGTGGAAACAGATCTCCCGGGAGGACTTCGCACGCTCCATACGCAAGTGAGGCAGCCAGCCAGCCTTCCGCCAGCCTTCCTTGACCAGCCACTGCATTGACTTGGACTACGATCCCACTCCACACAGCCATCTGGATGGCATGTGTGTGTTGGACTATGGACATAGAACCAGTGGGTACACCCTGATCATCACGCAGCCATGACCGACAGCTCATTGTCACTGCACGCACCACTTTTGTCATCACCTTACACACAATCACATGTCACAGTTTGTAATAAATGCACCTTTTTCACTAACTGCTGTTTGTGCCCTGTGTTTTATTTGTACGGAATACAACGGCCACCTTGGGCGGAAAGGCACCTGATGCGTGGCATGGCAATTGAATCCGGAGGGCCTGTAGGGACCTAGGGGTGGGAGACAGAACAGGAGCACATTCAATGAGTGTGTCACACACCCATCACACAGTACATGTCAACAACTACAAGCAATGTACACACATCGCACAGAGCAATAGGGCACAATGCCACAGCCACCAACAGTGGCATACTACCCTGGCCATGGAGCGTTGACACACAGCACGCAGTGAACAAACGGCCACCCTGACACAGCACACACACACCTGCACAGATACAGCCACATCAGCCGTCGTACATGGACACTCACCGTCAAGTGAAGTAGCAGGCGATGAGCTGCTGCCGCACATTACCAGCTTCCTCCTCTCCGCTGTCCTCCTCACTCGAGCTGTCCTGGTCTGCGGGCTGGGGCCCTGGTTGATCTCCGTCATCCACGATGAGGGGATCTGCTTCCGAATGGCCAGATTGTGCAGCATGCAGCACGCCACCACTATCTGGCACACCTTCTGTGGGGAGTACGCCAGCGCACCCTCGGTGCGGTCCAGGCACCTGAACCTGGACTTGAGGAGGCCAAAGGTACGCTCGACCACACGTCTGGTCCTCCCATGTGCCTCATTGTAGCGATCGTCTGCTGGGGTGCGAGGATTCCTCAATGGACTGAGCAGCCATGCCCCATTCGGGTACGCAGAGTCACCTGGGTGTGAGGGACACAGAGAACCGTTGCAATTCCAACTGGACAGGGGACAGCATCGCACAACCAGCACGCTACACCACTCTACACCACTCCACATACTCACCGACAATACAGGCACGATCCTGTTGCATATTGGACATCAGTCGTGGCAAGATGCTGTTGCGCATTATGTGTGCGTCATGGGCCGAGCCTGGGAACTTTGCACACACGTGGGTGATCACCATGTCCGCAAGGCACACCACTTGCACATTCAGGGAGTGCGTGTGCTTCCTGTTGTGGTACAGGTGCTCAGTGGCCTGTGGTGGAACAAGGCCGACATGTGTGCAGTCAATGGCTCCAACGACGTGTGGGATTCTGCCAAGGGCATAGAATGCACCCTTCACTGCCGCCAATTCACGAGCCTTGGGGAAGTGGATGTACCTGTTCCGGTACAGCATCATGGCTGCCAGTACATCCCTCAGCACCTTGCTGAACATGGGCTGGGACATCCCTCCTCCAATGCCCACTGTGTGCTGGAATGACCCAGTGGCGAAGAAATGCATGGCGGCCATCACCTTAGCCGTGGGGGTGACAGCAGTCGGATACACCCTGCGGGGACGGAGATGGGGTTCTAACATGGCACACAGTCGATGCAGGGTTGCCGAAACTTCCTAATAACCTCTGTATCGTCCATGTCCGCCAGCAATTGGTATGGGCGGTCAATGTTCGGTCTCCGCCTAGGGACAATGGCAGAGGACACATGTCAAAGCAACACGACACATAGCAATTTCGCATACACATCACTGACATGACTGAGCAAGCACATGAGCCACAGCCCAGCTGTCAAGCTGGGACGGCACGGCCACAATACACTTACACAGGTCTCCCAACAATGGCAATGGCTAGTGATACAAACCACTGCCATGTGCATGCACATGGGGATCTAGGCCCCAATGACTTGCGGGGCGTGCTGATGGGGACTGACTGCATATCCGTCAAGCGGCAACGCCACGGCAACATGAATGTCTGCTGAGCATGGAACTGCTTCCGCGGCTGGATGAGTATGGCACACGACGACGACGATGTGGGCACAGGCTGAGCGGCCAAAACAAGTGGGACCTGTGGCACGAGGGGATATGAGACAGTAGTAGGTGTCAGCACTGCACCCTATGTACAGCACTGTACGGATCACACCTCCCGAAACATTGACAGGTGTCCACATTGACAGCCCCATGCCAAGACGGCTGTGTGCTTGCAGTCACACGTCACAGGTGAGAGGTTACATTGCACGTGCCAGGTGGCAGACGTACATAGTGGGAGCTGGCATGTGTGTGCATGTGTCTCCTGTTCAGGATCCACCAGATGGGCGCTGACTCTGTACTGACCATTGGACACAGCATGTTCCGTGGAAGGCTTGTGTGTGTGGGATGGTGGCACTGGATGTGCCTCCGTTGGGTGGGGGCCATGCACAGGGCGGGTACGTCGATGATTGCGCATTGTTGGTCACGGTGGGTGCACCAACTGAAGATGTGTTGCCCTGTGTTCAATTCCTATGTCCGCATGATGATGGACTGTAGATGTGGGCAGACTACACATTGGTCGATGTGCTGTCTATATGCATGTGCCTTCACACCAGGCACAGCTGCCCCTGCACATGTGACCCCTGCTGGACTCGCTGCTGGGTCTGTGGAGCTGATGCACCTTCTGCGCGTGGGGCGGACAGCTCTCCTCACTTCCCTCATTGCGCATGTCATGACTTTGCCGCAGGTGACATGGATCATGGAGGGCCCACATGTACGCGTGGGTAGGCTACACATGATTGTACACTGGTCGCCACCCCCAGTCAGTGTTTCGAATGGGAAGGTTGTCGTGCTGGTGGTATGTTCGATGTGGCGGATGGGCGGGCCTAGGTGCGGGCTTACATTCCGGACATGGGGGGTAGTTGGATTGGCGACTAGTTGCAGTACACACGGGACACGTCTCTTCCTTTCCACATCTGGGTCATCCCTTGTACTTACTGACAGTGATACAGTCATCTTCGCCCCAGCCCTCATGTCCTCCCCTCGCTCCCCCAATATGCATGCTCACCTGCGAGGCTAGCGCCTGCACAGGCAGCCCCAAGCTCGCACCAGAGAGGGCAAGGAGTGTATGTGTGGGTCCAGTTGCACGAGTGGGCTGTCTCAGGGTATGATGTGTGGCGGGACGCCGTCCACCTGCGTGGAGCCCCAAATGGAGACCCGGCCTGCATGGACTATGCATCACAGTCTTCGCCTTCCGGATCCGCCACCTGCGACACCCAGTGGCTGTGGCTGCCCTTGCGGCCAGGCCGCGTCCGTCTGTGGCTGATGGCCCACACATTCACTCTTTGGCCTCTCTGGGGAGGGCTCGGGGGTGGTGGCGCACGCGCTTGCACTTAGTCGCAATGGCATGTGGCGTGGTTGGTATGATGGGCAATGGATGGGATGGTGCGAGCCACCTCCCGTGACGTCAGTGCTGCTCGTGCTGTGGTGCGTCCCCTACACTTCCATTTGACTTGTGCCATGCTAGACGTTGAGGTTCTATTGCCTGCGTGATATGACCAGGAGGAGCGCGAGGAGACCTCTCACACACCATGCTCCACTGCCATCCCGTGCCCTGTATCGCCTGTGCGGATTGACTATGTTGGGGTTACACCTGGTCGACTGGGGCTGTGTGTGCCTTGTCAAGGGGCATGGCGGGCGCACAACAGGATCCAGCTTGTCCACAGAGGGTGGGCTGAGGTGCGCCTGGTACCGCTTTGTACGTGTGCCCGGCTGCTGGGCACACACGTGTTCACTCCCCCGACAGGTGTCCTCTCACGATGCCCAGGGAAGCGGTGGTGTACTGTTCATGACCCCTCCCAACACGGCGTGCTCCAACTTGGCATGTGCGCATCTACCCGTCGCACCCACCCACCTGAGCACTGCATCCATACGACTTCACACGACACATGTGTGTCTTCCACAGTAGTGCTACTCATTTGCGTTGACATCCAATACCAGTGGACTACATGGTCATGTCACGACTGCCGTGTACTTCACATACTCTCATCCTCTCTCATTCGTACTTGTGAAATGAGTCAGCGGAGACAGTTTTGGTTTCAAACATTATATTGAGTCTTCTGTCCTCTGTGATGCAGTATAGTGGACACTACTGGCAGCGGAATACATGTTGAGGATATACTGAGCATGATTGCAAATGGGATAGGGTGTGGGGTTACATGTGATTGGCTGTTGCATGTGGGATGTGGGCTTCAGAGTGACATCTGCTTGGCCAAGGCTGTGCTAATGTACATTTACGTATAGCTGCGGAGCTGCGGACTTTGACACAGACGGTATACATGTAGCCTACCAGACCACTTGGCATCATGGGCACAGTCCATCTCAGTTCCATGTGACAGGTTTGCTGCGGTTGTTCCTCATGCACGCGTGCATGTGAGATGACATCAGGGCATGTGCTTGCGTGCATGCAGCGGCGTGCCACTTGTTGTTGCACTGTGGTGGTCACTGGACATGTCACAGTCACTGGGGTCGTGTTGTTGTTGTATGCACTTGTCGTCCATGCAAAGGTCCTGGTATGGGATTCCCGGGGCGGGGGTGGGAGGGGTGCAGCACCCACAGACTCCAGGCGACCTATTCATGTCCACTGAGCGGTGTGTGTGTCCATGGGCGCTGGATCCATGTCGTGTCCTGGTTGTTCGTGCAGTTCCGTCCATGTGGGTGCGATACACAGAGCCCATGCCACTGCCTCCCACGATGCATGCGGTGTTCCTGGATGTGATGGGGAACAGTGTGCATGTCCCGGTCATATCCGATGTCATGGCGATGTCGTTGATGGTGTGGTTACAGTTGCCGGTCGTTTGGTATGGCTGTTGTGGTGGTGACTAGCCAGTCCGTGCGGAAGCTAAGCATGGGTGCGGGGTTGGACATCATAGGTCACTCGGGGAACCTGCGTTGTGGTCCGACAAATTGACAGGTTGTCAGGTATGCGATGCCGTCCAGCAGGGCTTCCATGTCATTGGTGGTGTACATGTTTGCCAGCCAATGTAGCGGATGGTGGCTGTCAAGGTGTTGTTCGTAAGTTGTCCCTTGGAGGACCATGATGGGGCATGCTGGGTGACATTCGATGTAGCTGTTCTCGATGATCCGTCGTGTGGAGGCACAGTGGTCCCATTTCAGTGCGGGTGCGATGTTGGCCACATACGCCATGCCCCCATAGGCAGAGCAGGCCCTGTCGTGTGCGTCCAGAGGGAGGAGTAGTGGTAGCAGGTCCGCCTTCAGACATGCCGGGTTGGAGAGGCATATCTCGACGGGATGCTGGTAGGGACACCTCCGACAGTAGAAGACGGGCATGACGCAGCTGAACAATGTGATGCGGTAAGTCAGTCGGTAACTTACGTTCAGCAGGGACAGGAGATCGCATCCCAATGTATGGAACAGTTGGTTTTGTACAGCTTGAGCTGTTCGGCGTAGTTGGGTAGGTGTGTTGCGGTTGCCATTTCGCAGCGGTGCGTTGTGGTGGCGTGCTCTGGCTGTGTGTGCAGTCTGCAATGTGCACGCTCCGAGGTTGCTGTGAGCTCTGTGTAGTCGTAGGGAGACAGGACTTGTGTTCTGTTTGCTTGTTTGGAGGACACGGGCCCTCTTCCCACATGCTTCTCAGACAGTTCAAGGTCAGTGATGTGTGACTCCTTCCAATTAACTTGCATGTGGCCGACATGGGGGAGTGTTTTCTTCTTTCTTCCCCGTCCGTTGTGTGCTTCTGTGATATGCGCTATCTGCCCTGTGGTCGGTCTCCTCGGCATGCCTGTGTTGGTCTATTCTTGGACAATGGCTGTATTCACCGGCTTCTGTCGTAGGGCTGTGGTTTCGGAGTTGGAATGGAAGGTCATTCAGTGCTGTCTGCTCTCCCTTGTGTGGGCGGCAGGCTGCCTTTCCGCTCTGCGTTGGGCCTTGTGTGTGAATGTTATTCTTGGGCCACCTGTTGTCGGTCCCCGGGCTCTTTGGTGTTCCGTTTTATATGTCTTGTTCATATGTGCAGGGTGGTATGGGTGTTTCAGTGTGGTACTGGCGTTCCTCTTCCCGAAGGGGCCCTGCTTCTCCTAGTTGGTGTTGCCGCCGCTGTGTGCTACGCCATGTTTGTTACACTGGGGTGTGTCCTGCTGTTGCGTGTCTTCACTGACATGTGTGCGTCGGTTGTGTGGCGTTGGGTGTTGTCCGTGAATTGGGCGTTGGGGACATGTCTGTGGCAGGCCTGTCACGTGTCATGTGCGTTCGGGGTGGGGCTGATGTGTGTGCTGCTTGGTTGTGTCCCTGTGTCTGTGTGCGACGCATGCATGGCGCTGCGGTTGGCCTCTGCGTTGTGCGCATGTGTGGCGGCGTCATCGCCGCTTTGGGGCCGTGACGGGGTGGTTGGTTCCTAGTCCCAGGTGGTGTGTACACATGTGGTACGCGATGTTACGATTTGGCCTGTGTGTCATATGTGGATGCAATGGTGGATGTGTAGTGTACACGCGCTGGTGGGGGTTGTCCGCTTTTTCTGCCCTTGCACTGTGTGCGCTGTTTGCGTGCACTTGTTGTGTGTGTGCCTACCTGCGTCTCCGCGGTACGTTGCGTCCTTGGTGGTGCATCAGCAGAAGCATGGGGAGGGCCTGCAGTGCTGGATTCATGCTCGGGGAGCCGCTTCTTCGTTGTCCGTGCTCGGCATCCGTGTTACCGCTTCGGTTTGTCGTACGGTATCTCTTGGCCGTGGGAGCCGTTTGTTTGCGGCATCGTAATTTATGCGCCGGGCGGGACGTGTTTCGTCGGACGGTGTGTGTCAGTTGAGCTGCGCCGCTACGTGTACGGGCGCACTTTGATGGCGGACGGTGTTGCTGGCTTGCCGGCGGTGTTTGGCCTACTTTTCGCATCGTAATTGGACGGGCGTGTGGACTGCTGCGTGCCGGCGGTAACTGGTGCTTTTTGCATCCGCCAGCACGGCGGTGGTGCTTCCGCCCGCCATCGTAATGTGCCCCTAAATTATTAATTAATACATTATTAATTTTTTTAATTTAAATTAAATTACTACCTACCCTATTCCCCTATAAACCCACAACCCGCTACGGAACTAATATATACAAAAATGATTAAACAATAGTAATTATTAAACACTAAATTATAAATTATTAATTAATTAATTGTTAATTTTTATAATGTAAATTAAATGACTTCCCACCCTATTCCCTATAAACCCACAACCCGCTACGGAACTAATATACGCAAAAATTATTAAACAATATTAATTATTAAACACTAAATTATTAATTAATTAATTATTAATTTTTATAATGTAAATTAAATTACTTCCCACCCTATTCCCCTATAAACCCACAACCCGCTACGGAACTAATATACACAAAAATTAATTCACATAAAATCCATTACCTTAAAAAAATTGTAACATACATTAAAAAATATTATATATTTTGAACACATATAGTAACATATAAAACAATAAAAAAAATCGATATTATAAAATTCGATATAATGACATTCGATATTACTTACCTATATGTCGATATTTTTTCCAACTATATTATGTCTTTTCTATATTCTGTCCTCTCGATATTTTGGACTCGATATTTTGTCCTTTCGATATAAAAAATTCGATATTTAGGGGTCGATTCCGATCTTGGTCGGAAGTCCTCCGATTCGGCTTTACCGGATCCGAGTCGGAGGCTTTGTTTCTGACCGAGTCGTACAGAGGTCCGGACGCCCAAGTACGATGCGAATGAACGCGAAATCACCGACCAACTCGTTTCCGGGTCCGAACCGCTCCGTACGACTCGGTCGCAGTCGAACCGTACCGCGCAATGGAGTCGATTCCCGACCGAGCCAGTACGATGCACGATTCGGACAGCCGGATCGAGTCGGAGTCTCCGGGACGAAAAAGCTCTGGGAAGCGGACTTCGGGGGTCCGCGCCGGACCCCCCTTCACCCGTAGCCGTATGAGTCGGACACAGGGGGGACCCATGGGTCCCCCTATACATGCGTGTATGGTGCGGATGGCACCAACGCGTACCCACTACAGGGGGCCCCCTTTTGCGCAACGTACCCATTGAGTCAATGGGAGCCCATGTACGCGTCGTACGACCGGCTCCCATTGACTTCAATGGGAGTCCGACCGAACCGAGTCCGGCAGCATACGGCCGCATCGTACTCACTCGGTCGGACTGCAGGGGTCCGGCTCGGTCGGAAATCAATCCGGATCCGGATCGGTCAGAGAGCTTTCCGACCCAGATCGGAATCGGCCCCTTAGTCTCTACACCATGAGAGTGTGCCAAGTTGTATAAGCACCACTGATCAACATATCGCTGACTAAAAAGACTGAATACACATAATCTTGAGGGTTATTATAACGTGCAAGCCTCTGAAATCTGAAGATGCTCCAGGTTGATGCAATGTGAATGTAAAATGGCCACCAGCTGTGCATGTAAAATGGCTGCCAATTGTCAACAATGAACTGATCTGATGAGTGAATACCAGTGACACAACCCCTTCTCTAACAGTCTACAGCTATAACCTTCAGAGGAACCGTGATCATTACCCTGACCGCAGAGACCGAGCAATATGGCTGATGCCCGGTGGAGCTGCCTAGACAGCTATAGAGGAGATCGGCTCTGGTTCACCCCCTCGGCCGTCACCTACCCAGCCGGACATTGGACATTGTTTTCCTCGTCTCTTTGCTGTGTCTCCTTCCCCCCCCCTCCCACCGTGTAACATTGTTTTTTTGTTTTTTTTTATATGTCGTTGTACTGTGTAACCCTGTAACTGATGTAATTTGTAACTTGTAACTCACTTCTCCTCATGTAAAGCGCTCTGATACCTCCGGGTCTAGCCAGCACTATATAAAACTCTTCAAATAAATAAATAAATAAGATGTATACCTGTGTTTTATACATCACAGGCTTATACAAAGTAGCCTATTCACTAATCCCTCTGCCAACATGTCTTAAACCTCACTTTTATGTTGCAGCTTCACCATTCTACTACTACTCAGAGTGTTGGACCTAGCCAAATACAAAGCAGCAACCATTCACATTTCTCTCTTGTAAGTCTCACTATATTCCTGAAAGCATGTATGCATGTCTGTGTACCTTTCGCTAGTGCCATCATATATAAAATAAACATACAAATAGATGTATTCCTGTGTTTTATACATCTAGCATCTTCAGATGGATAACACATATCAGAATACATGTGTAAATACAGACATGCGTCAGTCACAAGACTATGCAGACCTTAAAACTTCATAGACTGCACTTCCCATTTCACAAAGACACCGAAAATTATGCGATGTTTTTCAAGTGTAGCTTTCCACACACTCATACAGAGTAGCGTAATCACAAATCTCTCTGCCAACATATCTTAAACCACACTTTTGAGCTGCAGCTCCACCATTCTACTACTGCTGAGAGTGTTGGACCGAGCCAAATACAAAGCAGCAACCATTTACATTTCTCTCTTGTAAGTCTCACTATATTCCTGAAAGCATGTATGCATGTCTGTGTACCTTTCGCTAGTGCCATCATATATAAAATAAACATACAAATAGATGTATACCTGTGTTTTATACGTCTAGCATCTTCAGATGGATAACACTTATCAGAATACATGTGTAAGTAGAGTCATACCCCAGTCACAAGACCATGCAGACCTTAAAATTTCAGAGACTGCACTTCCCATTTCAAAAAGACACAGAAAATGATACGGTGTATTTGAAGTGTACTTTTCCACACACTCATACAAAGTAGCGTGATCACTAATTCCTCTGCCAATATGTCTTAAACCTCACTTTTCTGCTGCAGATTCACCATTCTACTACTACTACTCAGAGTGTTGGGGCTTGCCAAATACAAAGCAGCAAACCTTCACATATCTCTGTTATAAGTCTCACGATATTCCTGAAAGCATGCATCTGTCTGTATCTTTTGCTAGTGACACCATATATAAAAGAAACATACAAATAGACATATACCTGTGTTTTATACGTCTACCATCTTCAAATGCATAGCATGTATGAGAATACATGTGCAAGGAGACACATACCTCAGTCACAAGACCATGCACACCGTAAAACTTCAGAGACTGCACTTCCCATTTCAAGCAAATACATAAAATGATGTGGTATATTTCAAGTGTACCTTTCCACAGACTCATACAAAGTAACCTAATCAGTAACTCCTCTATCAACATGTCTTAAACCTCAATTTTGTGCTGCTTCACCATTCTACTACTACTCAGGGTGTTGAGCCTAGCCAAATACAAAGCAGCAACCCTTCACATGTCTCTGTTGTAAGACTCACCATATTCATGAAAAGCATGCATGTATGTGTGTGTACCTTTTGCTAGTGACACCATATATAAAAGAAACATACAAATAGACATATACCTGTGTTTTAAATGTAAAGCATCTTGAAATGCATGACACATATGAGAATACATCTGCAAGTAGTGACATACCTCAATCACAAGACTATGCAGACCGTAAAACTTCACAGAACGCACTTCCCATTTCAAGCACACACCGGAAATGATGCGGCATATTTCAAGTGTACCTCTCTAGAGACTTATACAAAGTAGCCTAATCACTAATCCCTCATGTCAACATGTCTTAAACCTCACTTTTGTGCTGCAGCTTCACCATTCTAGTACTACTCATAGTGTTGGGCCTAGCCAAATACAAAGCAGCAACACCTGTCTTTTATACATTTTGCGTCTTCAAATGCATAAGACATATAAGAATACATGTGCAAGTAGAGACATACCTCAGTCACAAGTCCATGCACATTTTAAAACTTGACAGACTGCACTTCCAATTTGAAAGCGACACCTAAAATTATGCAGCGTACTTCAATTGTACATTTCCACACACTCATACAAACTACCATAATCGCTAATCAATCTACCAATGTACACATATTGCTATGCACAATCTATTTCAATCATCATTTCAGTACAATAAAACTAACTACCATACACATCTCTACATTTCATAACATATTTCAAACATCACAGTTCTCAAATAATTTCAAAAGTTTGAAAATAAAGCTTTTCAAATATAAAAATATCACTACAAAGAGTAAAGCCCCACTACATAATACACCTCACAAATTTGTAACTCACCTTTCAAATAGTATTGCAGAATATGAAATATCAGAAACTCATAAGATTTTCTTTTGCACACAATAAATGTAATGCACCACTCTCAACAAGGTAAAACCAGTAATGGCAAACTTTCCCTCTCTTTCTGCACATAAATAAATGTAAGTAACAAATCAAATTGCTTCCTACATCATTTCAAATTGTGAAACACATTTCCATTGGTTACACATATTAATCCTTTCTAACTGTCTTCTTAAACTGCCCAAACTGGTTATGTAATTCTCTGGAGTCGCGACTCCACCGCGGTGCCACAGTGTAGCATTGCGATGGAGCCGCGAACCCTTACGGGAGTTCAAAAACCTATTTCTAATAATACTAGTATTATTTTTTAACAACACATTACTTCTAAACATACTATTGTTTTGGGAAAACTTAATTTAGTAGCATATCACTTTTATATGAGTTATCATTTCACAATTTAAATTCACAGTTAAGTTTCAACCCTGCCCCCATTCTGCTTAATCCCAGTTTCCATAGTAACAATTTCTGCAACATTCAACTGTATCATATCTACTGTACCTTTCAAACATTTTTTTAATAACCAATAAGAAACATGCTTCTTCAGGAAAGTAACATGCATCCTATTTTTGAGTGCACAATGTTAATGAACAGCCAATCACTTATCGGCTTTTTCAAAAACATTTTAGATACCTCTCATTCTACCAACTGACTACCTCAGCTACAGACATCTTTTCTTTACTTCCAGACATCCCTTCAAGATGCTTACAGTATGGATTGTAGGGCACAGCTATGTGTTCTGGTGCAAAAGGTATGCTGAACACAGAGGTATTGACAAAGACCTAGCTTTGCAAAATGTGGATATTAAATGTATTGCACAGAGAGGATTAAAGTGGCCCCTATTGATGCCTTTGGTTAAAACCTTTTTGCATCTCCAACCCCCTGACTGTGTTGGCAATGACCTAGGCACATTGACTGGAGTAGGACTGGAAATTCTCATGAAGGATACCTTTGCACAATTGATGTTGCTTTTGCCTCAAACTGTCTTTGTATACTCTAATATATGCCAAAGACAGAAATGGAAGTGGTCAAATCAATTCTGTCCACAGATTGAGAAAGCTAGAAAGAATGTCAATAAAGCTGTTTCTGCTTACCTCAGAGACCATAGGATGGGCTCCATCTATAACAAAAATCTACGTTTTGAGATGGATGACATCTATAGAAGTGATGAAGTACACTTCACAGATCAAGAGAATAGAGTCTTTCTCAACAACCTTAAGCTGTGCATCCGCACTTACATGTAGCTACAACAAACTCATAATGAAAACAAGGCCTCTTTTTAGAGCCACCCTATAACTCAATAGTGAATCTTATTTATTTTTTAACATACATATTTTTTAAAAATATTTTCAGGGTTCGTGAACCCGTCGCAAATCCACAAAACAAAAGCACAAATTCAATGTACTACAACACAATACACTTTTCAAGTTTAATTTTTATCTTTTTTATATTATTACTAACTCTATCAAATTTAATGTCATTATTAAGTTCAATCTCATAGGGGGCATGGCTAACCAGCCAAGATGGCGTACGCACTCTAACGAGGCTCCGTCTCTCGGCCCGTGAATTCGTCATTTCTCCTGCGCAACGTTGCACTTACCGCCACTGACTTCGGCCCGTTTGGTCGGCGGTGCTTTGGTGTATGTGCACAGTGAATTTGGTGGCATCGGAAGCTGTTCTGGCTGTTCTGTTAGACGGTCTCAACTGGCACTCGCGGCCATCTGGTTGCACCTGCAATGGCATATGTCTGTCCGCACAAATAAACTAGTGGTGCTCTCCCCCCATGGCATGGGCAGACACTAACTACGGATTTTCATATAGTCTCCACCACAAGTGACCTCTGCCTCATGGCGCAATGGGCAAATCACGCACGGGTATGGGTGTGCCCTCCACGAGATCGATGTCGGGCCCTGCGCACTCTGATCAAGAGTCCGAGACATCGGACGCACCAAGGCACACCAGCCTGGAATTGAAGATAGACTCTGTGTTACAAGCGGTGACTCAAATTGGTGAAGCACTGACGCAAACCCACACCTCCTTGGAAGGCCGCATTGATAAGGTCACATCAGATTTCATGCTCCTACATGCCGATCATCGCAAATTGACGGGGAGAGTTGCCGACATGGAAAAAGAAATTCAAGAGATCGCCCCGGCGGCCAAGGAGACGACTTCGGAGCTCCGTGTCCTCACGGCCCGGCTTCACTCACTGGAGTGCAGGATGGACGATGCGGAAGGCCGCTCCCGGCGAAATAATGTGCGCGTCGTGGGTCTGCCTGAAGGCACGGAAGGCGAAGATGCAGTGGCCTACACCGAAACCAAGCTACAAACCCTGTTGCCTGCAGGAGTACTTTCCGCTTTCTTTGCAGTGGAGAGGGCGCACAGAGTGCCCTCAAATCGCCCGTCACTGGGGGCTGGGCCACATCCGTTCCTGTTTCACCTCATGAATGTTAAGGACAGAGACACAGTACTCCGTGAAATCAGAAAGCTGGGCCCGGTTACAGTGGACAATGCACAGGTACTTTTCTTTCCGGATTATGCCCTGGTAGTGCAGCGACAACGGAGCACCTTCCTTGCAGCCAAGCGCCGGCTCCGGGATTTGAATCTGAAGTACTCCCTCATCTTCCCGGTCCGACTGAGAGTAGTGGCGGATGGTACCGCGCACTTTTTCAACAAGGCAGAGGACGTCTGGGACTGGCTGGAAACCAAGGGACACCACACTTCACCGGGCGACCGGCAGAGCGCTATGGGACAACGGGGGTGCTCGAGGAGGTCGCCGCACCGGACGCCAGAGACGAGCTACGGCAACACAAGTGCAGCCGGCGGGTGCCTCCGATCGTGAGCAGGTGCTGCGGGAGCGGCGAAATGTATTGCAGGCAGTATCAGACATGGGAGAATGGCGAAACAACACAGATGCGGATGTCTCTTCCGATCACTCGCTAAGTGACGGCAACTCACAAACTGTGTGGCCGACTCATGAGGACTCGCAGTCACTTCCGATTGTAACACCCCAGACTGCGGATGAATTGGTGGAACGGCAAAGTGTGAATCATGGACATGCAAGTATAAGATTACAGGAACATTTATTTATTGTTGTGTTATTCATGTGGTCCCCGCATATAACCTGCACTTATTCTTCGTTAACATGCTGCAAGAAACGAGACCTACGCTCAGGCTAGCGTAGAGATCCGTGCGATCCGCATTACACCACGCTGGCACGTTGCGCAAACTACACATGCATACACACAGGGCCTGAGTCCGCCTACCCCATCCACTGTAGGATCTAGCCCGCCCCTCTTTTTAGTAAGATGCACACGGCGAACATGGCCGTGAGTTGCTGTATGGCATTGTTGTTGGTTTGGGCAGATGCATGTTGTTGCTCCGCTCTCTCCCAGTTGAGCCGTCAGAAGCTCTTTCCCGTACACTCAATTTGAGTTAAGATACCCATATACCTACCGGCACTGCCGATACCTGATACCTCTGGCAATAACCAGAGTCTCACCGTCCACACTTCTCGCTGGCACTGACACGCTCATGTATCCTTGGATCTTTCTCTCCTGCTCCGCTACCACACAGTACCTACTACACTACTACTCCACGCCACCTGTGATGCATAGTCCGCATGTCACACCGTCTTTGCAACGTGCCCCATGCCGCACACTAACGTAATAACTTGGAATGTCAGGGGAATTCACACGCCAGCGAGTAGATATGCGATATATGCCTATTTGAAGCGTCATGCTGCACACATTGCGTTTCTACAGGAAACACACATTTCTCAGCCGGAAATTTGCAAATTGCAGCAAAGATGGAGAGGCCAACTATTCGCCATAGGGTATTCAGCTTATGCGAGGGGGGCTCTGATATGGGTGTGACCTGGGAACCACTTCGATTCCGAAGAGACGTTAATAGACGCATGCGGCAGGTATGTGTTTACCGGCTCAATGGTCAGAAGGTGGTGCTCGGTTCCATATACGCCCCAAACGTGGAACAAGCCCCTTTCTGGCGCACACTCACAGGTCTACTGTCTCGCTGGTGCGATGTCCCTTGGCTGCTGGGCGGCGATTTTAATTCTGTTCTTGACATGACACATGATAGATCATTCCCGCCACTTCCACAAACAGCAGCGACCTCCAATGCTAGGCATCTGGGAGACTGGTTAGCCCATTGGGGCCTGGCAGATGTGTGGCGAGCCCTCCACCCACGGTAGCAACTATACTCATACTACTCACATCCGCATGGGTTACATGACCATATCGACCGGTTTGTTGCAAGAGCTGCGCTTCTGGAGAAGTGCACTATGGTCATTTATTTAGGGAAAACACACTCTGACCATAATCCACATATCATGACACTGCAGGGGGACGACGATGGGCCTCTAAGCCACGTTTGGCAGCTGCAGCCTCTAGCACTGGAGGATCCCCCGTTTAGAGAGGTGGTGGCCACTGCGCTAGACGATTACTTTGGGCACAATGAGGGATCGGTCGCAGATGTTGGGGTCCTGTGGGATGCTGGGAAGGCAGTGGTCAGAGGACACTGCATGGGACTGAGTTGGTGCCTTCGGAAACAGTTAGACGATGAAGTTAAGCGTATAGAGGATGACCTGACACGCCTTTAAGCTAGACTTACACAGGACACTGCTGTGCAGCCAGTTATAGATGAGCGTCGACTACAGCACGCTACGGTGCTAGAACGCCTGGGATGCCTAAATTACGCGTCTCATGCTCCGCTCGCTCATTCAGCGGTGGATAGGGTGGGTAGACTACTAGCGCGCATGATCCGACAGGAACATGCCCACACATCAATTTTACAGCTATGCTTCGCGGATGGACCGCTGCTCACTACGCAGCGGGACATTCACGACGAGTTTACCGCACACTACGCCAGGGTCTACCAATCAACGCACCACGCAACACCTGCCGACATGGAGTCCTTTCTTGCACGGATGAGCAGCGTGCTGAATTGAATGAGCCGCTTACATTATTGGAAGTGCGGGATTCCATCTCCTCGCTTGCTACCGGCAAAGCGCCTGGACCGGATGGATATCCGGCTGAATACTATAAAGCGTATCACCAAACTATAGCACCGCGACTGCTTGCAGTATATCAGGATGCACAGGAGACTGGCAGGTTGCCGGATACCTTGTGTGAATCCTTACTGGTATCCCTTCCCAAGCCTCACAAAGATACAGAACTGATCGGCTCCTACCGGCCGCTAGCGCTCCTTAATACTGATTACAAAGTATTGGTGAAAATACTGGCGACCAGACTAGCCCCGTTGGTGCCTCAGTTAGTCCATGTAGATCAGAACGGATTTGTGCCGGCTCGCAGCACGTCGCTGAACTTGCGCCGTTTTTTTAGAGTGGCGCATTACTCGAAGGTCAATTGGCCACACGCTGGATGTTTGGTCTTAGACCTAGAGAAGGCCTTTGACACCGAGTGGGGATTTTTATTTGCGGTGTTGCAAAGGTATGACCTCGGTGCTGAGTTTTTGAGCCTCGTCAAGCTGTTATATACGAATCCGACAGCCAAAGTTAGGACAGGTCGATATATCTCGCAACAAATCCCCATCGGACGTGGCACAAGGCAGGGCTGCCCACTCTCTCCCCTGCTGTTTGCGCTGGCGGTCGAACCACTGGCGGAGGCGCTCCGTGACACTCAAGCCGAATGGGGGATCCCTTTAGGAGATGACATGCATGCGTTATCGCTGTATGCTGATGGCCTACTCATCTACCTTAGAGATGTCGGGCAGTCTTGCGCGTCGATCGAGCATACATTAGATCACTATGCCTTAGTGTCCGGGCTGAAAGTGAACTGGGATAAGTCCTGTCTATATTAATTTGTGGAATCTACACAGACCCATACTTAATTATTAGTGGTAAACCAGTGCACTGGCAAACGTCGGCGTTCCGATATCTTGGAGTCCATATATACCGCGAACAGCCGGATCTCCTAGAGGGCAACCTGACGCGTGCCATCTCAGCATTGCGGGCGGAAATGACCTTCTGGAAAACCCTGCCGCTGGCATTCATGGGCAGGATTGCGTTAATAAAAATGGTGGTCTTACCATGTTTACTTTACCACTTCATGAATTTACCGCTCTACCTTAGGCCACCACTGTTCAGGGACCTAGAGTCGGACATACGGCAATTTATCTGGCATGGTTCACGTAGCAGGGTAGCGATGGTTAAAATTTACCCATCGACCACTAAGGGAGGCCTATCGCTGCCCAATATGGAAAATTACTACCTGGCGGCACAGCTCCAGTGGGTGGCGCGCTGGCTCAGTGCACGGAACCTTGGGGACACGGCGACACAGACACCCGGGTATACCCAGCCCCAGATAGTGGCGCTCTTCCACCCTAACAGGAAGGGAGGCCCACCTATGCAGCTGCTGTTAAAAGTGGTTTATTAGTGCTATCGCTGCTGCCTCTACCTCACGCACCAGCTTGTACCATATGCACCATCCCTGCCTATACTAGGCACCCCCAGAAGACATCGGGCGATATCCAGCGCGGAACTCACACAGTGGGAAGAGGTGGGCATACTAACAATAGGAGACTTATACAATGACGGACTACTTGTCCCCTTCGCAGAATTAGTAGAGAGCTCTGGCCTACCACAGAGCCAGTTCCTCCTTCACACCGCAGAGACCCGTACACTGGGCATACAATGGGGGAATGTAGCACAGGAACCTGCCACACATCTTACCATACAATATCTACATGAGCTGGGGACTGGTCGCCACCTCACCAAATGGTTTGCGGAATCGCTCAGGGCTCACACGGCGCCACCACTGCTCTTTTTACGCGCACGCTGGGATGCTGACCTCCAAAGACCCACCACAGACCGTGAATGGGGCTACATGCTTGAGGGCCCCACACGAATTCCCCGTAACGTGCGATTCCGGCTCATTCAGTATTATATATTGCACAGGGCCTACCTCACGCCGGCAAAAATAAACAAATATTTTAATCGTGCAGACGCCAAATGTGCCAGATGTAACGAATTAGGGGCGGACCTCCTGCATACGTTGTGGCACTGCACGGCAATACGGCCGTATTGGGGTGGAGTCACTAGGAGACTAACTCAATGCACAGAGCGAACGCTGGACTGGACATGGAAGGTATGCATCCTAGGTCTTTATCACAGATCTAAGAGGCATAAGGTGACGTCCAGATATATAGACCTAGGCCTCATAGTGGCTAAGCGATTGCTCACGCGCCGCTGGAAGTCCCCTGACCCACCAGTAGCTAAGACCTGGTATCACTTCCTCCTGTGCTGGGCGTAGGCGGAGAGCATTGCGCTCTGCCGCGAGGACACGATTGGGCTGCGTAGGCAGCCACTAGCACCAGCGTGGGACCAAATATTGATGGATTTTCATAGGGCAGAGCAAGATTCAGATATAACTGACACAGCAACAAGTGACGACGAACACATAGCACCACAAATGGTGCCCCTTTACGTCCACTAGGGCGCAGGCACAGCGCGCCTGACTGCTGATAACCCCTGACACTTAACATTGCACACCAATATAACGGGGGAATTTCACGGGTTTTGTACGAGTGAAATGTCCAACTAACTATAACTGTCCCTAAAACCTATGGTTTTTTCAGTGAATTTCTAAGGTTTTTTAAATGCTAATTTCTAACTATAACGTGCCTGAAACCTATGGTTTTTTCAGTGAATTTCAAAGGTTTTTTAAATGCTAATTTCTAACTATAACGTGCCCAAAACCTATGGTTTTTAAGTGAATTTCAAAGGTTTTTTAAATGCTAGTTTCTAACTATGCCTACAGAGGTAGAACATGTGAAGAAAGAAGAAAAACGCACAGAAAGAAGCAAAAGAAATGCAGAAAGAAGCAACAGAAGTCCACAAAGACGAAGAAAAGTGCAGGAAGAAGCAAAAGATGTGCAGAAAGAACCAACAGAGGAGCAGAAAGAGGCCTTGTTGCAAAATCATCCTGTGACCACAACTTTTTCAGACGGGTACTGGTGGTAACTGACTCTGACTAACCAGAGCCAATGCTATGCTAAAAGACACTTAGAATACAGTGAAAACACCTACATACACTACGGAACACTATGCGTTGGGGTACCCCTGTGATTAGCATGACCTCCTCTGTAAGTCCCTAGTACATAATAGGGCAGGGGGATTAAAACTACCTCTTAAAACGCGCTACGGGGCGCGTTTGCACAGTGGTGAAGGGGGGGGCCTGAGGTGACATGTGTGCAAACACGCCCCGTGGCGCGTTTTAAGTTGCGGGATTAAGTCCCCTTGAATCCTGAGGGTCCCTGGGGCCCAACTAGCCCACCAGGTACCTCCAGTAAGCACCACAGAGCTGCGTTGCAGAGAGGTTTTAAAAAGGGGCGTGGCCTCGGATCACCTCTCTGCAACGCAGCGCAGTGGCGCTTACTGGAAGCACCTGCTGGGCTAGTTGGCCCCCAGGGTCCCTCAGGATTGAAGGGGAATTATGTACCCAACTTAAAACGCGCCACAGGGCGTGTTTGCACATGTCACCTCAGGCCCCGTCCCCTCCCTTCACCACTGTGCTTTTCCATAAGGGGAGCTGCATGTCAGCAGCTCCCCTTATGGAAAAGCAAAGCCGGCTCCCGCAGGACACGGGGAGCCGGCGGGACCGTGCGGGGATTGGGGACCCCCCCACGGTCCCCAACAAGTGGCCAGGCCCCGGGGGATGGGGTCCCCGGGGCCTTAAATGGCCTGAGGAGGGGGGCCACGCAGCCCCCCTCCGAATAGTTTATTAAAAAAAAAACAGTGGGCATGCCCTGGGGGATGGGGTCCCCGGGGCCAATAGGGGCCCAGGGAAGGGGGGCCACGCGGCCCCCTTCCCGTTTTTTTTCGTTTAAAAAAAAAAAAGTACATGCTGAGGCCCCGGGGGATGGGGTCCCCGGGGCCAAAAGTGGCCAAGGGAATGGGGGCCACGCAGCCCCCCTCCCATAAAAAAAAAAAAAATAAGAACAAAAAAAAAAACTAGCAGCGTGCCGGAGGCCCCGCCCCCTCCCTGCAGCAGTCTGCAAACGCGCCCCCTGGCGCGTTTTAAGAAGGGGAAGTAATTCCCTTTGAATACTGGGGGTCCCTGGAGGCCAACTAGCCCACCAGGAACCTCCAGTATGCGCCAGGGAGCTGTGTTGCAGAGACGTGTACAGAGGCCACGCCCCTTTTTAACCTCTCTGCAACGCAGCTCTGTGGCGCTTTTTGGAGGTACATGGTGGGCTACTTGGCCCCCAGGGACCCTCAGTATTCAAGGGGACTTAATCCCCCAACTTAAAACGCGCCACGGGGCGCGTTTGCACAGTGGTGAAGGGAGGGGGCGGGGCTTCAGGTGACATGTGTGCAAACAGGCCCCGTGGCACGTTTTAAGATGGGGAATTAAATCCTCTTCAATCCTGAGGGTCCCTGGGGGCCAACTAGCCCACCAGGTACGTCCAGAAAGCGCCACAGAGCTGCTTTGCAGAGAGGTGTAAAAAGGGGCATGGCCTCTGAACACCTCTCTGCAACGCAGCTCCCTGGCGCATACTGGAGGTACAGGTTGGGCTAGTTGGACCACAGGGACCCTCATGATTCAAGGGGACTTAATTCCCCAACTTAAAACGCGCCACGGGGCGCGTTTGCACAGTGGTGAAGGGAGTGGGCGGGGCACGTTATAGTTAGAAATTAGCATTTAAAAAACCTTTGAAATTCACTTAAAAACCATAGGTTTCAGGCACGTTATAGGTTTCAGAGACATTACAGTTAGAAATTAGCATTTAAAAAACCTTTGAAATTCACTGAAAAACCATAGGTTTTAGGGACAGTTATAGTTAGTTGGACATTGCACTCGTACAAAACCCGTGAAATTCCCCCGTTATAGTTAGTTAAGGTAACTATAACTCGCGCCCGCAATGCACTGCTGATGACGTCACATATTACATCACTCATGACATGGTCAGTGACATCACTGATGACATCACTGAAGAATGTGCTAGTATTTGTATGAGTAAGTGAGTTGGTGTGTGTATAACTGTATAGGTGAGTAAATGGGTGTGTGCTTAATTTTTGCATAACTGACTAGGTGTGTGAGTACCTCTATGGATGAGTGGCGGTGTGTGAGTGTTTATATAGGTGTATGAGTGCATATAATAGTCCTGTACTGAGTGACTATAAGTATGAGTGACTGTACGGGTGAGTGAGTAGATGTGTGTGTGTAGACATAAGAATCAGTGAGCGTGTATATAGTAATTGGTGTTGGAGTGTCTATGGTTTTGACAATGGCAGTCTGTAATTTACAGTGGGTGTATCAAAAGTTATATTAGGGTGTGAGAAGATGCATCAAATTATCACATGGATGATGTCATCAGTGATGTCATCAGTTATGTCATTTGAGATGTCATCAGTGATGTCATCAGTGATGTCACTGACCATGTCATGAGTGATGTAATATGTGACGTCATCAGCAGTGCATTGCGGGGGCGCGAGTTATAGTTACCTGAACTAACTATAACGGGGGAATTTCACAGGTTTTGTACGAGTGCAATGTCCAACTAACTATAACTGTCCCTAAAACCTATGGTTTTTTCAGTGAATATATATATATATATATATTCACTGAAAAAACCATAAGTTTCAGGGACGTTATAGTTAGAAATTAGCATTTAAAAAACATTGAAATTCACTGAAAAAACCATAGGTTTCAGGCATGTTATAGTTAGAAATTAGCATTTAAAAAACCTTTGAAATTCACTGAAAAAACCATAGGTTTCAGGGACGTTATAGTTAGTTGGACATTTCACTCGTACAAAACCATAGAAATTCCGCCGTTATAGTTAGTTCAGCTAACTATAACTCGCGCCCCCGCAATGCACTGCTGATGATGTCACATATTACATCATTCATGACATGGTCAGTGACATCACTAATGACATCTCAAATGACATCACTGATGACATCATCCAGTGACTGTGTGTTTCATTAAAGTTTAAATATGTATTATATATATGCCAAGGTGTATTGAAGAATGAGTGGGTGTATAAGTGTCTGGATCGAGGATTTAGTAGGTGCGTGACTGACTGTTTAAGTGAGTGATTACATGTGTCTTACTGAATGCATGGGTTAGTGACTAAACTGTGTGAATGTCTGTATCAGTCTGTCTGTTGTTGTAAAAGCTGCAGCATGGGTTGGTCAGTAGCTACATGAGTGTCTATATGGGTTATCGATTGGTTGCCTGAGTATTTGTATGGGTGCCTGAGTGTGTGGGTGGGTGCGTGGGAGGTGTGTGACTCTGTGCATAGATGTTTGAGTGGTTGATTCAATGGGTGTATGGGCTCAAGAGTGCATGTGGAAACAGATGTATGGGTGGGTGAGTGTGTGTATGGGTGTGTTGGTGAGTGAATGGATGTCTCAGTGGTATATGTCCAAGTAACTACATATGCAAAAGGCAGTGTTTGTGAGAGTTGGAGTATATAAATGACTATACGTGAGAGTCAGTGATTGTGAGAGTGGCTGTATGGATGAGTGTGTACTTGTATCAGTCATTGTATAAGAGAGTAAGTATGCGTTTGTTTCTGTTTGAATGAGTGATGTGGTGTGTGTATAACTAGTAAATGGAAGTGTGATTGATTCTTTGCATGACTGACTAGGTGGTGAGTAACTCTGGATGAGTGGTGGTGTGTGAGTGTCTGTATAGGTATATGAGTGCATATGATAGTGTTGTATTGATGAGTGACTGCATGTATGAGTAATTGTATGGGTGAATGAGTGGATGTGTGTGTAGACCTAGCAATCAGTGAGTGCGTATGTAGTAACTGGTATTGGTGTGTCGATGGTTTGGAAAATGGTAGTCTGTATTCTACAGTGGGTGTATCAAAGGTTATATTAGAGTGTGAGGAGGTGCATCAGATTTTCACGTGGATGATGTCATCAGTGATGTCATCACTGATGTTATTTGAGATGGCATCAGTGATGTCATCAGTGATGTCACTGACCATGTCATGAATGATGTAATATGTGACGTCATCAGCAGTGCATTGCGGGGGGCGCGAGTCATAGTTAGCTGAACTAACTATAACGGCGGAATTTCTATGGATTTGTACGAGTGAAATGTCCAACTAACTATAACGTCCCTGAAACCTATGGTTTTTTCAGTGAATTTCTAAGGTTTTTTAAATGCTAATTTCTAACTATAACGTGCCTGAAACCTATGGTTTTTTCAGTGAATTTCAATGGTTGTTTAAATGCTAATTTCTAACTATAACGTCCCTGAAACCTATGGTTTTTTCAGTGAATTTCAAAGGTTTTTTAAATGCTAATTTCTAACTATAACATAGCAATCGCGTTTGCAGGGTGGTGGAGAAAGGTGAGCGTGGCCTTCAAACACCTTTTAGCACTCCTACTGTGTGGGATTTAGCGGAAGTAACAGAAGGGATAGTTAGCCCCCAACGTCAACCTTGGGGGCCAACTACCCCTTTTATTACCTCCAGTAAGTCCCACACAGCAGGATTGCTAACTTGTTATATCAGGCCCCACCCCTCCCTGCAGCACTCTGCAAACGCGCCCCCTGGTGCGTACTAAGTTGGGGGATTAAGTCCCCTTGAATCTTGAGGGTCCCTGGGGGCCAACTAGGCCACCAGGTACCTCCATTAAGCACCACAGAGAGAGAGACTGACTATTGGTGATGCCCAATGCTTGTTTTTTATTTTTTATTCCGGATTCACGCACCCAGCGTGAATTCGGACGTTTTAAAAATGTTTTTGGGCTGGGGTCCTTGTGGGACCGCCTGAGCAGGCCTAGGGGTCAGGGTGTTCCTACCCTGCCCCCTTTCTTGTTTTTCATCTTTGTTTAACTGTTTTCTTATGACTCTGGTTCAACCTAGTCCCAAGATGGCTGCCAGCATTTCCTGGATGAAGTGCTGACAGCCAATCAGATTTCACGATGACATGTGTGGTTTGGCTCCGCCCAGATATCGATATTTCTTTTTCCTTTCTTTTTCCTTTAATATTTCAAACACTACTGAGCGGATTTACATCATTTAAAAAAAAGGGCTCTTTCTGAACCAAGGGCTACCTTTTTTCCAAATTTGGTGTAATTCCGTTCAGCAGTTCAGGCTGTAGCTTTGTCTAAAGTTTCCTTTGGAACTTAACATGGGGAAAACGTGTTTTGGGACCCCCCTTTGTTCTCGGCCCCCGCTTGACGAATCACTCCGAAACTTTCAAGACAGGAGCTGACCGGAGCGCCCCATTAGTTTTGAAAATTTCGCAAAGATTCGTCAACCGGCGCCAAAGTTATTGGGAAAAGAAAAACGCTTTTTGAATAAAAACGAGGTCTTAACTATAACTACCTACTGCCAGTAGGTAATATATATATATATATATATATATATATATATTTATATATATATATATATATATATATATATATATATATATATATATATATATATATATATATATATATATATATATATATATATACATATTCAAGTGCATATCACGCACAAAACAGGAACGGACTCCGATATTTTGCTGTGCTTGAAGTTAGAAGTTTATTTTTCTCGTGCTGCCCATGACGCGTTTTGGCCACGTCCTGTGGGCTTGATCACATGACTACGCTACATTTGCAAATTCATTAAATGGTGGAAATCACACCATGTGACACGTGGCATCACTACTAGACATGGAAAACAGACTGTCATAATATACTTATACAACATGTGTCGAAATGCCATTCAGTAATTACAATCTCATATTACTCGAGGGAAATATAAATAACTGTATAAATACATATATATCGATTCATAAATATAACCAAATCAACAATAAATGTGCAAACGATTCAATCATAATTATTACGTCAAAATTTGACAATACGAGATTTCATATCATTTTTGATACAGAATATCCGAAAAAAGTATCAGGGTAAAATACATTATGATACTAAAATATATATACATTTTATACTGATTAGTATATAGAGATATAGATGTGCTTATGTATGTCTGTATCTATCACCATTATAAAAAACGGAGCTCATTTGATAGACTGTTGCATAATGTCTCACCAGGATACTTCTACTTAAATGCTAGTTATTGAGACATATCAGTAAATTCCAATATAAAGTCGTATTGCACATAATCCCTCTTTAAAGTGCAGTAATAATATTCCATGCTAAAGTGCTAAAGTGCTTAAAGTGCAACGTGTAAAAAGTGCTACAATTAAAGTGCTTTACATGATGTGATGCTGTGGCTTCACAAATGTGAGGTCCAGCAAGTCAAAAACTAATCCTAAAGGCACATAGCAGCTGAAAAAGAAATATATACAACAAAATATATGCCATGTTGAGCCCACAACAATTTACTTGTATGACCATAAGAATACGCACATCATTGGCCAAAGCAAGGGTATAGAAACCAGAATACGAGACTTTCTTACAAAAATATTGTCATAATAAATTGTGCCCTGACCCCCTAGGCCTAGGCCTAGGCAAAGGCCTGCTCAGGGGGTCCCACAGGGACCCCCAGTCCCAAAAAAAGCATCTTTTTAAAAAAAAAAATAGGCCGGAGTCGCGCTGGGTGCGCGAATCCGGAAGAATTTTTTTTTTTAAATGAAGTGCGGTCTCCCGCACTTTGTTTTCTTAAAGCCCCCGGGCGGGCCAGGTCCCGGGGGCAATATTTAATAATGGTGTGGGGGTTGCCACCTCCCCGGGGCGATCCTTATTCAAATGCGGGGGGGCTCGCAGCCCCCCCGCAGCCCCGGGGACCACCACCTCCCCAGGGCTTTATTTTATAATATTTAATAAAAAGCGTGGGGGGGCTCTTGCCCCCCCATGCAGCCACTGGGACCGCCACCTCCCCAGGGCTTTAATCATTAAGTGTGGGGGCATCGTGGCCCCCACAGCCCCGGGGACCGCCACCTCCCAGGGGCTTTTTTTTTAAATTAAAGGTGTGGTGGGGGCTCCTGCCCCCCACACTGCCCCGGGGACCACCACCTCCCCGGGGCACTAATTATTTAAATAGGGGGGTCCGTTGCGGACCCCCGGGCCCCGGGGACCACCACCTCCCTGGGGCTTCAAACAGTTGGGAAGGGGCCATGCAGCCCCCCCCCCTCCTGGAGCCCTCGAGGGTCCTTGGGACCGCCACCCCCCAGGGCCAGCTCCTGCAATGTCCAGGGGTGCCTACCCCCGGGACATTGCCATTTTCTATGGCAGGGCGGGAGCACGGCTCCCACCCTGTCATAGCAAACTCTGCTTTGCTTCTTGGAAGTGAGAGCAGGAAACCTGCTCTCGCTTCCAAGAAGCAAAGCAGAATTGTTTTCAGGCAAGGGGAGCTGCATGTTAGCAGCTCCCCTTGCCCAAAAGCAATGCCGGCTCCCGCAGGAGGAGGGGAGCCGGCAGGGACCGTGGGGGCATTGGGGCTCCCCCATGGAACCCATCAAAGAGGCCGGCCCCGGAGGATGGGGTCCCCGGGGCCATAATTGGCCTTAGGAGGGTGGCCACGAGGTCCCCCTCCAAAAAAAACAAGGTGGCCAGGCCCTGGGGGATGGGGTCCCCGCGGCCAGAAGTGGCCATGTATGGGGCTTACTGAAGGTAACAGGAGGGCTAGTTGGCCCCCAGGGACCCTCAGGAGGAAAGGGGACTTCATCCCCCAACCAAGAGCGCGCCAGGAGGCGCGTTTGCAGAGTGGTGGAGAAAGGGGGCGTGGCCTGTGTCCACCTCTCAGCAATCCCACTGTGTGGGGCTTACTGGAGGTAAGAGGTAGGCTAGTTGGCCCCTAACCACCCCCAGCAGCGAAGGGGACTTCAATCCCCATCCAAGAGCATACCAGGGAGCACGTTTGCAGAGTGGTGGGCAAAGGGGGCATGGCCTGCTATGAGAACTTAGCAATCCTGCTGTGTGGGACTTACTGGAGGTAATAGGAGGGGTAGTTGGCCCCCAAGGATGTCCTTGGGGGCCAACTACCCCTCTTGTTACCTCCAGTAAGTCCCACACAGTGGGATTGCTAAGACGTCTTCGGAGGCCACGCCCCCTTTCTCCACCACTTTGCAAATGCACCTCCTGGCAGACTACGGGATGGGGGATGAAGTCCACTTTACTCCTGAGGGACTTTGGGTACCTCCTGTAAGTCCTACGCAGCGGAATTCCTGAGCGCTGGTCGGAAGCCCAGCACCCTTTCTCCACCACTCTGCAAACGTGACTACTAGTTAAAGAAACATTTGCAATGTAATAGGTTTCGCATTTGCGAGAGTTGGAGCTATTGGCGTTGTAAATGGAAAAGTGTTTTAATAATGTTTCTTGGAGTGGAGTGGATGTAGGTTATGTGTAGTGGAATTATGTGGTATGTTGTGCAGTGAAATTATGTGGATAGAAAGTATGTGGTGTTTAGTGTGTAGGAATAATGTAGAGTGGGTTTATGTGTTATGGAGAGTAATTGTGTGGTATGATAGTCTGTGTTGTGGAGTTGTAACCTCAGGGTTAGTCTTCCTCGTTTCCATAGAAGCTAAACTATGAACTCAATGAGACAAAAAAAAGAAGGAACCACTGAGGAGCACTACTGGACCTAGTCAGAGGATTGAGCAGGGCCACTGGAATTATGTGACTGTTTGGCTGCACCGACTTTTGCACAATTATACATTTACCGCATTTGCCACATAATCCATCATCTGCTGCATAATCTGCAGATCTGAACAAAAAAAACATTGTTTTAGCTCAAACGGCTCAAACGTTACCAAAAATGCAGCGACAAGTGTTACCGCGTGGTGGAAGGCCCTGTGCAAACCTAGAATGGTCACCTGTTACTTATTGCTAAATGTGGGTATTAAATTGGTACTAATGGTGTGTAAACCACTCTTGCTTCTTTCTGCGCCTCTCTTGCCTCTTTCTGCATTTCTGTTGCTTCTTTCTGCAAACCTCATACCTCTTTCACACCACTCTTCCCTCTTTCTGCACTTCTCTTGGTTCTTTCTACAACTCTGTTGCTTCTTTCAGCAATTCTCTTGCCTCTTTCTGCATTTCTCTTGCTTGTTTCTGCACCTCTCTTGCGTGTTTCTGCACCTCTGTTGCCTCCTTCTGCACCTCGCTTGCTTCTTTCTGCACCCCTCCTGCCTCTTTCTGCACTTCTCTTGCTTCTTTCTACACCTCTCTTGCCTCTTTCTGCTCCTCTCTTGCCTCTTTGTGCATTTCTCTAGCCTGTTTCTGCACTTCCCGTGCCTCTTTCTGAACCTCTCTTGCCTCTTTCTGCACCTCTCTTGCCTCTTTCTGCACCTCTCTTGCTTCTTTCTGCACCCTTCTTCCCTTTTTTGCATCCCTCTTGCCTCTTTCTGCTGTTCTCTTGCCATTTTCTGCACCTCTCTTGCCTCTTTCTGCACCTCACTTACCTCTTTCTGCACTTCTCTTCCTTCTTTCTGCACCCCTCCTGCCTCTTTCTGTACCTCTCTTGCCTCTTTGTGTACCTCTCCTACCTCTTTCTGAACTCCTCTTGCCTCTTTTTGCACCTCTGTTGTTTCATTCTGCACTTCTCTTGCTTCTTTCTGCATTCCTCTTGCCTCTTTCTGTACCCCATTCCCTCTTTCTGCACTTTTCCTGCCTGTTTCTGCACCTCTCTTGCCTCTTTCTGTACCTCTGATGGTCCTTTCTGCACTTCTCTTGCTCTTTCTGCACCCTTCGCGCCTCTTTCAGCACCTCTGTTGCTTCTTTCTGCACTTCTCTTCCTTCTTTCAGCACCCCTCCTGCCTCTTTCTGTACCTCTCATCCATCTTTGTGTACCTCTCCTACCTTTTTCTGCACCCCTCTGGCCTCTTTTTGCACCTCTGTTGGTTCTTTCTGTACTGCTTTTGCTTCTTTCTGCACCTCACTTGCCTCTTTCTGCACTTCTCTTGCTTCTTTCTACACCTCTGTTGCTTCTTTCAGCAATTCTCTTGCCTCTTTCTGCACTTCTCTTCCTTGTTTCTGCACCCCTCCTGCCTCTTTCTGTACATCTCTTGCCTCTTTGTGTACCTCTCCTAGCTCTTTCTGCACTCCTCTTGCCTCTTTTTGCACCTCTTTTGTTTCATTCTGCACTTATCTTGCTTCTTTCTGCATTCCTCTTGCCTCTTTCTGTACCCCGTTCCCTCTTTCTGCACTTTTCCTGCCTGTTTCTGCACCTCTCTTGCCTCTTTCTGTACCTCTGATGGTTCTTTCTGCACTTCTCTTGCTCTTACTGCACCCTTCGTGCCTCTTTCAGCACCTCTGTTACTTCTTTCTGCACTTCTCTTCCTTCTTTCAGCACCCCTCCTGCCTCTTTATGTACCTCTCATGCATCTTTGTGCACCTCTCCTACCTTTTTCTGCACCCCTCTGGCCTCTTTTTGCACCTCTGTTGGTTCTTTCTGCACTGCTTTTGCTTCTTTCTGCACCTCACTTGCCTCTTTCTGCACTTCTCTTGCTTCTTTCTACACCTCTGTTGCTTCTTTCAGCAATTCTCTTGCCTCTTTCTGCACTTCTCTTCCTTGTTTCTGCACCCCTCCTGCCTCTTTCTGCACCACTGTTGCCTCTTTCTGCACCTCTATTGCCTCTTTCTGCACTTCACTTGCTTCTTTCTTTCTCTTGCCTGTTTTGGCACCTCTGTTGTTTCTTTCTGCTCTTCTCTTGCCTCTTTCTGCACCTCTGACTAAGAGGTAGTATTAATCCCCCTGCCCTATTATGTACTAGGGCCTTACAGGGGGGTCATGCCAATCACAGGAGTACCCCAACCCATAGTGTACCCTAGTGTATGTAGGTGTTTTTACTGTATTCTAAGTGTCTTTCAGCATAGCACTGGCTCCGGGTCTGGTTAGTCAGAGTCAGTTACCACCAGTACCAGTCAGCAAATGTTGGGGGCACAGGATGACTTTGCAACAAAGCCTCTTTCTGCACCTCTGTTGGTTCTTTCTGCGTATCTCTTGCTTCTTTCTGCACCTTTCTTCGTCTTTCTGGACTTCAGTTGCCTCTTTCTGCATTTCTCTTGCTTCTTTCTGTGGTTTTCTTCCTCTTTCTGCACATGTCCTACCTCTGTAGGCATAGTTAGAAATTAGCATTTAAAAAACCTTTGAAATTTACTGAAAAAACCATAGGTTTCAGGGACGTTATAGTTAGGAATTAGCATTTAAAAAAACCTTACAAATTCACTGAAAAGACCATAGGTTTGAGGGACATTATAGTTAGAAATTAGCATTTAAAAAACCTTAGAAATTCACTGAAAAAACCACAGGTTTCAGGGCCGTTATAGCTAGTTGGACATTTCACTCGTACAAAACCAGAGAAATTTGGCTGTTATAGTTAGTTGAGCTAACTATAACTATAACTTATAGTTAGCTGATGACGTCACATATTATATCACTCATGACATGGTCAGTGACATCACTGATGACATCTCAAATGACATCACTGATGACATCACTGATGACATCATCCAGTGACTCAGTGTTTCTGAAAAGTTTAAGAATGTTATCTATATGTACGCCAAGGTGTATTGAAGAATGAGTGGGTGTATGAGTGTCTGTATGGATGATTTTGTGGATGCGTGACTGACTATATAAGTGAGTGATTAAACATGTCTTGGTGAATGCATGGGTGCGTGACTAATCTGTGTGAATGTCTGTATCAGTCTGTCAGTTGGTGTGTAAGTGGTTGCATAGGTTGGTGAGTAGCTACATGAGTGTCTATATGGGTTAATGATTGGTTGTCTGGGTACCTGTATGGTGATGTCATCAGTGATGTCACTGACCATGTCATGAATGATGTCTTATACAATCACTGATACAAGCACACACTCATCCATACAGCCACTCTCACAGTCACTCACTCGCACATATAGTCATTTATATACTCCAACACTCATATATACTGCCTTTCACATTTGTAGTTACTCACACTTGTACCACTGAGACATCCATTCACTCACCAACACACCCATACACACACTCACCCACCCATACAGCCCTTCACAGATGCACTCTTGAACCCATACACCCAGTGAATCACCCATTCACACATCTATGCACAGAGTCACACCGCCCCACCCACCCACACATACACTCAGGCACTCAGGCACTCATACAGGTACCAGACAACCAATCATTAACCCATATAGACACTCATGTAGCTACTCACCAACCCATGCAGCCACTTACACACCAACTGACAGACTGATACAGACATTCACACAGTTTAGTCACTAACCCATGCATTCAGTAAGACACGTTTAATCACTCACTTATACAGTCAGTCACGCACCTACTAAATCATCCATACGGACACTCTTACACCCACTCATTCTTCAATACACCTTGGCGTATATATAGATAACATTCTTAAACTTTTCAGAAACACTCAGTCACTGGACGATGTCATCAGTGATGTCATGAGTGATGTCATTTGAGATGTCATCAGTGATGTCACTGACCATGTCATGAGTGATATAATATGTGACGTCATCAGCAGTGCATCGCGGGGGCGCGAGTTATAGTTAGCTCAACTAATTATAACGCCCGAATTTCTCTGGTTTTGTACGAGTGAAATGTCCAACAAACTATAACGTCCCTGAAACCTGTGGTTTTTCCAGTGAATTTCTAAGGTTTTCTAAATGCTAATTTCTAACTATAACATCTCTGAAACCTATGTTTTTTTCAGTGAATATATATATATATAGTACCTACTGGCAATCGCCAGTAGGTAGTTATAGCTAGGACCCAGTTTCCATAGGGAAAACATTTTTTGACTTGCCTTTAACTTTGGCGTTGTTTGACCAATCTTCATGAAATTTTCCCAAAACAGTGTCAAGGTAGTTTCTGATAGTCATGGAAAGTTTGGGGGTGATCCTTGCAGTAGGGACCGAGAATTTGGAGCACAAATTAAGGGTGTGTTTGTAATGTTAATTCCCTTAGGAACCTTTAGCCACAGCTACAGCCCGAACTGCTAAATGGACTTACACTAAATTCGGCAGGGAGGTAGATGTTGGTTCAAGGAAGTGCCTTTTGCTTATTTGGTGTAAATCCATTCAATAGTTGTTGAGAAATATAAGTTTAAAATTATAGTGATATCTCTGGCCGCGTATATTTCACAGTGGTTTTGCGATTAATCGCAAATGCATGAGCCAACAGGAATGCTCTGATTGGCTGGACAGAACCTGAACAGAAAGTTGCAGCCACCATTTTATTGCTCTGGAGCAGTTCCCAGGGCTGAAAATTTCTGAAAAAGCTAACACAAGGGGTCAGAGTAAAGGTACTCTGACCCTATGTTTGAGGAATGGGGGTGTTAGTGACACAAGTTATGGGTCCAAAATAGATTTATTTAATCGGGCATGATATTCGCGACAATGCTGTGACCGCCAGTGCGACCACTGTGTATCATCGCGGGGACATCACGACTATCAAAGTCATCGCTAATATTGGTGGAAATATAAAAAACTATATTAGTGAATCATTAATATGCATTGTTATAGAGATATTGAGATTTTAATAAATGTCTTTTAGAGTTATTTATACAGTGAGTTATATGCTGTGATGGTTAGAATTAATTATATAGTTATAATTTTTTTATGTGGTGGCGGCGGCTGTTGAATTCCTACTTTTGCTTTCCTCTTTCACGATGTAACCGTGGGGTTCGCGACGACTATCGTCATCACGATCTCCGGCCTCGTTGTGAAAATGCAAAATAGGTTTTAGAGATGGTTGTTCTAGAAATACACTAGAAAAACATGAGTTTGAAGTGTACAGTAATAAACCCCTAGTGTGTAAAATACTGTAATATGTGTTTATATATATATATGTGTTTTTACTTTATGGAAAAGGCGCGACTGTCGCGGTTAACGGCAAAGTCGCAATGTCCGGAATAACCGCGAAAACAGAAAATAGGTCTGAAAGATGGTTTTTAAAGAAACTTAGTTAAAAAATATGAGTTTAAAGATGCTTTGAAAGAAGTATGTATATAGTAATATGTGTAGGGCAATGTTCAGAATGGATTTTTTTACATATTATTTTTGGATGTGTTGGTGGTTATTGAATGTCTGCTTTTGTTTTCCGTTTTCGTGACGTGTCTGCGCGGATTGCGATTACCGACATCATTGCAGTCTCCGGAGTCACCGTTGAAAAGTTAAAATAGGTTTTAGGGATGGCTTTTATAGAAACTCTCTACTAAAACATGACTTTAGAGAATACTGTAAGAAACCCCTAGTGTGTAAAATACTATAGTATGCATGGATTTATGGAAAAGGTGCAATCATCATGGTTAACAATGCCATTGTGACGTCCCTGTAGTGGGCTGGTATTCAATTCTATTTATTTCTTTGTTAGATGTATGTATTATTCTATTCTGGAACCTATCTCTGGTTGCCAGGAGAAAGGTCAGAACCTTCTGGACTTCTCCTGAGCAACTGGTGTTGGCTGTGGGTCCATATCCCTTGAACTTGTTTCCACAAATAAACTACGTTTGAAGTTTATCTTTGTCTCCTGCTTCGTTGTTTGCCACCCCAATACTACATTTGGTACCAGGAGTTGGGTAGGCAAACATCCATCTGCTTTTCGTTGAACTTTGGACCCACCAGCTGAACTGAACTTTTCTCTCTTTGCACTAAGTTTGTGCTCTTTTTGTTCCTTTTACAAAGGATACATTTCATGAATTTTAAAGGAGCCCTTTCACCTTCAGAGGAGGCTTTTCACCTCCCCAAACCTCTAAGGTGCGTGACCTTATGACTTTTATTAATTTTATCAGTAATCCATACTTACTGTTAACTTTGAGCACCCAAACGGAGCTCTGGAATCCTGCTTCTCTATTGGTAGCGTGCCAACATGCTCCTCGAGGCTGATTTTTCTTTGTCCTCACGTTCACGTATCTTGGTCATTTGCCATTCTTGTGCAGTGCGCTTTGCAAGACTGTTCTTTCATCTCTGGGTGCGCTTCTCCAGAGCGGCTAATTTTATTGTGCTGCTCATACTTTAGCCGTCGTGAATCCCGACAGCTTTAGTTTGCGAATGGTCCCACTTCAAGCGTTGTCTATTTTATCACATCTGGTGTATGATTATTCAGCTGTAGGAGCACTCGGTTTGCATACCGGAATTCTGACTCCAGCTTAGCCCGGCTCCTCCTGTCTGCTTACGTCATTTCCTGCTTTTGGCTCATCACAAGACTAGTCTGCTGACCTTGCTGACTTTTCCTGCCTGGTTTTCATCATACTTTTTCAGCTGCCATTGTACACAGTGCATATCTTCTCCAATTGACATCTCAGCTCCTTGGTGTTCACATGTTTCCTCTTCCCAGTTATAGGATTGCACGGTTATGCTGTATCAGTTTCCTCAACATATTGGCAATGGTGACCACTTTTATAATTTTATTTTGGCTGTTTATTTCATTGTATCTATTAGTAATAATTACATATATTATGTGCTGTATTTTCATATATATTTTCTAGGGAATTTTACAAAATCAGTCATCAGTACACTTATTACACCCCAATTACTTCTTTATTTTATAAGAATATCCTTGTTCATCATCATTTTTCACTGTGAATATCCATAGTTGGTTTCTTCTCTCCTTTAATTTGTTATTTTAATCTGCTTTATATCCTCCTCATACTAATGGCCACCACACAGAATGTAATGCAACCTCCTCCATTTTTACAAAGACCTTGCAAACCGGAAATAAAATGGAGGCAATGGTTATGTATATTTGAGAAATATTTAGCTGCCATTGATGGTCTTGCATATAATCCTTCTAGGATGCTTGACTTACTTTTTAATCATTTGGGGGTGGCTGGCCAAAATGTTTTTGATAACATCCTCACTATTCCATCTCCGGGGGGTGATACTGTATGGAATGTTTATGTAGAGGCCAAAGAAAGGTTAAAGAAACAATTTTCAGAAGAACCTAGTGTGCTCTTGGAGAGGCACACTTTCTGTAAACGTAAGCAGGCTTGTGATGAATCGGTTGAAGAGTACATTGCAGCATTACTCGTTTTGGCTTTAACTTGTGAGTTTGAAAATTCTGTAGATATATATATCAGAGACCAATTTGTCTTCAATTGTTATTAAAATAAAATGCAGGAAAGGCTTCTTACTTGTAGGAATCCTTCCCTTTCAGATGTTGTTGACATTGCTAAAAGGATCGAAAGATCAATTGTTTCTACACAAGCATTAGCAAATCAAGAAGGATACTTCCCTGTATGTTATGTTATGTTATGTTATTATAACTTGTATAGCGCGCGTATACCCTTAGGTGTCTTGGCGCTTCCGGTCTTCAAATTACATTACAACCACTGATCCTAAAAGAGCCATGTCTTTAGCTGTTTTCTGAACTCCAGGAGGGAGGGAATCTTCCTAAGATAAAGTGGGAGAGTTCCATTCCTTTCTGTATCTTTTATTTCTGAAGAAAATACTGTGGCTAATATCAAGGCTGGGAAAAACAGTAGGGTACAAACAAGTTGTTACAGATGTGGGTCCAGAACCAATATGGGCAATAGCTTACTATGCCCCGCCTTAGGTAAAAGATGAATGAGTTGCAGGAAAATTGGAAATTTTCAGTCTGTATGTAGAGCTCATAATAGTAGCAAACTTTAGAACACACAATCCAGGTCTCCAGAGAAGTACCAGTAATGTCAACATGGTCGAAACTGATTTTCTGAGTTTTACTAATAAATTTGATGTCCAGAGAGGTGTGGGAAATGTTAACATGATTGAAACTAATGTTGGAGCTGATGTTCAGGACTGTTCAAAAAAACTTTCAAACATTATTCTTACCTTGAACTGTAATCAAGTTGATTTCGAAGTGGTGGGTCCCATATGTCAAGCTATGATAGGTGGACACATTATTCAAATTATGGCTGATTCTGGTGCACCTGTCACTGCATTGTCAGATGTCACTTTCTTTTCTATGTGGCCAGTTTCGTTTAAGCTTGAAGCTCCGGATATTTCTCCTAAAGCGTTTGGGGACAAAGAAATTGAGTTTCTGGGGTTTTTTCACTCTTCTGTGGGAATATTAGGTAGGAGTGTCTTCACAAAGGTGTATGTTGCTGCCACGGGCAAGGATTTGGTTGGATGGATGGATCTAGCTAAATTGGGAATCCATTTAAAACCTGGTCATAAAAATCCTATTGTTCTGGGGGAAACTCCTGATGAGTGTAGGAAAAATGTATCATCTGTACCATCTGTCCCTCTGTCTAGTATACCGTGGCACACTGTTGCTTTGGATTATGCTGGTCCAGTCAAAATTTCACCTACTTGTAACAAGTTTTTGTTGTTATTGTTTGATGTTCACTCAAAGTGGATCCATTATGTTTTGGTAGATACCATTTCCACTCATTCTGTTATATGCTTCCTTCAAGATGTGTTTAATTTAGAAGGATTTTCCATAGAAATACTGACGGACTTCAGTACTCATTTTGTTTCGAGACCTATTATGGATTTTCTGGGCAAAAACGGCATTTCACATTCTCAGGTAGCTTTGCATTGTAACTCAGATGGTTTGGTACAGAAAATGCTCTATTTTCTCAAGGAGTTCATTCATTTGGATGTTTCTGCTGTTATTGATGTAGGAGAGTATTTGAAAGATAGTATTTCCATGTATCACCATACCCTGTGTATGATGACAGGTGCCACCCCTTTTGAGTTGTTAAAAGGGAGGAAACGTGGATCTGATTTTGAAAATTGTTTGATTTCCAAGGTCGGAAACTTGGAATATAATTCTGTCATTCAAAAGGAGTTGCAACTGAGACATAAGAGACAAAAAATCAATGATTCTACTTTTGATCATACTCCCAAGGGAGATTTTATCACGGGTAATTCGGTACTCTTTAGGAAGTCGTTTGAAAATAAGAAAAGGAGGTCCTTTTTTCAGATTAAGCGTGTTGCTAAGAATGCTGATTTGTTGCACGGCAGGGGTTGGTGGAATAAGAACAGGTTGATTCCAATTTCTGATATATGGACTCAGCCATGCAATGTATCACGACCTGCAGGTAATCTCAAACCATCTATTTATGATTCTAATTTCTCTATTAATGCTTCCATAGTACAGGTCACTCACAGTACTGAAGCTTCTCAAGGGGTCATGCAGAACACTGATGAAAAATTTAATGACATCTCCAAGAAATGTCCTCCTAACAAAGACCTTTCTTTTAATATTTCTAAGGAACCTGGTGCATGTACTCAAATTGTATAGCAAGAGTTGTATGAAAAGATTGTTGACTGCAATTTTATCTCTTCCTCCGATGGTTTGATGGTGCAGCACAACAGACTCTTTCAGGACATGCTCAAAAGTGATATAGGAATTTGACAGTATTTTGTCTAATATATATCTGTTCCCTGTTACCTTACTACCCTTTCTTTCATTGTTTTGTTTTTCTTTTTAAGGGGGGATTGTGATGTAGTGGACTGGTATTCAATTCTATTTATTTCTTTGTTAGGTGTATTTCTTCCTTATTCATTGTTGCCTAATGATGTATGTATTATTCTATTCTGGAACATAATCTCTAGTTGCCAGGAGAAAGGTCAGAACCTTCTGGACTTTCTCCTGAGCAACTGGTGCTGGCTGTGGGTCCATATGCCTTGAACTTGTTCCAACAAAGAAACTACGTTTGAAGTTTATCTTTGTCTCCTGCTTCGTTGTTTGCTACCCCGATACTACAGTCCCGAATAACAACAAAAATGGAAAATAGGTCTGGAAGATGGATTTCAAAGAAACTTAGTACAAAAACATGAGTTTAAACATGTTTTGAAATAAGTATACATATAGTAATATGTGTAGGGTAATGTTCAGAATGGAATTTTTTACATATTATTTTTGGATGTGTTGGTGGTCATTGAATGTCTGCTTTTTTTCCGTTTTCATGACGTGTCCGAGGTGCATGAAAGGTTTCGTACCACAGCCTCTCTTTGATTGCCGAGATGGTGCTCCTGTCCACGGCAGGGCCGCAGTGTAAACAATTTTATCCACAAAGTGCCCGAAAGCTTCGACAGGACACTCACCAGCTCCCCGACCATCTGGCCTTCATTCTCGACTCTCCCGACATCCCGGCAAATATTTCTGCATTGCCTGATGCGTTTCGATGTTTTCACACCTTAATCATAGGCTTGCTTGTACATAATGTGCCAGAAAAAAAAAATATATATATATGCAGAACAAAAGACGCTCCTTCCGGGACCATCAGACTCTAGAGAGGTGGTGCGCATACTGGCAGAGCATGCCAGAAAGTAGAGCTTCAAAGTACAAAACGCAAATATGTTTGCAAACGCACTCTCAGGATGCAGAGAAAGTTTTAGCAATAAAGTTGTAATTCATTATCCCATTACGCATTTCAGCTGCAAGTATATTTGTGTTTTGTACTTTGAATATATATATATATATATATATATATATATATATATATATATATATATATATATATCCCAGAAAACAAAAGTTGCGGTGTGCTGGCTTGCTGCCAAATCGCTGGTGGTGCACAGATTGCAGCGCTACCGCTTGCGCTGAAAATATAGAAAATAATCTCCCCAAACCCCTATATGATAAAGGGAGCAGGCACTCGTAGTCACGGAAATTCTCCTGTTTATTGGGCCAGTCACATCGGACTCAGGAACAACCAAAAGAGGGACGCGTTTTGCCAGTCACGCTGCCTTTTCAACCTTCAATGGTAACAACAGAATAAATTCTATAAATTAGATTGCTTTAAAGCTATTTACAGACTGTGCTGCTGAGAGTTATGCCCGTAGTTATAAAGTTCATCTTATTCTAAAGTCCCATCATGCATCACAATAAATTGTGTAAAACCCGGACTGGATTATAATTCGAGTCTTTAACTGCAAATAGAGGCATCGTAACAGTGTCTTTATATAGTCACGGGAATTCTCCTGTTTATTGCGCCAGTCACATCGGACACAGGAACAACCAAAAGAGGGACGCGTTTCGTTGGTAACAACAGAATAAATTCTATAAATGAGATAGCTTTAAAGCAATCTCATTTATAGAATTTATTCTGTTGTTACCAACACTGAGAAAACATACTTATGCAGTATTGCTGTTATTGTTATTTTTTTCCCACATGGTTGTGTATACCCAATTACTGCAAAGATTAGTGCATCTTTTGTGTTCAGTGATTCAAATACTTTAAAAAGAGCACCAATAAGGCGCATTGTAGGTTGACAAAGGCAGCGTGACTGCCAAAACGCGTCCCTCTTTTGGTTGTTCCTGTGTCCGATGTGACTGGCACAATAAACAGGAGAATTCCCGTGACTACGAGTGCCGGCTCCCTTTATCATATAGGGGTTTGGGGAGATTATTTCATATATATATACATTATCTACTGGCGGTCGCCAGTAGATAGTTATAGTTAGGACCTATTTTCCATAGGAAATCCGCAACATTCTATTTGAAATAACTCTTGCGTCGGTTGACGAATCTTCGCGAAATTTTCAAACTTTATGGCCCGCTCCGGTCCGCTCCTACCCTGAAAGTTTCGGGGTGATTCGTCAAGCGGGGGCCGAGAAAAAGGGGGGTCCCAAAACGTGTTTTCCCCATTCATTTTCCCATAGGAAACTTTAGCCGCGGCTACAGCCCGAACTGCTGAACGGAATTACACAAAATTTGGCAAAGAGGTAGTTCTTGGTTCAGAAAGAACCCTTTTGTTAAATGGTGTAAATCCGTTCAGTAGTTGCGGAGAAAATCAAAAGTAAAAACACATATATATCTGGGCGGAGCCTAACCACACATGTCATCGTGAGATCTGATTGGCTGTCAGCACTTCATCCTGGAATTGCTGGCAGCCATCTTGGGACCAATATAAATGATAGTACCCCATTGAAATGCATTGTAGTGAATCGAAGATTTTGAGGGTTACCAAAAGGAAAACTATAAAGGGTGATAACAGACTTTAGTTACATTAGAATTCATTTGTTGATGGTACCATACTAATTTCAGGAATTGTGGTGTGTTCTAAGGTAATTTTACCCTGTGAAAAACCTTCTGCTGGGATATCATGAATCATGTTTGAGAGAAAACTATTTTCACATGCTTGTCCCATACAGTTTTGGAAGGTGCTCCAGAAGCTAAAATGAGAGCATATTTTCTGTAAATTCACATTATCTTTCTCAGTCATGTGAGAATGAAGTCTGACATTCTCAGTAAAACATGTACATCCAACAATGGCAGAGACTGTCAGTTGATTCCTTTGTGTTCTACTGCAGCTTCCCAGAGTGTTCTAAAGAACAACTAGAGTGCTAACAGCCTTACTTATGACAAAAGTATGGCACACCTGAAGCCATCTTTATTGGAATAAACTGGTAACACTTAAAACATTTAATTTAAAAAGGAACAAAATGATGGGGTTCATTTTGTCATAGAAATTATGGTTAGTGCTGTAGAAAGAAAAATTAGGACATGTTTCAAGTGTGATCTCAAATATCTTCCTGTTATATTTCAACAGGAGCAGCCTGTCAGTTGATGCCTTTGTGTTCTACTGCAGCTTCCCAGAGTGTTCTAAAGAACAACTAGAGCGCTAACAGTCTTACTTATGACAAAAGTATGGCACACCTGAAGCCATCTTGATTGGAATAAACTGGTAACACTTAAAACATTTAATTTAAAAAGGAACAAAATGAGGTGGTTCATTTTGCCATAGAAATTATGGTTAGTGCAGTAGAAAGAAAAATTAGGATATGTTTTAAGTGAGATCTCAAATATCTTCCTGTTATATTTCAACAGGAGCAGCCTGTCAGTTGATGCCTTTGTGTTCTACTGCAGCTTCCCAGAGTGTTCTAAAGAACAACTAGAGTGCTAACAGCCTTACTTATGACAAAAGTATGGCACACCTGAAGCCATCTTGATTGGAATAAACTGGTAACACTTAAAACATTTAATTTAAAAAGGAACAAATGAGGGGGTTCATTTTGCCATAGAAATTATGGTTAGTGCTGCAAAAAGAAAATGTAGGGCATGTTTTAAGTGAGATCTCAAATCCTCTTCTATTTCATTAGAAAATTCTGACATGCAGACTGAAACAATCACTTTCAATACCAGCAGTAGACTTCCAGTTAACTCCTTGGTGAGCAGTAGCTTTACTACAGTGATCTAATGAACAACTAGAGTGCTAACATTCTGAATTTATGGCAAATGTGTGACACATCTGAATGCCTTCTTGATGGAATCAAAGTAAAAAACTGAAAGCATTTCCTACTGAGGAGACTGTAGTAAATGAGGAAATTAGGAAACTTCATAACAAATAAGTCTCCCAAGATGGCCACCAGAGAAAAAAGAGCCCAAATGTAGCACAAATATCACCCAGAGGTAGCCCACGTATAGCCCAATGACAGAAGTGTGCAAAACACTTTTTATTTTTTGTTTTTTTGCAGCTTTATATAGTGCAGACTGGTCAGGTATTGGAGTGCTGTACATGAGCATTGGTTACATCACACAAGGACAAATTCATGTTGGTTGACCCCTACACTACCCAAACACCACTGCACTACCCTAAACCCTAAAACACTACCCCCAGCACGACCCCCTTCACTACCCAAACACAACTGCACTACCCTAAACTCAAAAACACTATCCCCAGCACGACCCCCTACACTACCCAAACACCACTGCACTACCCTAAACCCTAAATCTACCCCCTACACTACACAAATACCACTGCACTACCCTAAACCCTAAAACACTAGAACACAGCATGACCCCTTACAGTACACAAACACCACTGCACTACCCTAAACCCTAAAAGACTACCCCCTACACTACACAAACACCATTGCACTACCCTAAACCCTAAAACACTACCCCCAGCATGACCCCCTACACTACACAAACACCACTGCACTACCCTAAACCCTAAATCTACCCCCAGCATGACCTCCCACACTACACAAACACCACTGCACTACCCTAAACCCTAAAACACTACCCCCAGCACGACCCCCTACACTACCCAAACACCACTGCACTACCCTAAGCCCTAAAACACTAACCCCAGCATGACCCCCTACACTACCCAAACACCACTGCACTACCCTAAAACACGACCCCGTACACTACACAAACACCACTGCACTACCCTAAACCCTAAAACACTACCCCCAGCATGACCCCCTACACTACACAAACACCACTGCACTACCCTAAACCCTAAAACACTACCCCCTACACTACACAAACACCACTGCCCTACCCTAAACCCTAAAACACAACCCCCAGCATGACCCCCTACACTACACAAACACCACTGCACTACCCTAAACCCCCCTACACTATACAAACACCACTGCATTACTCTAAACCCTAAAACACTACACCCAGCACGACCCCCTCACAACACAAACACCACTGCACTACCCTAAACCCTAAATCGACCCCCAGCACGACCCCCTACACTACCCAAACACCACTGCCATACCCAAAACCCTAAAACACTACCCCAGCATGAACCCCTACACTACCCAAACACCACTGCACTACCCTAAACCTTAAAACACTACCCCCAGCACTACCCCCTACACTACACAAACACCACTGCACTACCCTAAACCCTAAAACACTACCCCAGCACTACCCCCTACACTACCCAAACACCACTGCACTAACATAAACCCTAAAACACTACCCCCAGCACAACCCCCTACACTACACAAACACCACTGCACTACCCTAAACCCTAAAACACTACCCCCAGCACGACTCCCTACACTACCCAAACACCACTGCACTACCCTAAACCCTAAATCTACCCCCAGCACGACCCCCTACACTACCCAAACACCACTGCATTACTCTAAACCCTAAAACACTACCCCCAGCATGACCCCCTCACAACACAAACACCACTGCACTACCCTAAACCCTAAATCTACCCCCAGCACGACCCCCTACACTACCCAAACACCACTGCATTACTCTAAACCCTAAAACACTACCCCAGCACGACCCCCTCACAACACAAACACCACTGCACTACCCTAAACCCTAAATCGACCCCCAGCACGACCCCCTACACTACCCAAACACCACTGCCATACCCTAAACCCTAAAACACTACCCCCAGCATGAACCCCTACACTACCCAGACACCACTGCACTAACATAAACCCTAAAACACTACCCCCAGCACAACCCCCTACACTACACAAACACCACTGCACTACCCTAAACCCTAAAACACTACCCCCAGCACGACTCCCTACACTACCCAAACACCACTGCACTACCCTAAACCCTAAATCTACCCCCAGCACGACCCCCTACACTACCCAAACACCACTGCATTACTCTAAACCCTAAAACACCACCCCCAGCACGACCCCCTCACAACACAAACACCACTGCACTACCCTAAACCCTAAATCGACCCCCAGCACGACCCCCTACACTACCCAAACACCACTGCCATACCCTAAACCCTAAAACACTATCCCCAGCATGAACCCCTACACTACCCAAACACCACTGCACTACCCTAAACCTTAAAACACTACCCCCAGCACTACCCCCTACACTACACAAACACCACTGCACTAACATAAACCCTAAAACACTACCCCCAGCACAACCCCCTACACTACACAAACACCACTGCACTACCCTAAACCCTAAAACACTACCCCCAGCACAACTCCCTACACTACCCAAACACCACTGCACTACCCTAAACCCTAAATCTACCCCCAGCACGACCCCCTACACCTCACAAACACCACTGCACTACCCTAAACCCTAAAACACTACCACCAGCATGACCCCCTATACTACTCAAACACCACTGCACTACCCTAAACCCTAAAACACTAACCCAGCACGACCCCCTACACTACCCATACACCACTGCACTACCCTAAAGCCTAAAACACTACCCCCAGCATGACCCCTACACTACTGCACTACCCTAAACCCTAAAACACTACCCCCAGCACGACCCCCTACACTACCCAAACACCACTGCACTACCCTAAACCCTAAAACACTACCCCCAGCACGACCCCCTACACCACCCAAACACCACTGCACTACCCTAAACCCTAGAAAAGAAACCCCCACCCCATGCCCAATCCCCCTTACCTCTCACTCCTCGTGGTTCCTCTCTCCTCGTGGTTCCTGCTTCACGTCGTCTCTGAGGGCGGTGCACGTCGTTGTGAGGAAACGGAACAGCCTCTGTTTCCTTACAACGACATGGATCGTCTACATGTTTTTAGAACGCATGGTCATTTACCATACATACCTTTACAACAAAATTTGTTGTAAAGGCATGCGTGGTAAATGACCATGCGTTCTAAAAAATGCGTAGTAATGACTTCGTGATGTACAACGCATGCGTGGTAATGCATGCGTTGTAATGGTATCGCAAAGTAAAAAGTCGTTGTAACGGCTGTTTACCGATCGAAGCTGGCCCCTGTTCTTCAGTGAGACGTTTATTTGATTAATTAGGAGGAAGGAATGTGTTTTTTTTACCAAAAAGTGCATTCCCGGCTGTTGTATTGTGAAAGTGTCCGCGTGGCCTGGTTTCACTCCCGGTGAGAGAGTGGAAGAGGCTGTTTGGATCTAAAGGAGTTATGTTGTTGGACGGGGCCGGCGCGACATGTCATCAGAAAACATAGCTAATGGAAAGCGTCCTCCCTGAAGTGTGGAGCAGTGCCATGAGAGGTCAACGAGTGTGCGTCCCACCGCAGTATGACCGTACCGCGTGACCCATGTGCCACCTCCAGGGTACAGGAGGCAGAAGTGGCATTGCAGGTCCTCTTGAAGACCGTTGTAGCACTAATTCTACATTTTGGTACTAGGGCATTTTAACTTCGTTGTTCCTGCCAGATACAAAGAGAAGATCCTGTGTTATTCAGTGCCCTCGTTACCTTTTTTGTGGGTTGTGGTGCTTGTCACTTCGCTGCCCCGCCGGTGCACACGACTGGGCACCCCACCTCGTGTGCCATCTGCGGGGCCTCTGCCCTCGGATCACTGGTTTCGGTTTCTGGAGTGGCAACATAAACAGTTGCTCCCAAAGGACTAGCCTGAACACTTAGGTGAATATCCCCTGCACCAGCATTCCACGGAAATTCTTTCCTAGCTCTCCCACGTCAACGAGGACGTCATAATAGCACGGCTCCGCTCGCGACACCGTATGACGTCATCGGAGCCATAAGAGAACCTTGTTGGCGTGCTGACGTCAGTTCCACCCATTTTTTCCGTGCCACCGAGGCAAACAGGGGACCGAGACATTTTCACATGTATACATAGTATAATAAATATATATATATTCACTGAAAAAAACCATAGGTTTCAGGCACGTTATAGTTAGAAATTAGCATTTAAAAAACCTTAGAAATTCACTGAAAAAACCATAGGTTTCAGGCACGTTATAGTTAGAAATTAGCATTTAAAAAACCTTAGAAATTCACTGAAAAAACCATAGGTTTCAGGGGCATTATAGTTAGTTGGACATTTCACTCGTACAAAACCATAGAAATTCCCCCGTTATAGTTAGTTCAGCTAACTATAACTCGCGCCCCGCAATGCACTGCTGATGACGTCACATATTACATCACTCATGACATGGTCAGTGACATCACTCATGACATCACTGATGACATCTCAAATGACATCACTGATGACATCACTGATGACATCATCCAGTGAATGTGTGTTTTTCTGAAAATTAAATATGTTTTATATATGTATATCTCAAGGTCGATGGAAGAATAAATGGGTATATAAGTGTCTAAATGGATGATTTTGTTTTGTAAAATTGATTGTATAACTGACTAAGTGTATCTTAGTGAATACATGGGTTAGTGAGTAATGTTTAAATATGAAAATATCTGTATCAGTCTCTCACTTTGTGTATAAGTGGCTGCATGGGTTGGTGAGTAGCTACATGAGTGTCTATATGGGTTATTAGTTGGTTTTTTGAGTATCAGTATGAGTGTCTGAGTGTCTGTATGGTTCGGTGGGGGTATTACTTAGTGCATAGATGCATGAATGAGTGACTCACTGTTTGTATGTGTTGAAGACAGCATGTGTGCAGGACTGTATAGGTGGATGAGTATGTGTATGGGTGTGTTAGTGAGTGAATGACTGTCTCAATAGTGTCTTTATGAGTAACTACATATGTTTTAAACTAGTATATGTGAGTATTGGTGTATATAAGTGAGTATATGTGAGAGTGAGAGATTGGAAGAGTTCCTGTACAAATAAGTAGGTGTTTCTATAAGTGATTGTTTAAGAGAGTAAGTATGTGTAAGTTTCTGTAGAAGTAAGTGTGGTAGTGTGTGTATAACTGTATATGCAAGTAAATGGATGTTTGATACTTTGTTTGCATGTGTGACTATGTGTGTGAGTAACTCTATGGATGAGTGGCGGTGTGTAACAGGATGTATAGGTGTATGAGTACATATGATGAGTGAGTACATGTATGAGTGACTGTATAGGGACTGTTGGTGAATGAGTGGATGTGTGTGTAGATCTTGGAATTACTGAATAGGTGTGTTGTAACTGGTATTGGTATGTCCATTGTTTTGAAAATGTTAGTTTGTATTTTTGAGTGTGTGTATCAAAGGTTATATTAGGGTGAGAGGAGGTCTGCCACTCTATCACAAGGATGATGTCATCAGTGATGTCATCAGTGATGTCATTTGAGATGTCATCAGTGATGTCATGAGTGATGTCACTGACCATGTCATGAGTGATGTAATATGTGACGTCATCAGCAGTGCATTGCGGGCGCGCGAGTTATAGTTAGCTGAACTAACTATAACGGGGGAATTTCTATGGTTTTGTACGAGTGAAATGTCCAACTAACTATAACGCCCCTGAAACCTATGGTTTTTTCAGTGAATATATATATATATATATATGTGCTAAACACTTCGTCTAACACCATCCATATAGCAGGAACAGACGAATACGGACCCAAAATTAGGTGCAAAGTTTTTATTAGATCCCCTGCACCGCCGCCATGACGCGTTTCGGCCTGCAAGAGGCCTTGATCACATGACGGGCATGAGGAGTGCTTCCGTATTTATGAAAGTGAAAGTGCATAACTCGTGACACCACGCATAACGCGTTCATAGACATAGAGGAGTTCTTAAAAACACATCAGTAGTGCAGATAGCCATTCAATAATCATAATTTCTGATTTGAATATATACCAGCATAAAACTCATTAAATATTTACAAATGTCATAAATATTAAAACGAGGAAAAGTAGTTAAAATCTCGAATAAAAACCTTCACATAAAAGTTTCTATTACAAAATGTACTACATATCAATACTAATGCCGGTCAGTAATGGAAGTAAAATGAAACGAAAATTATTTCTGCAAATGCATATTAAAACATGTCCCATATCTTAAATCAATTACTGCAACCTCGTATTGCGCTGTTGAACCAAGGTGCCACCTCGAGCTACTGTAGTGCTCTGCAAATAAAATGCTAGTGCATGTACGTTCCGCCCAAGTGGGCAAATGACGTCCCCCTATGCCTTGCTGACAAAAGTGCTAGTGCTTAAAAAGTGCCACCCTAAATAGCCAGTTATGGTTATTAAAGTGCAAAGTGCTAAAAAAATATATTAAAAAGGTTTCAGAGGCAGATCTGTAAAATGTACAATCTAGAAATTAGTGCAAAAAAGAGAAACAGTTTGGATAGCTATAGACCAGTAAAAAAGTCCTCACTGGAGTTGAGGCCGTGTGGCGTCTTGGTATCCAACTCCAGGATATACCTGGTTTCCAACTTGCGGAGTAGGGCTTCTTGATTGCCACCCCGTCTAAGGGGTAAGACAGTATCCACTACAAAATATCTCAAATGATCTAGATTATTGCAGTGGGAATCCTTAAAATGTCTGGCAACCGGGTAGGATGCATCACTGTTGTTGATCGCCCTTATGTGCTGGAGTATTCTCTTGTGAACCTGCAGTTTGGTACTACCTACATACTGCAGGCCACATGAACACTCCAGCACATACACCGCATACTCGGTTTTACATGTGAGCATCTTAGTGATGGGAACTGGATCAACCAAAAACGGGGTTTTGTAAGATGTTTTACTTGTCCCATACCTACAAGCTTTGCAAGAAGAGCATTTAACAAATCCCTTTCTGGAATTTAACCAGGTTTTGGTGGTGGTTAATTCTGGGCTGCTCTTAACCAGGGTATCGCTCATGGAGCGGGCTTTCCAAAGGTTATACTAGGATTTTTAGATAGTAAATCCCCAAGTACTGGATCATTACGGACCAGTGCCCAATTTTTGTTGAATATCCAATGTAAGGACTGGTGTTGTCTATTATAAGTCAAAATCAGTCTAGTGGGTTGATCAAGCGGGGCAGTTGTTGTGTTGACTGACCTAGTTTTACTCACTAGTGCATCCGATCTTGGGATCAGGCACGTTTTCTTTATGGCATTGTCAATCATGGTATTGGAGTAGCCCCTAGCCAGGAATCTATCCCTACTATCATCTTGCGCCCTTGCACAGTCATCATTGGTACTACAGATACGTCTAATTCGCAGCATTTCCCCAAAGGGAATGCTGCGGATGAGATGTCCTGGATGGTGACTGGTTGCGTGAAGCACTGAATTGCCCGCTGTAGGTTTTCTGTGAAGCCGAGTCTCCAATATGCCATTATTCACATACACCTCTACGTCCAAAAAGCATACAGACTCCCTACTCATGTGTGCTGTAAAGTGTAAGTTCAGGCTGTTTCTATTGATCTGTTCTATGAAATGGAGTGCTAGTTCTTCCGAGCCTCTCCAGATTAAGAACAGATCATCAATGTGACACATGGTTGTCCAGGATATCCCCAAACTCCACCCTGAGGACCTCCTCCTCCCACAGACCCATATGAAGACAGGCATAACTGGGGGAGAAGCAGGCACCTGTAGCTACTCACCAACCCATGCAGCCGCTTACACACCAACTGACAGACTGATACAGACATTTACACAGTTTACTCACTAACCCATGCATTCAGTAACAGATGTTTAATCACTCACTTATACAGTCAGTCACGCACCTACTAAATCATCTATTCAGCATTTTGAGATGTCATCAGTGATGTCACTGACCATGTCATGAATGATGTAATATGTGACGTCATCAGCAGTGCATTGCGGGGGCGCGAGTTATAGTTAGCTGAACTAACTATAACGGACAAATTTCTCTGGTTTTGTACGAGTGAAATGTCCAACTAACTATAATGTCCCTGAAACCTATGGTTTTTTCAATGAATTTCTAATGTTTTTTAAATGCTAATTACTAACTATAACGTCCCTGAAACCTATGGTTTTTTCAGTGAATGTATATATATATATGTATATTATCTACTGGCGGTCGCCAGTAGATAGTTATAGTTAGGACCTATTTTCCATAGGAAATCCGCGACATTCTATTTGAAATAACTCTCTTGCCGGTTGACGTATCTTCGCGAAATTTTCAAACTTTGTGGGGCGCTCCGGTGCGCTCCTATCCTGAAAGTCTCGGGGTGATTCGTCAAGCGGGGGCCGAGAAAAAAGGGGGGTCCCAAAACGCGTTTTCCCCATTCATTTTTCCATAGGAAACTTTAGACACGGCTACAGCCCGAACTGCTGAACGGAATTACACCAAATTTGGCAAAGAGGTAGTTCTTGGTTCAGAAAGAACCCTTTTTGTTAAATGGTGTAAATCCGTTCAGTAGTTGCTGAGAAAATCAAAAGTAAAAGTACATATATATCTATGGGCACGGAGGATCCGCGCACCCTCCCGATCACGAGCTGCATCCTAATTGGCTGTCAACACTCCAAATCAGGAAGTGTTGGCAGCCATTTTGTCCCTCGGTAGAACCGAGGGACAGAAACAAGTGCGCAAAGCGCAAAAAGGGGGAAGGGTAGCAACACCCTGACCCCCTAGGTCTGCTCAGGGGGTCCCACAAGGACCCCCTGGGCAAAAAATTTTTTTATTTTTTTTTAAATCGGCAGGATGCGCTCAGGGTGCGCGGATCCTGCCGAAAAAAAATCGAAGCGTGGTCTCCGCGCTTCGATTGTATTTTGCCCCGGGTGGCCCAAGTCCCGGGGGCATGGTGGGGGGTTAAATTTATGTATGGGGGCCTCATAGGGCCCCCAAGCCCCGGGGACCGCCACCCCCGGGGCTTTCATTTTAAAATGGTGCGGGAGGGCACTCGGCCCTCCCGCAGCCCCGGGGACCACCACCTCCCCGGGGCTTTTTTTTTTTTTTTTTTTATTTCCTGTGTGGGGGGGCTCGAGCCCCCCCACATGCCCCGGGGACTGCCACCTCCCCGGGGCACTAACAAATTAAAAATGGAGGTCCGTTTTGGACCCTCGAAGCCCCGGGGACCACCACCTCCCCGGGGCTTTGCTGATGTGGGGAGGGGGCCGCGCGGCCCCCTCCTGGAGCCTGTGGTGGCCCTGGGGACCACCACCCCCAGGGCCGGCTCCTGCAGTGTCCCGGGGTGCCTACCCCCGGGACACTGCTGTTGCAATGACAGGACGGGAGCCTCGCGGCTCCCGTCCTGTCATTGCAAACTGCTTTGGATATCTCGCTTCCAATATCCAAAGACAATTGCTTTTCCACATGGGGAGCAGCATGTTAGCTGCTCCCCATGTGGAAAAGCAATGCCGGGAGCCGGCGGGACTGTGGGGGGTTTGGGGACCCCCCCACAGTCCCCAACGAGAGGCCAGGCCCCGGGGGATGGGGTCCCCGGGGCCATAAGTGGCCCGGGAGGGGGGCCACGCGGCCCCCCTCCCCAGAAATAATAAAAAATAAATAAAAAAAAGGCCTGCCCCGGGGGATGGGGTCCCCGGGGCAAAAGGAGGCCTGAGGAGGGGGGCCACGCAGCCCCCCTCCTTAAAAATTAATTTAAAAGTGTGGCCATGCCCCGGGGGATGGGGTCCCCGGGGCAGGATTCGGCCACGGGAGGGGGGCCACGCGGCCCCCTTCCCGTTTAATAAAAAAAAAAAAAAAAAAGGGGGTAAGGCCCTGGGGGATGGGGTCCCCAGGGCCCAAAAATAGGAAAAAGGAAGGGGGCCACACAGCCCCCTTCAGGGAAAAAAAAAAATTTAAAAAAAAATGATCGGGCCCGCAGGCCCCGCCCCTTCCTTCACCACTCTGCAAACGCGCCCCTGGCGCGTTTGCAGATGGGGAAGTAATTCCCCTTCAATACTGGGGGTCCCTGGGGGCCAACTAGCCCACCAGGAACCTCCAGTATGCGCCAGGAGCTGCCTTGCAGAGAGGTGTACAGAGGCCACGCCCCTTTACACCTCTCTGCAACGCAGCTCTGTGGCGCTTAATGGAGGTAGCTGGTGGGCTAGTTGCACCCCAGGGACCCTCAGGATTCAAGGGGAGTTAATCCCCGACTTAAAACGCGCCAAGGGGCGCGTTTGCACAGTGGTGAAGGGAGGGGGCGGGGCTTCAGGTGACATGTGTGCAAACAGGCCCCGTGGCGCGTTTTAAGATGGGGAATTAAATCCCCTTCAATCCTGAGGGTCCCTGGGGGCCAACTAGCCCAACAGGTACATCCAGAAAGCGCCACAGAGCTGCGTTGCAGAGAGGTGTAAAAAGGGGTGTGGCCTCTCTACACGTCTCTGCAACGCAGCCCCTGGCGCATACAGGAGGTTCCTAGTGGGCTAGTTGGCCCCTAGGGACCCTCATGATTCAAGGGGACTTAATCCCCAACTTAAAACGCGCCACGGGGCACGTTTGCACAGATGTCACCTCAGGCCCCGCCCCCTCCCTTCACCATTGTACAAATATTCGTCTAAAATCTGCCGAACTACGAATTCCGATTTACTCACCTGTTATCAGGAGAGACCTCAGTGCTGCATCTTTCAGCCCAGTACTAATCCTGAAAAGTAATTTTAACCGTACTTACCAGTAACTTGAATTTCCTTCCATAGGATATCATTGCCTGCTTTTTGCTGAAAAAGTTTCTAAGTGTTGATTTTTGAAACATACAAATATTCCTCTAAAATCAGCCGAAATACGAATTCCGATTTACTCACCTGTTATCAGGAGAGACCTCAGTGCTGTATCTTTCAGCCCAGTACTGGTCCTGAAAAGTAATTTTAACCGTACTTACCAGTAACTTGAATTTCCTTCCATAGGCTAACATTGACTGGTTTCACTTGGAAATTCTTCTAAGTGTGGAGTTTTGGAACTTTAAAATATTCCTCTAAAATCAGCCGAAATACGAATTCCGATTTACTCACCTGTTATCAGGAGAGACCTCAGTGCTGCATCTTTCAGCCCATTACTGATCCTCAAAAGTAATTTTAACCGTACTTACCAGTAACTTGAATTTTCTTCCATAGGATATCATTGCCTGCTTTTTGCTGAAAAAGTTTCTAAGTGTTGAATTTTGAAACATACAAATATTCCTCTAAAATCAGCCGAAATCCGAATTCTGATTTACTCACCTGTTATCAGGAGAGACCTCAGTGCTGCATCTTTCAGCCCAGTACTGGTCCTGAAAAGTAATTTTAACCGTACTTACCGGTAACTTGAATTTCCTTCATAGGCTAACATTGACTGGTTTCACTTGGAAATTCTTCTAAGTGTGGAGTTTTGGAACTTTATAATATTCCTCTAAAATCAGCCGAAATACGAATTCCGATTTACTCACCTGTTATCAGGAGAGACCTCAGTGCTGCATCTTTCAGCCCAGTACTGATCCTCAAAAGTAATTTTAACCGTACTTACCAGTAACTTGAATTTCCTTCCATAGGATATCATTGCCTGCTTTTTGCTGAAAAGTTTCTGTCGATTTTTGAAACATACAAATATTCCTCTAAAATCAGCCGAAATACGAATTCCGATTTACTCACCTGTTATCAGGAGAGACCTCAGTGCTGCATTTTTCAGCCCAGTACTGGTCCTGAAAAGTAATTTTAACCGTACTTACCGGTAACTTGAATTTTCTTCATAGGCTAACTGGTTTCACTTGGAAATTCTTCTAAGTGTGGAGTTTTGGAACTTTATAATATTCCTCTAAAATCAGCCGAAATACGAATTCCGATTTACTCACCTGTTATCAGGAGAGACCTCAGTGCTGCATCTTTCAGCCCAGTACTGATCCTCAAAAGTAATTTTAACCGTACTTACCAGTAAGTTGAATTTCCTTCCATAGGATATCATTGCCTGCTTTTTGCTGAAAAAGTTTCTAAGTGTTGAATTTTGAAACATACAAATATTCCTCTAAAATCAGCCGAAATCCGAATTCTGATTTACTCACCTGTTATCAGGAGAGACCTCAGTGCTGCATCTTTCAGCCCAGTACTGGTCCTGAAAAGTAATTTTAACCGTACTTACCGGTAACTTGAATTTCCTTCATAGGCTAACATTGACTGGTTTCACTTGGAAATTCTTCTAAGTGTGGAGTTTTGGAACTTTATAATATTCCTCTAAAATCAACCAAAGTACGAATTCCAATTTACTCACCTGTTATCAGGAGAGAACCCAGTGCTGCATCTTTAGCCCAGCACTGACCCTGAAAAGTAATTTTAACCGTACTTACCAGTAACTTATATTTTCTTCCATAGGAATCCATTGTCTGGTTTTCAGCAGAAAAGTTTCAAAGTGTCGATTTTCACAAACTACAAATATTCCTTAAAAATCGCCTGTATGACTTAAACGCATTCTTTCAACTGTTTACAGGAGATGCACCAGTGCTGGATCCAGGATCCAACACTGAGTAAGAAAAAGTAACGATAACAGTTTTTACCTGCTAAGTGAATTTCCTTCCATAGGATAACATTGGTGATTCTATGAGAAAAAGTTTCTAAGTGTCTACTTTTAAAATACAATAATATTACTTAAAAATCACGACTGTAACCAAAACGCTTTTACTCAACTGTTTACAGGAGATGTCCCAGGACTGAATCTAGGATCCAGACCTGTGGTTAGAAAAGTAATCCATAAAGTAACTAATTGCATTTAACTAGAAATTCCCATTGAGCTTAATGTTGCATTGTGTTTGAAAATGTGTTGCCCATTGCAACAACTGTAACTACTGTACTTAAAAGTCTATTGCCTATGTGCAAAGTATTTAAACTAAAGTAATTCATTCTGAGAAAGTATTTTTTGTAATGTAATGTATAATGTAATTACAATGTAATTTAAAAAATAAAATATGTAAAAAAAATTGTTTCTAAAAATTTAGTAAATCAGTATGAAAAAAATTAATATAACAATTAATACATTTAAAAATTGTCATTTACAAAACCTTTGAAATTCACTGAAAAAACCATAGGTTTCAGACATGTTATAGTTAGGAATTAGCATTTAAAAAACCTTTGAAATTCACTGAAAAAACCATAGGTTTTAGGGACAGTTATAGTTAGTTGGACATTGCACTCGTACAAAACCCGTGAAATTGCCCCGTTATAGTTAGTTCAGCTAACTATAACTCGCGCCCCGCAATGCACTGCTGATGACGTCACATATTACATCACTCATGACATGGTCAGTGACATCACTGATGACATCACTGATGACATCTCAAATGACATCACTGATGACATCATCCACGTGATAATCTGATGCAGCTCTTCACACCCTAATATAACCTTTGATACACCCAATCTAAATTACAGACTGCCATTCGCAAAACCATAGACACTCCAACACCAATAACTACATACCCACTCACTGATTCTTAGGTCTACACACACACATCCACTCACTCACCCGTACAGTCACTCATACTTATGGTCACTCAGTACAGGACTATCATATGCACTCTTACTCCTATATAGACACTCAAACACCGCCACTCATCCATAGAGGTACTCACACACCTAGTCAGTCATGCAAATAATTAAACACACTGCCATTTACTCACCTATACAGTTATACACACACCAGCTCACTTAATCATACAAATACTAGCACATTGTTACGCTCTTATACAATCACTGATACAAGCACACACTCATCCATACAGCCACTATCACAATCACTCACTCTCGCTTATAGCTATTTATATACTCCAACACACATATATACTGCCTTTCACATATGTAGTTACTCACACATGTACCACTGGGACATACATTCACTCACTAACACACTCTTACACACACTTACCCACCCATACAGTCTATCACAGATGCACTCTTGAAACCATCCACCCAGTGAATCACCCACTCACACATCTATGCACAGTCGCACACACCCCATCCACACAAACACTCAGGCACCCATACAGATACTCAGACAACAAATCAATAACTCTTATAGACACTCATGTAGCTATTCACAAACCCATGCAGCCACTTACACAGCAACAGACAGATACAGACATTCACCCAGTTTAGTCACTAACCCATGCATTCAGTAAGATACGTTTAATCACTCACTTATAGAATTAGTCACGCACCTACTAAATCATCCATACAGACACTTATACACCCACTCATTCTTCAATACGCCTTTCCCTATATATATTAAAAATATTTAAACTTTACAGAAACACACAGTCACTGGATGATGTCATGAGTGATGTCATCAGTGATGTCACTGACCATGTCATGAGTGATGTAATATGTGACGTCATCAGCAGTGCATTGCGGGGGCGCGAGTTATAGTTAGCTGAACTAACTATAACGGGGCAATTTCACGGGTTTTGTACGAGTGCAATGTCCAACTAACTATAACTGTCCCTATAACCTATGGTTTTTTCAGTGAATATATATATATATATATATGCCAAGAGCCTCGCTTTTCGGCTTTTCAGCTCCCTTCCAAGGACAAAACGAGCGTAGACCCAGGTTTGGTGCTAGTTGTTTATTTGATCAGCACACCATCAAGTCGCCATGACGCGTTTCGGCAGATCCCTCCAACCGCGGTACAGTGGGAGCCAGCCCCATCTATTTGTTCCTGCCCAGCTGGAGAAGCTTTTCCCTACTCCCACCGGGTGGGATCAAACCTGTGCTCCCTGCCTGCAAGAGCATGAACACGGAGTTTAAGTTCCCCCATGCAACTTTCTTGCAGGCAGGGAACTGTGGTGTCCTGGGGGCTCCATCCCCCGGGACACTACTGTCGTGTAGTTCCTATATAACCTATACAGGATCTGCACGTTTGGATAACATAAACTGTGGCATTGGTGGCGGACTGATTCCGTACATCCCCCACCGGACAAGTTAGCCTGTCTGTATCAGCTAGCTCACAGTGCCACTATAATCTCCTCTGACCAAGGAGAGAATAGATTCTGGCAACCTCAGAACGACAACCCTGATCCCTCAGAATCGTGGAAACAATATACTACCTTTCGCTCAGTCACTTGTGCTTACTTAGTTTGTCTCAGAGAGTTACACAGAATAAACAGGCTGGGCGTTTTCAATAAGTATTTATTGAACAGTTGTTATTCTAGTGTAGAATAGATGAGCTGCAACAACCATTAGACAGTAGCAGAGATATAGGATTAGAAGTACTATGAAAGTAAAGGGATGGTAAAGTTCTACCATCTTGCAGAAATCATGAATATATACAAGTACATAAAACACATGATAAAAAGTGCGTACTCGTACAATGCCTACCTAACTAGATGTACCTAAATGTACCTAAATGTACCTAAATGTACCTAGCATCTGTATAGGTGTAATGCCAAGAATCCCGCTAGGATCTAGTCAACCCCATTACCTGAGAATGAGAGAATATGGGATCCCGTCCTGGCCTCGAGTTGGACACCCCGCGAGGGATGTTAGACCACTGCGAGCTGGAGTGTCTGCATGCAGGAACCTCAGCGTCTCTGGTCAGTGTGTCAGCCGGGAAGTCTCGGTCTCCTCTGTCTTTCTAAGCAAGATGTGATGTATATATACCCATAGGTCTCCCCAGGGGTCATACCTTGCTGTGTTACTGTGTTGGCCTAAAGGATGATGTCGGGCCTGAACTTTATACAGAGATATTATACAGGAGATGTTAGTCCTGCTGTGCTTCCAAGAAGCCTCATGCATAATGTATGAGATTTGAACTAGGGGGAAACCCGCGTTCTGAATGCAGTGTCGTATCTAGGTAAAAGGTCAGTCCCTAAGAACCGTTATGTATGTAATGTAGGGAAGAATATAGGTGAAAGGTTGCAATGTTACCTGGGCCTATATAGGGTACCTATATGGAATATAACACTACTGCCATCGGCCCCAGGGAATGGGGTCCACAGGGCCCTTTTGGGCCTTTGGAAGAGAGGTCATTTGGCAGCAAAAAGCAGCATCCGCACCAGAGGATGGAGTTTAGGGGCCCTTTGGAGGCTGAGGAGGAGGTCCCAAGACCCCTTCCCAAAAAACAAAAATCAGCCCTGGAGGATGGGGTCCCCAGGGCTCTTACGTGGCCCAGGGAGAGGGGTTGCATGCCCCCTTCCCTTTAAAAAGAAATCAACACCAGGGAATAGGGTACCTGAGATCTATTGAAGGCTCGGGAGGAAGGCCATATGCCCTCCTCCACATTAAAAAAAGGAATTGACCCCAGGGGATGGGTCCCCGGGGTAATGAAATTGCATTTAGGGTGGAACCTCATGCCTTCCTCTCTCTTATAAAAAAAACAAACAGTGAATGTGAAATGAGTGGAGTAGCTGCTCATTTCACATTCACTGTCCCAGATAGGAAACTCCCCATGATGCCCTGCAAGGGCTTTTAAAAAATATATATTTTGATGGTGATGGTGTTCCTAGAAGGGGCGGGGGCACCACAAAGCATTTTTTTGTAATGTTGTGTGGGAGTGAAGGGGGTGTAGCACTACCCGACCCCACACTCCCCCCGGAAACATTGAAAAAGAACACAGGAAGTCTCCTGGGTCACTGAATACATGACCCCAGGAGAGCATACCATTTTTTTTTTTTAAACACTCCAAGCTTCAGCTAGAGTGCATGGACCTCTTGTGCCTAGTCCTATGGTTACATTTTACTGCCTGAAAAGTTTTAAAAATACGACTCAAAAGCATGTGATTTTTTTTTTTAAAAAGGCTTTATTGAAAATATTTTATGACTATCATTTTTATAAAACATTACTATATGTGGATTTATAAAACATACATCTGACTTTGGTTATTGATGACTATCTGACAAAGAAAAGAGGTCTACTTTATGTATGTTGATGTGCTGACCCCTTGATAAAGCCAAAAGGCATGCTTTTGATATTTTGGTGTTCTGACCAATTGATAAAATCAACAGGTCAGCCCTACTCAAAATGATACCCTTTATAATGTTACATCATAAAGTCAGCCTGTGCTCCTGCAGGGGGCTGGCCAGGCCCTGTGCCCAACTGTACACAGCACATGGCCAAAGACCATGTGCTGCAGGGGGTTGGCCATCCAACCCCATTCCGCATACAGCCAATGAGCGTGCGCTGTGGGGGTTTGGGCACCAGAAAGAAATGCACAAAGAAATAGGTGGTGAAAGATGGGTAGAGCAATAGATATGGTTTTAGAGTGAGGTTAACAGGTAACAAGAGCTAGAGATAGACAAAGGGAAATGAAGCGCAACAAAGAGGGATGAGGTGTATTGAGTTACAGAGAGGTAGAGTCAGAGAGATGTGCAGGGCAGAGAAAGGGTGAGGAGTTAGAGAGAGTGGCAACATGAAAAGAATTATGAACATATCCGGTAAAGAGAGCAGTGAGAAAGGTGGAAAAAGTATTGAAGAGTAGAAATAGAGATGAGGTGTAAAGGGTAGAGAGGTGAAGTTTTAAAATAAGTGATATAGGGAAAGACAGGTGAGGTGGATACAGTGGTAGAGAGTGTAGGGTAGCAAGAGAGCGGTGAGGTAGACAAATAGGTAAACAAAGAGAGATGAGGCAGAGAGATGTATTAAAAGTGGGGGTAGAGATAGAGGTTGGCTGAAATTGAGGAATTACAGAGAAAGGAGATACAGAGGAGGTAATGATAGAGAAAATGAGGAGGAGGAAGAGGTAGTAAGAAAGGAGTATTGTACTGAGAATAATGAGGCAGAGGGAACAGAGGTATGAGAGAAGGGAGATGGAGAGCTGAAGTAGAGTATGAATGATGAGGTAAAATGAGAAGTTAGGTAGTGAGAGAAATGGAGAAAAGTGGTATAAAGAGACATGAGGTAGTGAGAGAGATGCAAGGTAGAAAGAAAGGTGAAGTCGGAGTGGTGTGGCAGAAGCATGAGAGAGGTATAGAGAGGTGGGGTTTAGAGAGATAGAAACAGATAGTGAGGTGAGGTAAAGCATGATGATGTTGAGAAAAAGGCAAACAATTTGAGAAGGAAATACAGGGAAGTGGGATGGAAACAGAGCAGTATCTAGGTAGGGGTTATTTAGAGATAGTAGATGCAAGCACAGAGTGAGGGGCGAGGTTATTAAAGAGGTAGAGAGAGGTGGGGCAGACAGAGGTGTCTGACAGATGAGGCAGACAGAGGTGGGAGATAGAGAGTAGAGATAAAGAGTTATGGGGTGCATGTGCTGAGTCAGAGCCTTTGTGATGTGGAAGTGTGGTAGGTGACACCTCTGCCCCCTATCAAGTCAGAGATGGCCCATCCTGTCAACACCTATTCCCCCTTTCTCTGACTGTCTGGTAGTAATACAAAACCCAATCAAACAATCAATCAGGGTTGGTAAAGCACAACTATTCACCTGTGAGGGTCTCAAGGCACTGGGGGAAGGGGGGAGGCTCCATTGAGTGCTGGGGTCATCCGAAGAGCCAGGTCTTGAGGACCTTCCTGAACTGGGGTAGTGTGGAAGCTTGCCGGAGGTGGAGGAGGAGGTCGATCCAGGCCTTGGCTGCAAGGTAGGAGAAGGACTTGCCTCCCAATTTTCGACTGGGAAGACAAACTACCAGCTACATCTAGTCATGTGACCAAGGATACAGGCACCAAATGGCTAGGACAAAAAAATGCCAACTTTCTAAATGTTTACCATTAAAGAGGGTTTTAAATTACATTTCTTTAGGCACCAAACCCAACATTCCTAATTGCTCCCAATTGGATGTATCATTTATTAAATGTAATAAGCTAACCCAATGTGTTGTAACTATCTCTTTAAGTAGTGATGATGCACCTAAGAGAATGTTAGGTGCATCATGAGAACTCCGGGCCAGTGTACTGGAGACCGTGTATGTTACCGGTTGTCTGCCCGTGTCCTCTGGTGGTTGCCATTAAAAGGACATACTCCAGTTACCAGATGTGGTTGTTTCCTTCCTTTCATTATTGGCGACGAGTTGGCGGCCACCAGTGAACCCTGCGTGCGATTTCCAGACCGGGGGGTCGAAATCGGCTTTAACGGTAATCTTTAACCCGGGCGGGTGAGATACCTACTACTCATATTAAGGTCAGTTATTGTTTAGGACATGGGACTTGTGAAGACGTATTTTCCGATACTGGTTGTGCTTAGGCTCCTTGCCGGTAACAGTTTTTGGAGACTCTCACCCCTGCAACAGTACGCGCGTGAGCCCTGTTTAAAAGAAAACTCACCGCGTGCTGTAACGTTTCCGCTCGCGCTCCATAGTGAGCGAGGTTTCCTGCTGACGGCTCCGCCTGCGGAAATGTCGAGCGAGATCTCTGCTGATGTAAGCAGGCACGTCAACACGTCCACATACGTGGAAGCGCTCTCACAACACTTCCTTTGACTCTGCCCTTCATCAACTAGAGCGCCAAACGTATTTTCTCTCGATTTTACTAGAATGCTTTTAACGACATGTGAACAGTCGTTTTTCAACGCAGAGAGTCCAGACTAACCAGATCACTTTCAAGGTATTTTATGGTGGCCATTTGGACAATTTATGTTTCTTTTACCTCATTTTCGTTTATCATTATTTTTTTTAAACCTCTTAATCTTTTGCTTCTATTGTCTTTTGACTTTGCCTTGCGAAGAAGATTTGAAGGGACTATTTCTTCCGCATTTCGATGGATCACCAACAGTAAGGCCACCATTTCTTTTAATTATTTATTTTACCTTGTTATGTTAGATTGTTATTTGACATTTTTTGTGTTAATCTATTGTATTAATTTATTGTGTTAGCTTGTTGATTTTACTTTATCTCTAGCATGGCGTCTAGTGGCATGAGTCAGCCACCTCAATTTTTGTCAGAACGTGGAGAACCTGTTCTCCCTTTGGAAAAAATGGAAACCCCTTCTTGACTCTTATTTAATAGCCATAGGGGGAGAAACATTTTCAGCTGCAAGGAAGCAAGCGGTTTTGCTTCATAACCTTGGAATAGAGGGGAGGAACATTTATGACAGTTTGAACCCCATACCCATTGGTAGAAGAGCCGGAGAACCTGGAGACGTTTACGAGATGTCTGTTCTGTTGCTCCAAACACACTTTGGTGCCAGGATTATTGTTGCAATGGAAAGGCACAAATTCTTCATGAGAGTTCAAGCTAAAGGAGAGAGGGTTGGGAACTATGTGGCAGCTCTCAAGTCGTTGGCTCAAACTTGCAAATTCGAACAATTGACTGACTCTTTAATTCGAGACCAATTAGTCCGCTGCACCAACGATTCTAGAGTTCAGGAAAAATTACTGGCAAAGAACCCAAATCTCAAAGAGGCTATTAGCATTGTTGAAAGCATTAAAAATACCTCAAGTTGGGTGAAAGAAATGCGGAATTCAATAACACCCAGTGAGTCTGTAGCTGAACTAGTTCCTAACGAGTGTGGAAGCTGTGTCCCCGATTCACAAATAGCTGCAATTCAAAAAACTTCTAGCAAACAAGACAAGATTCCGGCAAAGAATGAGAAACCCAAATGGAATACTTATCCTAGTAGAGATCCTAAAATGAAGTGTTCCAAGTGCGGCATCCAAAATCATGGCCCCAATTATCCTAATTGTTTTGCTAGAAGCGTAATTTGTAGAAATTGTGGTAAGAGAGGACATTATGCACGCATGTGTAGGAATACTAAAGTAAATGTTGTTGGTGAGGAGATAACCTATCCCCAGCAAATAATTCACCACATTTCCGATTCTTGCAGCATTACGATACAGGATGTAAAGGGAGTTGATTCCGATGTGGTGACTATGCCTAAGTGTGAAATATCCATCAGTACCAAATTCTTTTCTGTTTTAGCTGATTCGGGCTCTCCATACACCCTAATCAGTGACAAAATATGGGATTCCACCTGTGGAAAAGACAATATCATTCTCCTCCCTCCCGACATCAACCCTGTGGGTTACGGTGGACAGAGCATCGACTTGGATGGATATTCCACCCAATCCATCACATTTAAAGACAGAGTGACTGTAGGGAAAATTTACATTGCCAAAAGAGGGGACAATTTGCTTGGATGGCATCACCAAAGGGACCTTGGTATTATTTTAAATCCTAACGCTCGTGAGCAGGTCATGTTAGTCTCGCAACAAGGTGGAGACTTAGACATTTTTAAGAAATTTCCTACTGTTTTTATGAAAAATTAGGCCTGCTAAACGGTTTTAAACATAAAATAATATTAAAGTCTAAGACACAACCTGTGGTTCATAAAGTGAGAAAGGTGCCTAATTTGATGATAGCAAAACTACAAGAGGAACTCAACAGAATACTTAATTCTGGAGTTATAGAGGAGATAGAGTCCTCTGAATGGTTGGCCCCAATTGTTTTGGTGCCCAAGGATAATGGTAAACAAATTAGAATGTGTGTTGATTTGAGAAGTCTCAATACTTACATATGGGTAGACAGACAACCGTTACCCAATATCAACGAAGCCTTGGCCAAGCTAAACAACGCTACTATTTTTAGTGTGATGGATTTATCATCAGCCTATCACCAGGTTCTGTTACATGAGGATTCCAGAGTTTTAACCTCTTTCGTCACTCCCTTGGGAGCTTTCAGGTTCATTAGAATGCCTTTTGGGTTAGCTTCGGCTGCTGCCTTTTTCCAGAGAGTGATGAAAGAGGTTTTAGTGGGTATCGACTCTGTCTTGTTTTTCCAAGACGACATTCTTGTTTTTGGGAAAGACAAGCTTGGGCATGACATGACACTGGACAAGGTTCTCTCGAGACTCGAAGAGCGTGGTTTGACTTTAAAAAAGGAAAAGTGTAAGTTCAGTGTAAGTTCAGTGTCATACCTTGGTCATACCATCTGTAGAGAGAAAGTATTAGCCGAAAAATGTATTTAGCTGAAGCCATTTCCTTGGCCCCCACGCCCTTCTACAAAGACCAGGTTAAGTCGTTCCTTGGACTTTCCGAACACTACTCTAAATTCGTCAGAAATTTTGCTAGTGTGGTACAATCGTTAAGATTGTTACTCAAAAAAGGTTCTGATTTTGTTTGGTCTGATGAGTGCAAGGCAGCATTTAAACAAGTTAAAGAGGAAATTTCCTGCATGCCAACGCTTGAACACTTTGATGTAACTAAGAAAACCATCCTAACCACCGATGCCAGTATACGTGGTTTAGGTGCTGTCCTATCCCAAATGTGCGATGGCCAAGAGAGGGTAGTTGGTTTCACTTCACGTTCACGTAAGGGAGCTGAAGAAGGCTACTCCGTTATTGAACGTGAAGCATTAGCCTGCATGTGGGCCATCAACCAATTCAGATTTTATATCTGGGGTTTACCTTTTTTGGTCAGGACTGATCATAAGCCCTTGGTTCACATGTTTGCATGCAGGAAAGTTGAAACCACCACACCCAGGATCAAGAGGTGGATAGAAAGTTTGTGGGAATATAACTTCACAGTTGAATATTTACCTGGCTTGAGGAATGTTCCTGCTGATTTTCTCTCAAGGATGCCTCTTGACAATCTTAGCTGTAACAATGAGGAGAATTCTGTGCTGTGGGTCAAAGAACCAGCTCTCAACAATTCCGAGTGGGAGTTGAGCATTGCTGAAGATGAATCAAGGAAATTAGTCATGGATTTTGTTGTAAATGGTTGGCCTGCTTCAACCCATGTTCCCCAATGTGCCGAAGGTTTCTGGAGTGTTCGGGATGAACTGTGCATAATCGAGAAGAATCTCTATAGAGGTGATAGATTAGTTCCACCTGCCAGCCTATGTCAAAAACTTATCAATCTTGCACACGAAGGCCATCTAAGTCGCAGTTTAACCAAGTCCAGAGTCAGAGAGTCTTATTGGTGGCCTGATCTTGACCGACAAGTAGAGGATGTTGTTAGGGACTGCATTTCCTGTGCCAATAATGACAAATCAAAAAAGATAAGAGCAACCCCCCTTTCGCCAGTTGAGCTTCCTGAACGGCCTTGGACCAAACTAGCTATGGACATTGTGGGTCCTTTTGATATTTTGGCACCTAACAAAAGGTTTGTGGTGGTTCTTGTGGATTACACATCCAAGTGGGTGTCTGCCTGTTGTATGAGTTCAGTAGTCACCAAGAACATCATTGAGTTTCTAAAAGATGTTTTTGTCTGTGAGGGTATTCCAGATGTTATTGTCACCGATAATGGTGTACAATTTACATCTTTGGAAATGGAAGAATTTTTTAGAGATCTTTCTATTACCCATCATCGCACTGCACTTTACTTCCCACAAGCCAACGGACTTGTTGAGAGCATGAATAGGTTAGTAAGAGCTAGTGCTCAGTCTGCGGTAGAAATGAATGTTTCTTTAAAGTCAGTTTTGAGAGAAAAACTGTGGGCACACAGGAATACCCCCAACAGCGTTTCTGGTGTGTCTCCTTTTAAAAAACTCAGAGGTAGATTAGCTGGGTCCAAACTCACACCACTATGGTTACGTGGAAATATGGGTTTGGTTTCTAACCAGAGAGTGAAACATTATCAAACTATGTACAAGCAAAGATACGATGCAAGGTCTGGAGCGAAAGGGAATTCCTGGAATGTGGGGGATTTAGTTTTTGTAAAGAAAGCAATTTGGTCTCCCAAAGGTCAGTCAAAATGTTTTGGACCTAAACGCATCATCAAGGTCATGAAAAATGTTGTAATGTTAGACGGTGGTGATGTTTGGAGTATGTCTAGACTGGCAAAGTGCAAAAGTGGGGATTCCAGGAATGACATTCAGGGGCGTAACACAGGCCCCCGCAGCCCCCACGGTGCGGGGGGGCCCCCGTGCTCCAGGGGCCCCCTCACTCAGTGGGAGCCAGCAAGTGCTGAAGCCTCTGCATCATGATGGTGCGCACGCCCGGCCTCTTTTAATAAATTAAATGGTGCGCAGCCACACACCTGTGGCCCCGGCCGGGCCTAAGACTAGTGTTGTGTTGTTAATTAAATCAGATTCAGGACTGAATTAAATGGTGCGCAAGTTCAACTGGGCAGTGCCCACGCGCGGGCCCCGGCCGGGCCTCTGAGGCAGAGCTCTTCATTAATTAAATGGTGGGTGGTTGGGTGCGCGGTGCGCAGTTGTCTCCGCGTCTGCGCAAGTCCAGGGTGGGGCTGGTGACCAATCCCATTGAATTTGTCATGCGCATCGCGGAGCTGCAATTAAAGTGCGCGTAACTTGTGAGGTGAGACAGCCACAGCGACTGAGAAGGACCGTCCATCACTCACCGGCCATAATAATTTAAATTATTATTAGAGCCCCTGCCTGCCTGGCTAGCCTTGCCCTGTCCCTGCCCTGTCTAGCGCCTGCCTCTGAAGCTGCAGGCCAGGCCTCAGCAATCGGCGTCAGCCCTTCAGGTGAGTCCGAGGCTGTCCGAGGCAGGAGTGGTCCGTGGGTGGTATCGAGCCAAAGTTCATAATTTTTGGGATCAGGCAGGGCATCATGGTGGGGCCTGGCCAGGAATAAAAGTACAAGTTTAAAACATAATATAGTGTAGGCCCACTGGCCCAGTGAGTAACACAGGCCCCCGCGAGGCTCTTCATTTTATTAAGTGGTGTGCACGCCCAGCCCCGGGCCAGACCGGGCCACTGAGGCTCTTCATTTATTAAATAGTGCGCATGCCAGGGCTTTGGCCGGGCCTCTGAGGCTCTTCATTTTATTAAGTGGTGCGCATGCCCGGCCCGGGCCGGGCCTCTGAGGCTCACTAAGACAATAAATAGCACAACTCAATAGGTGGACACACATTTTGGTTTAAATGCTAACCTTTAAAGCTACAAAATAAACAGACCCGAACTGCCCAGAAGCCTATAACAATGTCCACCGATAGCTGCCTGTATCAGAGGGAGGGTTGGTCTTGCATGACAAGGACTTGAAATGTACCTTTGTTTAGGCATTCAAGAGTCTGTCCCTGGAATTCTCGTTCATTGTTGTGAAGCAAGTGTAACAGTTTACCCGATGGAAAAACAATATCCTTTGTTAGTAGAAAATAAATCATTATAATGATATCCACGGTAGTGAGTTTGGTAAATCTGCAGAGTACCCGGATTTTAAATCATCCTCCACAGTTCATGTCCGTCTGAAAATGTGCAGATAAGAGTTATAGCATTTTAGCCGGTGCCTGGCTTGGCACTTCTAGTCTTGGTAGCTGAAATTGTCTCATCATCTTACTTCGAGCAAGTTTTAGGAAAGGTTACACGTACAAGTCTAGCACAAGCCATGGGTCAAAGATGTAGAAAAAATGCCCAAAGGATGTGCTTTGCCTCTTGTAATGCATGCAGTGTAATACGAATCTAATAGCACCTTGCAGGTAGTATAGAGGCCTGTGTGAGCCAGAACCGATCTTATCTTTTGATAGGGGCTCGATCCTGAAGATCATTTGAGCAGACACGTAAATATCAGTAGTTACAAGTGTAAATTCATCTTTGCTATTCACCAAAAAGAATTTGCACTAGTGAAGGAAATTAATTACAAGTAAAATTCACATAAATGGGAGAGGACTGACTGTCCGCTCCTCATTTATTAAATAGTGCGCACGCCAGGGCCCCGGCCGGGCCTCTGAGGCTCTCTTCATTTTATTAAGTGGTGCGCACGGGCCGGATCGGGCCTCTGAGGCTCTGGGGCTAGGCTCGTGACACTTTACAAGGGATGTTTGAAGACATTTCATTTGTTTTTTTATTTGCATTTCACATTCCTATTTTCAGCCCCTTCCTTTTGCAACTTTAGATACAAAAGTGCAAAAAACTTTTCATTACGATAAAAAATGGATTGAGTCACTGTCAATCAGGATAGAGGAGTTATATGTACATAAAATCTGTGGTGACGAGGCTCGCCTGTCACACCAGCTCCGGTGCAACAAATCTGAGTTCCGGCCAAAACGGAAGTTAGTGGCAGGGTAGCACGTCCTGCTAGGAGAGCCAGAGGAGAAGCCTTCAGCTGAGATCTAGCGCCTTGTTGCTGGTACGTGCCTAACCGCTACCCACAGTCGCCTCAGTGTAGCACCGGCCCTGTGTAGTCCAGTTATAACATGTAAAACATAATGCCAGCAGAGGACAGTACTGCTCCACCAAACATATGGTAATACAATTGTGTTATATGGTCTTGGCACATTTCTACAGTGCTTTGAAACCATATGCACAGGGCTCAAAGCGCACTGTAAACCGGTTCATTTTAGTTGTGTGTGTGGTTGCTAGAAGTGTGTTAGTGGTGGTGTCGTCAACGGACGCAGAGATTGTGACTGTGGCACCCTCACACCCAGTAGTTACGGCACATTCGTGGGCCCGGCTGCTAACAGTCCCTTTCATTGCTACATTTAGGCGCTACATCTGTGGATGTTAGTGATCACACGAGGGGTGCTCGTATCTCACCCTCACAGATGTGTGAGGCTAAATCGACGTCTGTAGCACGTGTTAGTGTCTCACGTGTTGTGTCCATACACTCCTGTGTGCTCCTTTCCTTTAACACAGCGCCTCCACTGAAACACACAGTGTTTGCATCGATGTGTTCATTCAGTGCTAGACACACAGGGACACAGTTGCTGAACATTACAGAACCACTTATCTGACGTGTCAGTGATAGACAACTGACCGCATGATAGGATCCAACATACATCAACAACAGTCACACATGGCAATCTGAAACCTTAGCAGCGATGCCCCCAGCAGCCCCCGTTTTCCAGCCTCCAGGAGCCCCATCAGCACTGTAGCGCACACAGGCAGCACTACACTCTCTCGCCGGCGTTGGTTGCACCAGTGAGTTGCCTCATATATTAAATGGTGCGTGCCGTGTGCGGTTGGTGCAGGTGACCTGAGCTTCCAGGCCCAGAAGCAAGGGGGTTGAAGGCAACTGCCTCGAGGCCAGAGACCATTTGCATATTTACATACCTTTGTAAACTGGGTACAGAGGGTTAGTTTTTTCTGGTTCCAGTACCCCCTGGGCCTATTCCTTACATTTGAATTTTACATTTACTGCTGTAGTGTGAGAAGGCATTTCATGAAAAGGAATATAAAGTAGGGTTGCCAAAAGAAAAATGCCAGCCATGTGTTGTTTAAAAGACACTGAAAGACCTCGTCTTGACAGTAAATAGGGTTATAAATAAAAATGTATGTATTCATTTGTAATGTGACTTTTCTGTGTTTGTTCCCTTTAATTATCAGTCATTGGGTCTCGGTGGCTTCGGAAGCCAAGGAAAATGGCCGCTCGGGCGCGGCGCTCCGGAACGACGTGAGGAGCTGAGTCTCCTCCTGGCATCAATTCGGCTTCCCCGGACCCACAAATACCGGCAGAAGGTCATGAAGCACAGCCCTACTAAATAAGCTCCTTTGCGCCATCCATGGTGAGCGTTTCTGCTGTTTTTCCGCGGCCGCCATTTTGTTTTTTGCTGAGGAAACTTCAATGCATCTTCCTCACATGCTTAACTCCTGAATGTACTTCATGTTGCCTGAATAATGGCTGCTGCCTGTTTGTTCTATTTTTGCCACTTGGGGGATATTTTTCAAGTTAGATTAATCTTTTGGTGACATGCCCACGCGAGGGAATTAAAGATAACTTAATTTTTTGTCTTCACCTCCATTTTACCACGAGGCAGCATTCTGTTGGCTTCATTGTTTCCCTAGTGGGTCTGCAATTAAAGAGTGTTGAAATATGGCGAAAGCTCGTCCGTCCCGCAGCGGCTCTCAATCAATGGAGAATTCTTTAGTGTCTGACTATAATCCTTTCAGTGTCTTACAAGAGAGTATGGATGACACTGATTCGGGACAGTCTCACACGGGCCAAACAATTTCCAATATACCTCGTGGTAACCCCAAACAGCCATCTAAAATTCCCTCTACTACAGCTGCTGTTGTTTCCAAATGTATCAAAAAAGACCCACCTTCACCTACGGAATCCACCGTCTCATTGTCTATGGAGTTATTGCTTCAGGAAATCCGTGCTCTCAAGCCTCACATGGAAGAGACAAATTGTCGTCTCCAGAATCTTGAGGATAAATGGTCTCAGATGGAAAATCAAGCTCTTCACCTAGCGCAACGTGTCGACACCGTCCAAGCTATTACCAACCAAGTCCCTCCTCTACAATTGGAAGTTTCCTATCTAAAACAACAGGTTGAAAATTTGGAAAACAGAAATAGGCGTAATAACCTGCGCATTTATGGTCTTGTGGAAGGAATTGAAGGTTCGGACCCTCTCTCCTTTTTCAATCGTTTCTCCCATCTCTTTTGGATTTTCCTGAATCTCCAAAATTAAATATCCAAAGAGCACATCGCTTGGGTCAAGTTTCAAAATCGATGTCTTCAAACACCAAACCAAGAGGTGTTATTCTATATTTTCTAGAATATACGGATTTACTTAAAGTCCTTCATGCAGCCAAAAATAAGGGAAACATTTCTTGGCAAGGAAATAATCTCTTTTTTGCTCAAGATTACGCAAAAACAACGGCTGACTGACGGAAGAAGTTCCTAGACATGAGACCAGCTCTTCGTAATCTGAATGCTCGTTATGGCTTGTTTCATCCTTGCCTCATGAAAGTGACTTTCAATAATAAGACCACTACTTATGAAGATCCGGCTCGTCTGCAACTCTTCTTGGACTCTTGCAAAGATGACACCATGGAGATTCCTCACACCTCGTCGTTTTGATGATATGTTGATGTTTTGTTAAGAAAATGTTTTTCATATCCCCCGTTTTATAATGTTTTATAATGTTTTATATTGTATGTTATTATGTATTTATCGTATTTCCTATAACCCGTTTTTCTCTTCTTTTCTTTTATTAGACGCAATTTAATGTGGTCCTTGGTATGTGATCCCACCTTATTCGCCTGGAGGATGTCTTCCTTCTCCGTTCCGTTGTGGAGTTTTCCCGCTTGGGTGTTCTGCCTTTTCCTTATGTGGCTTCACCATCCCCATGTTTCTGTGTTTTTGTGTGGTATGTTCTTTTATTATCTTACATTTCAATATCCTCAACATGTATCCTATCTGTTCTCTTTATTTTTCCTTTTGTATTTGTATTTGTTTTGTCTCTCTTTTTTCCTTCTGAATCTTAATCTTTCATTTTTCTTCAATTACTGGTCTTTTCTACATCCTTCTAACATATTCTCTCTCTTTTCATACTTTTGCTTCTTCCTCTGTCTCATATCTTTTCTTCTTCATATTTATTATTTTCCTATGACAATTCTTCATATTACTAGTTTGAATTATGTTGTATTATTAGATCTAAAACTTTTACATTTAGTGTATATCTTTAGATGTCGTTAAATATAATATCCTGGAATGTTAAAGGTTTGGGTTCTCCAATTAAGCGTCAACGAGTTTTATCACATATTGCAAGTCTAAAAGGTGATATTGCTTTATTGCAGGAAATTCATGTAACTGATACTGAGATAGCCAAATTAAGACGTCAATGGGTGGGTCAAGTTTTTGCATCACCAGGTTCGGGAAAACATAATGGTGTTGCTATTCTCTGCCACAAACGTTTAAATGTCCACCTTATAAGTCAAGATAATGACTCCGATGGTAGATGGGTTGCAGTAACTTTACTGATTAACAACATTCCTTTAACTGTTGTCAATGTTTATGCTCCCACTAACCACGATAAATGTTCTGGCCTCAGCTCCTCTCCTCCTTGATGCAATATACTGACAAATATCTAATTTTGGGTGGGGACTGCAACATGGTCATAGATCCCTTTATAGATAGAAGGTCTAATTCACGATTTTCACCGTCTTCCATGCATGCTCAATTTACCTCTACCATCTCCCAGCGATCTCTTGTAGACTCCTGGAGACTTTGTCATCCCACATTGCAAGAATACACCTATTACTCACCTGCTCACTCCTCTCAATCCCGGATAGATTACCTCTTTATTTCCAAAGCTCTAATTCAATACATTTCCCAGTCGGACATAGGCTCTATTTTAATCTCAGACCATGCTCCAGTTTCCTTGAGTTTGGATTTGCTACCTCCTTCCAAAGGTATGAAGCGGTGGCGATTTAATAATTCTCTACTAATGGACCCCTTATTTACATCAACATTTCTTGATTTTGCAACCTCATTTTTTGTAGAAAATGAATCCCCTCAATTATCCCCTCAACTTATTTGGGACACTTTCAAAGCTGCCTCTAGAGACTTCATTATTTCATTTGTAACACGAAAACGAAAAGCATCCTCTCACTCTGCTCAATTACTCAATACACAAAATAAAAAATTGGAACATTATTATTAATTACCAAAGTCCCAATCTGATTTGAACGATCTTATTAAAGCCAAACTTTCTTTTAATAAATTATCTACTGCATCCGCAAACTTGTACCTACTTAAATCTAGTGCTAAATACTATAGCGCCCAAAATAAATCTGGCAACCTTCTTGCCAACTATCTCAAGATTAAGAAGGAACGTACAAAAATTGAATCTATTATAACTTCATCCAATAATATAATCCATAAAGACGATGACATTCTTTTAGAATTTGTTAATTTCTATCAAAAATTGTACACTCCTGAATCTTCCCCTCAATTGACTGACATTTCACAATACTTATCTTCTATTCCCGCTCCCTCCTTTCCCGGTGTAGATTTCTCCTCCACCGAAGCGGATATACATACTAATGAAATCCTTAAAGCTATTCAAACACTTAAAAAGGGGAAAGCTCCAGGGCCCGATGGTTTTACAATAGAGTTTTACACTCACTTTTCTAATCTTCTTATTCCCAAGCTTGATCAGTTATTTTTATATTTCATATCATCCCAAAAATCTGAAGGCTCGTTTCAAGAAGCTTTAATATGTCTTCTTCCTAAGAATAATAAAGATCATACATTGTGCAAAAATTATAGACCCATTTCTTTAATTAACGTTGATTATAAAATATTTGCGAAAATCCTTGCCCTCCGATTAGATATTATTTTACCTAAGATAATCGGTAAAGAACAAAGTGGCTTTGTTAAAGGTCGACACTTGTCTGACAACACTCGGCTTTTCTTTAATGTCCTTAGCAAATCTCATTCCCATAAACAGTCATTGGCGGCTGTTGCGCTGGATGCTGAAAAAGCATTTGATAGGGTTAATTGGCAGTTTATCTTTTCCACACTTGCTTGGTTTGGTTTTGGCCCCAAATTTCTTTCCTATGTTTCATTACTTTACTCTTTCCCTAGATCCTTTATTCTAGCTAATGGCCTTGTCTCTTCCTCTTTTCCTTTATATAGAGGTGTACGCCAGGGATGTCCACTTTCTCCACTTTTATTTATCTTGGCGTTGGAACCCTTTCTAACAAGAATCCATTTAAATAAGGACATCACAGGTTTTCCATATGGCTATAAACAACTAAAGCTTTCCGCCTATGCTGATGACATCCTTTTATTTATCTCTAATCCTCAATCCTCTATACCATCATTTCTTTCTGAAGTCATTGATTTTGCTTTTGTCTCTGGATACAAACTCAACACGGATAAATGTGAAATCCTCCCTTTAAACAAGCACTGCTTCCATGCTGATTTCTTGTCATCCTCTTTTCACTGGAGCCCAACAAAGATCAAATACTTGGGCTTATGGTTCACACCATCTATTAAAGATACCGTAGCATTACATTTAAAAAATTTACAACAGACTTTAATTGATTCCACCTCACGCTGGCACCCTTTATTTTTATCCTGGTGGGGTAGATTAGATTCTATAAAAATGATGTTAGTACCAATAATTTTATTTTTCTTATCTAATCTTCCAATCAATGTTCCCAAATCCTGTTATAAGAAAATTTATAATATTCTATCAAAATTTTTATGGCAAAACAAAAAGCTAGGATGTCTTTTGCCAAACTTAAACAACCTAAACATATGGGTGGAGTCAACTTTCCGGATTTCTCTGCTTATCACACTTCATTGTTTCTTAAACACTCTTCTTCTCTGTTATCTCAGAATGTGACTGACCCCATTTCTCAACCTCTATGGGTAGAAATAGAAGCCTCCTTCTTTTACCATTTTACCTTCGAGGAAGTAATTTCTATATCTCAAGTTCCAGCAAGACTGTCTCTTCCCATTCTTAAGAATTCCCGTAAAGTCTTTCATCCTTTAATAATTGTGGGCCTTGATGAACGTCCCCGATTTTTGCAATCCCCAATTTGGTATAACAAGCTGATCAAAATTAAGAATAGAACCCTTTTTGGAAGGATTGGTTGGATCTCGGACTTAAATGGACTCATCAACTTTTTCATGAAGATTCTTGTATTCCTTTTCCGTAGTCCAAACCCGCTTTTCTCTGCCTCTTTCCTACTACTCCAAATATGTATTGCTAATTAAAGCTGCTCAAACCTCTTATGATGCTTTTAAGTCCTCTTCCGCGCCTGTCAAATCTTCTTCGATTATTCTTTCTTCTTTATGCGCCTCTTCTTCTGCTTCTCAAATTTATAATAAGTTAAGAGACTCCTCAGTTACTCGTGATAAATCTAAAATAGAGTGTGACAGGGAGTCTGATCTAGGTGAATCTTTTCTCTCCTTCAATGGAGCAAAATTTGGACTAAAATAAGGAAGTCTTCTAGAGCAGCCAATACTACACAAACTCTATTTTTCATATATAATAGACTTCTGATCACTCCAGCTAAACTACATCACATAGACCCCACTACCCCCTCTACTTGTTGGTCTTGCCATGCCCCTGTAGCTGACCTTAAACACATGTTATTTACTTGTCCACCTGTAGGAGAGTAGGATCTGCCTCTTATGTTGCCCCCACTTTTTTCTGATGTTAGCACTGGTTTCTGGCTATAGTCTGGCTGGGTCCCTGCCAATCAGGGCCCCAGCCTCTCTGTTCTCTCTAAACGACATGGAGTGCACTCTAGGTGCACTAGTGATTGGATACTGTGGTGCCTTATGAGTCCCTAGTATATGGTACCTTAGGTGCCAAGGGCATAGGTACTTCACAGGCCTACCAGGGGCTGCAGCATGTGTTATGCCACCCCTGGGAAGCAGTCTAAATCTGACACCACAGGCCTGCTACTGCAGCCTGGGTGAGGTGGTGCTAGCACCCCTCACTGAGATATAGGTTTCCTATATCTCTCCTGCACACACATATAAACCTATCAGTCACCCCTAAGGCAGGCCCTATCAATCCTGAGGGCAGGGTGCTTGGCTTCTATGTGAGGGGGTGCCTCTGCCTGAGCAGGGCCCCTCTGCAGCTCTCAGAGTCTATTCTCTAGTGCTGTTTGTGGATGCGGTTAAACCATATACTCTTAAGTGCATTATATCCTCGCGGTAAATGCTAACTTTGGAATGGCTGCATCAAAACATGTCGTGTTTGGTGTCAAACATCTTGGAATACTACCCCCCCGCCAATCTTGGCGGCGGG